>JAWNNO010004426.1:3057500-3579394 GCA_035044985.1 Lordiphosa fenestrarum
AAAAACTTCTCAAACTTTGCCTTCCGGATTCGGCGTTAAACTGTGGGTAACTCTCTCTTGTGCGACAATTAAAAGAGATTGAGAGAAGCTTGGCTTAACCCTTTGCAGCTGTAAAGACAATCATTTATTTATAAACATTTGCACAATTGGCAATATCGATGTACACCTCCAATTTCCCCGTCTTCAGAATTGCACTGATGTGTGCTCACTTCATTCGATTCGTTTAAACGTTGTTCTAAGTAATCTGGCTTCTCTTAATATCAATCGATCTTTCGTTGAGTAAGCTGCGTTAATCTCTTTTGACTGTCACGTACGAAACATTCGTATTCGACCTAAGTTTGGTTTTTAATATCAGGATCCACTTCCCTTAGTTTGATTCTGAGAACGCCTCTCAATGTTACCATGACCTCTTCTTGGCATCGTAACAATTATCGAACTGTAAATAATCACTACTTTTCGTACACCGCACATAAAAGTTGCCATAAATCAATAACTTAACTTTGCAAAATACAAAAAATTGACCTCGAGCTGGCTAAACATCAACAAAATACTAACAAAATAATAAAAGCAAACGACCGATAAAGATGCAATTGAAATTTGAATTGAAGTGGAACAAGAAAACTAATCAGCAAGAACTGATGATGCTGAGCTGTCATTCCATTTGACCGCCTACTGCACCACTTGTTGAACTGTTCTTAAATTGAACTACAGCGCCACCAGTTAAGATTTTGTACACTATTCTTTTTCCTAAGCCTTCCCTAAGCAACTACTTCCAAATCCCATCAAAATTCATTCTTGGATCAAGAATTTCCACTCAATTCTCATATCTAAGAACGAACATTCATCATCCAAGTATGCAATTCTTTGTATTGTCTTCCAGCCAAAGTACGCAACGACATTTTCTTGCTTCCGAATCGTCCATCGATACCTCATCGTTGCTCAGCGTAATGCTCAGAGTCCATGCCAGGCTGACTCAAGCGCCAGTGTGTGTTTACTCAATTGCCGCCCGTTAAGTCGGTAAGCTTTTCAGATAATTGACAAGGTTGGCTCTGATCGATTATTGGATTATGAAATGCAAAAAAAAATGCCTCTTCAACCAATTGTCAGGTCAATTTGGTTAATTCGATGGCAGTTTCCATATTTCAGCCACAACTTACACGTGATTAAGCGTTTCATTTGGTGCGAGGAGGCGCTTAAATATTCCCATCATGAATTCATTTGCAAAAAGTCTTTGAAGTCGATAAACGTTTTATGCTGCATTTTTTTGTTTGCAGAAATATTCTCTGCTCATCGTTTTTGTATGCCAGGACCTGTACGTATCCTTTGCCGTTGGTGTAAAAACGGAAGTGAATCCGATTGAGTCGTTAAAATGGCCATAACAAGTACTACAGCAATTCAAGTGAGGCTTTTTATGGACGCCATCAATAAAACACACACACACGCACACACACTCATGCACTTACTTATGTATGTATGCAGAAGCGAAGTAAAGTTGCTCGCGATAAAAAAGGGAAAACACAGAACCCCAAACTAAATGATTCACCTGGGACTCCACAAGGCAGAGAAGCATGCGCCGAGAGTGGGGCAGGGTGAAGCTAAGCTTGAAAACACTTGTGGATCACTTGGGGTAACACTTTAAGGCTCGATTTTATACAAAGGGGCGAATCTTTGGACAGAATATCACAACTGGATGCTTTTCAATCACGTTCCATCGGCTCCACAGGTGAGTAGTTCATCTCAGCTATCAAGGGCTTCTGCGTGGGCGGCGGAATGCCGTGTACGAACTCGCATCTTGGATTCTTGCCCAAATGGAATAGCATGCGTAAGCTTCCCTGGTATCGAGACGCGGGCAATGCAGCCCGACTCGAGAGCGTGGCCGTGGCAGCTGCCTCTGCCGGTAGCGCATGGGCCCCCTCGACTAGCATCTTGCGCTGCAAAAACTGCGGGCAAAATAAGCGCACATCCAACGGTAACCCCCCCGCCAGCCACACACCACCTACCTGACGGTGAAAGTTCCTGCCACTTAACCCAACTTCTTGTCAACCAAATTTGAATTCAATTTTGATTTGGATTTGAATTTGGATTTCTAGCAGACAATAAAGTCAATGTGATATTTTGTGTTGACTTTTTGGGCAATTTCGGGGCGTTTGTATGTATGATTATCCTGTGAAAGTTTGTCACAGTTAAATGACAATAAATGTCACACAAAACGCCATAAGCGTGCGACAAGGACATAAAAGGCAGAAGTTGTGTCTGTGTGAGGCTTGTGCGACAGCATCACATGAAAAGTTTTGCCTTTTCCTACGCTCGACTCGGCTCTCTCTTACCTTGCCCACATAAATGTACCATGTACATGCACATATATATATACACATATATCAAGCGTGTAGGTATGTAAGTATTTTGTATAAGCCACTGAATGAGACAGGTCATAACTTGGCCGTTAAACAGCTGACAATGTACCTAAACCAGCTCAGAGCTCTGGCAGTGCGTTCCGCTATCGAAGTCTGCTTGTTTGTATCCGTTCTTGAGGCGGAAAAGTTCATAATTTATGAGATGCGGCGTTGAACCACTATTGAAACGGCTTAGCCGGCTGGTTCGGAGCGGGGAAAATAACTTGAAAACTTCAGACTTTCAGACGACACACCAAATTTCGGACTTAAAGCTTAAATTATGTAGTAGTTATGGGTTAAAACCAGTTTTGAACTGGTTCAGTGAGCCAACACTGCAAACTTTAGGTTCAAAGCTTCTTTATTTTCGAAGTTATGGGCTTGAACCACTTTTAAACCGGTTCAGTCAGCTGGTTCGGAACCGGGAAAATGAGTTCTAGCTTAATTCTATCAGCTTACTTACCAAATTAACGATAACAACGTCGGAGTTATGGGATTGAACCACTTTTGAGCCGGTTCCAACATCCTTTTCCACCCCAAATGTTCAGTTCATTGCTTATGAGCCGGCTCAGTTGGCTGGTTCGGTAGCGAACATATATCCTAGTCCCCAGTATAGCAGCCTACACATCAAATTGCCAGTTCATGGCTTAAATTCTTGTGGAGAAATGGCGCTGAAGCACCTTTAAGGCGGCTTTACTGACTTTCTACCAAGACTATACTCTCAACTCTATAAAACTGCACTCTTTTCCTCTAATCGATTCTTGTCCCACAATGTTAATCGATGTGCGATACAAGACTTATATCACTAAGTAAATCTTGGATGCAAGCCAAGCAGCATAATTACAGTACATTTATCACGTATTCGCCTCGTTGCTGTTTGTTATCTTAGCAGCTGCCGCCGCCGCAGCAACGGCAGCTGCAAAAAGTTGCAGAAGAAACTGGCTGCCTCAGCTGAGAAATGGCCATGTTTTGGAGTCCGGGCAACAAAGTTAATTGAGCAAACGGATGGCAAGCTCTGGCCAGAGCCGAAATCCAATTTGTCTGCAAATATACAAATGATGGCTGGCCGCAACTGCTGCCAGTGGAACGAACGGCAACAAACTGCAGTCATATGGCAGGCCAAAAAGATGCAGACGAGATGGAGAAAAAAGAACAGCACTAAGTGGGCGGAGTCACTGACAACCGAAGCGCCGGGAAGGAAAAGGAGGGCGGGGTGGTGTACCTAAGCCTGCACACTTACTTACATACATATTTCAAAAATTGTCGAGCAACAGCAGTAGCAGCAACGCATTGGCCAACATCCTTTCAAGTCTTTGGCCAAAAGGCACAAATAAACAGATTTATCAGTCGAAGATGAAAATGTCTGGGCTAAGCTGAAAATGGTAATACACTTGCCATTTGATAGAAATGAGCAAAAATAGAACTACCTTAATATATGGTCTAGGCCAAAAACGGTTGGGAATTGCAACTGCTATGCTGGTATACCCCGAACCATAGGTATAAAGCATGTAACATCTTCACATCCCACCTAAGTATACATTTTATCTTGATTTTAGTTCTTAGAGATGGAAAGAGCTACACTCAGAAAAAAAACAGAGAGTTGCACACTTGGATTAGGAATGAAATCTATTCATTCAATAAATTTGAAGACCCTTTGAATCAACAACTTGACTACAAACCGAGATCAACCAGTCTTGAATTAGAAGCTTTAACTATTCAAAACCAAGTTGGTTCGTGCTTAGTTTAAGAGCTGTACAGGGTAAACATAGAGATAGTTCACTCAGGAATAGAAAAAAGGATACAGCGAGTAAGGTTTCAATGCTCTTCGCTTGAGGAATGCTTGGTCTCTGCTTTCAGTTACTTATACTCAATCCCCTGGCCCTTAAAAACCAAATTGAGAACGAGTCTAACTGAATTTTAAGAACAAAATTCTTGAAAACTTGAACTCAATTGAGTCGTTCTACTTGTTTCTCAATGGGCAGACACCAAACTTGGAGTAAAGATTCCTCAAATAGCTTCAAAACTAATTTAAATCTTACCTCAATTGAAAAAAGTCTCAAATTATTCACAATTTTTGTGGTAAGAAGTTTCAAAATTTTGAATTTTGGATTGGTTTTTCAAGAAAGATAATGAAGCTTTTAGCCAGCAAAGTATGGCGGTTGCAAACGCTATAACCTCACAACTAGCAGTAATTCGAATGGGAGGAGAATCTAGGAGAGGAGTAAAAGAAATGAGAGCGTAGGCAAAAACATTTCCAAATTTAGCATTGTCCAGCGACTTTTGGATTGGGCAAGGGTATCAAAAATTAGCAGACATTGAACGGAAACACAGGAAGGCGCAGTCGTAGAGACTCTCGGGACTCACTTTGCTGTCCGCACGGACAGTTTGGACAGACAGACTGGGCTCCGATATGCATCTGACAGCATTATGGGTAAATTTGTTTGCCTTGTAAGCATATCCTTGGCGAACATCCTGCTGGGATATGTCGACTATCTGCCTAACAAGCCCAGTAGAAGAAGAAGAAGCAGCAGCAGCAGCGGCGGCAGTAGAGTCCTGCGACATGATCTGCTTAGTGTGCTTCTCCTTCTCCTTGTCGCCATTCGAATTTAATCTGCATATGCAAAAGGAACATGTGCTCCATAAATTTACCAGGCCGGACCACACACACACACACACACACACACACAAACACACACCTCAGCGTTATCTTTATCGAGAAACCCACATTTACGAATTTAATTTCAACTTTCGACTTAAAGTTGTGGGAAATTTTTGATTGATTCTGGCAAAATACATTTCGTTGACAAACTTTTTTGCCAGCAACAAATTCTAAACAATAAATTGAGTTAAAACAAATTGATTGCAGGTTTTGTACAGGTAAAGGCGATGTCCTTGCTGGCCACATAATTGCCTTTAAGGCAGGTGCTGGGAAAGGCAATCGGTTTTTAGGTAATGTATAAACAACACAAAGTTCCAGCCGCTTATGTACATAGGGTGAGGTCAGGCTTTTCTTTTTAACAATGGTTTTAAGGGGTGAAAAATGAAAATAGGAGATACATAAAGTTCTGACAAATGTATGCAATCTCTATTTGAGTCCGTAAAACGGTTCATACGCTGGGTCCAGTTTTGGTATACCCTCTCCAACATATCGGACGGTAAATTACGAATAAATTCTTCAATATTGGTTCGTCAACTGTTTCGGGCTTGTCGCCACATGAGCCTCAACATAGCCCCACATATATGAAACCACAAGTCAGCCAAGTCCAGCTCTTCCATTGTGGTCAAAAGAAGCTCTCCATTCACATTAACGTTTCTGCCTTCGTCATCTTTAAGAAATTACGTTCCAATGATGCCACCTGCCCATAATTCACGCCAAACAGTGCATTTTTCGAGATGCATTGACAGTTCTTGCTATGCTTCTTCGCTTAACCAGAAAACAGCTTTGTCGGTTTGAATTTTGATAATAAAATGCAATAATCTGTGCAGTGTTGCCATTTTAGCTATTTAGTTGCTAGATCTATTTATGCTTAGCTATTTCCAGCTATTTCGGTATTTATGAGACTTAAAGCTGATTTACCCTAGGAGTGCGTCATGCGTTAATAGCCAACATTCGGCTTTTTTTGTACGGGAAAGAAGCTGATTGTTAGCTATAAACGCATAACGGACTCCTAGTGTAATAGGCCAATTCAGTTTTTTTTTGTAAAAATCCGATTGTTAGCTATTAACGCATAACGCACTCCTAGTGTAACAAGGGTTTTAATCAGCTTTTAGTTTGAGGCCTTAACATTCTTTGCTATCAAATGTCCCATGAGAATAACGTCTCCAAAGTGAAGCTCAGAGTGATGAATGAAGGCATAACCCACGGCTGCAAATCAAAATCAATTTGAGGCACCTTCCGTTTTGCAGGTTAATCTTCGAAAATATAAGGCCAGCGGTTTGTTTCGCCCTAAGATTTACCCAATTGTAATAGAAAATCAATTAATTGGCTTAATATTCCAATATTTACCCAAATTTCTTCACATATGGAACAGATTATTCAACTCAGACTTGAGTGATGATGATTTAGAAGGTGCGAAGTCTTTAACACTTGAGTAAGCGTCCACACTTTGGATATAACTTTGTACAGCCATATCTTCTGCAAGGCATATCTAAGTTGCTTAAAAAGTTCTAATGTATGGTTTAGATTTTGCTTTACATTAGAAATTCTTAAAAGATCTAAGAGCATGTGCCATAATATGCACCGATTTTATACCTTTATCTAAACTTCGAAACACTCTTGAAATGTTTTGATCTGATATCAATGAAAAACCCTTTGATGTGGTTCGTTGAATTAGACTTTAATCAAACTTAGATATAAGGTTCACTTTCGCCTCATAACCGTTGTGCACTCTAAAGTCGCTACACTCTTAGGCCAAATTCAAAGAGCAAGTATAAAAGGCAATGATTTCAGTACCAACTAATTCGTTCTATCCCTACAATTTTCAAAAGTCAAAAATACACAAATAATTCTGATTTGAACGAAATCACTAAACGCCGTCACATAATTCTCAATATTGAGATTTGAGTTTTCTAGTACTTATATGCGAAATTCTGATTCCATAGCGGGTTTCTGACAAACATAGCTGGCCGATTTGTATGAAAGTACAAAGTAGGTGCCACCCAGACACTCCTATTCAAAGCTGTATACAAATCTGTCTGGAGTGTTCTGTTCTATCTCTCGCTCTCGAAGCTCTCGAAAAATGTCAATTCTGAACGAAAACGGTGGCTGCATGGTGGCAATGCATGGCAAAGACTGTGTGGCCATTGCCACCGATCATTTTCATGGCGATGATGAAGAAATCGAAGCTATCAACTTCAAGAAGGTCTTTCACATTGCTCCCCGCATGTTTGTGGGCCTGGCGGGCTTCCAGTCGGACGTGCAGACGGTGCGTGATAATCTGCTGTTCCGCAAGAACATCTACGAGTTGCGTGAGAGTCGCGAAATGGCACCCGTGCCCTTCTCGGCCATGATTTCCCACTTCCTGTATGAGCATCGTTTCGCTCCCTATTTCATAGAGCCAATTGTGGCCGGTCTGGATCCCAGGACAATGAAGCCCTATATCTGTAGCATGGACATAATAGGCGCCCAAATTGTCACCGAAAACTATGCGGTGGCCGGAACCTGCTACCGCCAGCTCTACGGGATGTGTGATGCACTTTGGCGGCCAAATCTGGAGCCGGATGTGCTGTTCGAGGTGATTGCTCAGACGGTAATTCAAGCCTGTGACACCGACACGTTGAGCGGTTATGGAGCCACGGCTTATGTTATAGAGCAGGACAAGATAACAGAGCGTTCGATCAAGATGCGCATGGACTAGACGGAGGAGGGGGCAATGATTTATTTTCTACTTCCATTACTCAAAGTTTTGTTTATATTTTTCTTCCGGCGCCTCAGTAAGTGGTTCTCCATTAGCCTTACATTCGCTATTCCAATCATGAAGCATTTAAGTATCCTGCCAGGACTTAGCCGAACTCGGACTGCATTTTCCCACCTGCAGAACAAATAGCCAAGCCCTTCGGCCAAAAAGGAAAACTTACACAAATTTATGACCGACCAGAAATCGGAGAGCAAAAATTGTGCAAAAACTTTTGCCTCGATTTTTGGCAAATTAATTTTAGTTAAATTTCAACACGTTTATTGTGTACGTACTGCGTATTGTGGGGGGGGCGGTGGGTGGGTGGGTGGTCTGGCGCCTACCATAAAGTTGGTGCCGAAAATTTTGAGGCGTATAACTTTTGCCATATTGCGCCAGCAAAATTGAAAAGCGACGCAGCTGCAGGAGCAGGACGTGGACGTTGAAGACAGCTAAGATAAAAGTATTGTACATTGTTGCAGAAGTATGGCAGCGAAGGGCGGGGCAGGGCGGGGAGGGGACAACGACGAGTGGCAAAAGTTGTGAATAGCTTAAAATGGCTTCGCCCTTGCCAACACCTGCCCTCCGTCCGTGTCTTCCGCTCCCATTCCATTGCCATTGTCATTGCTGCCGTCTTGATTTCTATAAAATGTATTGAAATTACGTTATAAGCGAGCATCGCGAGGACGAACGGTGGGCGGAGGGAACGCCTCCTTGGGCTAGGAGCAACTTTTGGTTCCAACCTATTTGCGGCTTTTTTGGGGTTTGGTTTGGTTTGGTTTCGTGGCGTTCTGCTGGCTTACTTGTCACGGCAAGCCTTAATGTCTGCCATAAAAACGCAGCAACAGGGATGCTTCCTTGGCCGGAGTATTGAGTATGGGTTACAGGTTTCTGTTGGATTCAGTGTTTGGTTTTTCTTGAGTTATTGGAACAATTCGGTAAATAAAACACAAAACGTAGTTAAGTTATCGAAAATTAAACGGAATGGAAGTCAGACGTCGATCAGTCCCACATTATTTCAAACCAAGTGAGAGAGCATCAAGTTGAGTTCTTGCCTGGTTGCTCGGCTTATGTTTTATGTAAGCCATTTCAAAGCGAGCTGTAAGAAAGCGATTAAAGTCCTCTTTCACGATAGAGTATCATCATCCTCTTGCCTTGATTCCTAGCTGCCGCTTGGCTTCCTATTCACCCATGGAAAGATCTTTAAGCTCAGATTCTAAAAATACAGGGACAATTATTAATGTTAGTCAAACGCCCTGGGTTTAGGCAAGAACATTTTTTAGATTTTGGCCTAAAATAAAGACGAGGAAGCTAAGCTAACTTCGTTATACCCGTGCAAGTGCTCGCTTAAATATTTTCAAAAAATTCTCTTTTTCCCATTTTTCGACCGATCGTTCGTATGGGAGCTATATGATATAGTCATCTGATTTGGTCAACGATCGGTCGAAAAACTAGTTCTAGTGAGAAAAACATTTTTTGTTTTTTAACGTCCCTGTGATAGGCGACGTTATTAACAAGCAAGCTGCAGACTACCTCGAGAGGCTCAGAGGACACCCAAATCGGCTAGCGAGGCGAATACTGCGAAGAAGGAGAATAAATGGCGTCAGAGCCGGAAGAAGACTCAAGAGAATATAATCTTCGCAACTCCCAAGACGACGAATCTGATCCTGTCACAGAGTTGATACATTCATTAATTAACACTCCAGAGACACAGTAACACCGATCCAAACATAAATTGTTAAAAGAATATACTCTAATATCCAGGGATGCAAACCGGTTCTGAACCGAACCAAACCGAACCGAACCGAACCGCTTATTGCAGCTGGTGAACCGAACCGCAAGCCGAACCGGCTTCCTTTAAGAATTGCTGAACCAAACCGAAAACCACAAATAAAAACGGTTCGGTTCGGTTCAGTTCTCTGACGAGTTGTAAGACGGGACTCGCTTTCCTCTAGCCAATGATACTTATTAATTTGGAAATTTGAATCGTTTCCCTAAGATCATTTTTCTACATTTCGTTTGACTCTCTAAATTCTTACCGATGCCGGAACTTTTAAGGATGACTTGACGAAAATGTAAAAACAAGTAATCTTGCAAGTCTTCTGTAGTTGCCCTCCGATCTCTTAATATACATACATACCATGAATCTACATTCTTTCATCTAGTGGACAATATTTGTAATTTTCTGTAATATTTCTTCACCTTAATTCAATCCTAACCAGGGGAGTTTTTACACTTTTCCATTCTAATCTTTTCTAGCCGACATTCTTTGTTTTCGAAGATCGTTCCTCAAGGAACATATAGACGAATCCTTTGAATCCGGACATCTTCTAAGGATTTTAAAGATATTCAAATGGATTATTATAGGAATTCAATTTGAAAGAGTGCAAAAGTCAGATGACAATAGAAATCATAATGTACCTTTGTGAACCACTGAACCGAACCGGAACCGCGGTTCAGTCAGCTCAAAAAACCATGTAATGAACCGAACCGGCGGTTCAGAAACTGTCTGAACCACTGAACCGAACCAGTCTTTATATTCGAGTGGTTTGCATCCCTGCTAATATCACTACATCGTAAGTTGCTACCAAAAAGTAACAAAATAGATGTAAGATAAATAAATCAGAAACAAACTCAAAAATGAAAAACAAAACGTACTTACTAGTTTTTAATGCTTCTCCATAATTCTGCCAAATTTGGTCGAAATCGCACATCTATATGGTATAGCTGTCATACAAAAGTAGAGTCAGAAAAGTTGTCTTATTGGGAAAAACTTGTTTGTTTTCAGTGGACATGTCCTTCAAATTAGTTAAAAAACGTGCTGCAAGCCGAGCCGAAGTTAGCTTTCCTCAATTTTTTTTTCCTAAAGTCTAGTAAATGTTTTTCTACAATAACAAACATTTTTCTGGTTATTAGTACATATTTTCTTAAGTTTCGAAAGTCTCAGTCCCCTTGGAACAAATTAATTTTCTAAAATATATGGCAAGTCCTCTTTGGTCCCTTTTTTAAGGCAACATTCTAAATCTTAGCTTATTTGTTTTCTGAGTTAAGGCCTTCAATAGAGTGTGGCAACAAGGTTTGCTCTCGAAAAGCAAGGACCTACTTCCGCCTTAAACTGTATGTACCTCCTAATCAAGAGCTTTCTGACGGGCAGAACCTTTGAGGTGCCACGGACTCATGCTGTCATGTATTCAGGGCCATTTTCAATGGGAACAGGGTAAAAAAAGGGACACATCTGTTGGCTGTAAAAGCACCCAAGTTACCTAAATACATATGTTATACATATGTGAAGTGGAGGGAAAGGATCCTTCAGCTCCGAACTTTCAGCTTTCTTTTTATTCATTAAAAAAGGGAAAATATAGTTTCGAAAGTCTAGTTTCAGAGTAATCGAAAAACATATCGAGCCCCAGTAAGCCCCAAATGAACCCTGCTGATGTACCCCAAGAGTCTCGAATGTGGAGTCATATTTCCAGGTTCATTAGTGAGTTCCGATGTGGCTGTATGTAGTCGCAGTGTCTATGCCCGCCGTTGAACCATTTGACATTGGCAGTGTTTAATAATGAAGAGAGCCTTGTGTCCATGTCTCGCTCCGTTCGCACACATGAGAGCGCAAAAAGCCACAAAGTGCCGTTATGAGTTGGCGTCGGCACTGGCACCAGGATGGATGTGCGCTGGCCATAAATAAACTCCATTTGCAATGGCCGTTGGCTTTCGCCTGTCATTGTTTATGTACGTGAATTGCAAATCTCTTCGACGACCACTCCGACAGTCGCTCCACCAGTTTAGCCAGCCAGCCGGACGGACAAACATGTTGCCAGCCGCCTGCTGCAGATGGAGAGATAGAGATACGTTTTGCAAAACGTTGGAAAATGAATGCAATGGATTTGGGCTGGTGCGGTTGGATGGACTCCACCTCCCGCCCACTCGACTCGTTTGTTGGCTTATGTAAAATGCTTAAGCAAACTTTACCGCATTGTCGCCGTCGTCTTTTGCCATAGCTTATTATTATGTCCTTCATAGTTTGCGGTTTTGTAGCTGAAAGCCGCAAGCTGCCTGTGCACCAAAGTCCCAATCCCTGCCGGCCTTGAGTGTGTGTGTGTGTAACTCCTCCGGGTAACCACAGCCGCTCGGGCGATTGCTGATTGGGAGTGTGTGGGACGACATTCGAAGTCTGAGCTGTGATTTCTGTTGATGAACAGCAGTTATTAATTTACCTAATCCAGTTTCATTTAATCAACTGGTCCCCAATTGGACGAACGTCTCTGCAAGGCAAGTCGCATAATGAATGCGAGACGCTGGAGATATAAAAATTTTCAATTACTAAAATGCAAATGGAATACAAATATTTGCATAAACACCAGAGGAGCGCAGCAACAGAAAGAAAGTACTCGACGCAAATAAGGGACCGGGCTAATTGCCGGTCCAAGTCGAAGCCTGGATTCCCTTGCAGCGGCGACAGCAGCGGAGCCGACAGCCGAGAGCCGAGTGCTTGGTTCGAGGGCAAACAAATCACAAATTAAACGTTGCTCAATCGCAGTCCAAACCCAAATGCAATTCGTGTGACTGCTGAACATAAGTAATTAGAATGCCTGACGCACACCACAAGGACAATAATCCTGGGGCTGGTGGTGGTGGTTACAGGGGTACAGCCCTGACATTTATGCAACGCGCCCGGGCACATTTCCAGCACTTGTTGCATGCCCCAAATGTTAATTAAACGAGCGTGGCTCCTCCGCCGACTTCCCCCCACCTCGGTGTGGCTCGGTGGGCAAATTCTAATTGGAAAAGTGGGAGTTGTGGGTGGTCCAATCAATATGGAAATAAAAGCATGATTCATATTCAACACGCGCCGCTGAAGCATTTGAAGGTACAAATAGAAATGAAATGGAACGAAGTGAAATGAAATGAGCAGCCGGAGGAGCCGGAGCCGGAGCAGGAGCAGGAGCAGCTTTTTGAAAGGGAATTAAGTACACATTGTTTTTGGTCTGTTGGCTGTTGGCGGGGACGGGGGGTGGGGGTGGGTCTACGGAAATTACGGATGACTGGCCCTGAGCAGGCAAGACGAGGACAAGCCAATGCAATCAGTGCCCCATGCAAAATAAAAAAAGCAAAGAAAAAAAGAAGGAAAAATAATAAAAATCTATTTCAAAATTTAAAGCAATCGGGGATGGGGCCGGGCAGGATACGTCTGGGGTGCATAAATGAACAATAAATTGCAAGGCTCGAAGGCTGAGGGAAAACACATTCCGTTGGCCACAATTTGTTAAAGTGTACCGGCAGAACCGCAGTTCATTTGCCAGGCTAATGCTATTCAGCAATCCTGCGAGGGGAAAAAGAGTGCGCCAAGCGACCACCAACCCCAACCCCAACCCCCAACCCGTCCACCCTTCATCAATTTGTCGATATTGCGTATTGCGTTGCCTCTGCAATTTCAAAAGGCAAAGTCGCGTGCATAATACAATTCCAATTTTGCATTTTAATGCGGAAATTGTCAAGACGAGGTGCACTCGCTTGTTTAATGCAAACGTAGAAAAATACAGAAAAAGCTAGCTCCGGTTCCGCTCCGAAGTTTGTATGCCCTTAGGAAATCAATGAAAATGAAGTTTGGAAAGGTTTTGATTGAAAACCAGAAAGTCTAGACCATAGAGTACAGTTGTGTGAGAGTGGAGAAATCTCATTAGAACTAGTTTTCCCACCGATTGTTCGTATCACAGCTATATGCTATAGTTACCCGATCTTGCTGGTATAACCAAATTTACATTCTAAATGAATTTCCGACTTACTGCAAACATGAGTCACGATTGTGGAAAAACTAAGAAAGGAGATAGCTTAACCAGTGAAATTTAGCTGAAATAACCCCAATCAACGAGCTTTAAAGTAGAGATGCACCCATGTCGCAAATTTAAACGTGTCACTAACGCAAGACAAGAGATTCGTGCGTGCACGTCTGTGATCCTGGCCTGCTATCGTTTCTGATTTAGATCTGTGATAATTTGGAAAAAGTTTTGATTCCCCAAGAAATGAAAATATGGCCTAAGCCAGAGGTGCCCAAAGCCAGCTTACGGCGGCGCAGACAATATTTCATTATGGTGGAATAATTTTGGCCTTGCTTTGATGGTCAGGAAATGTTCAAAAGGGTTTCTATTCAAATGAAATCTCCGCTTCTCCTATTCCAATCCCTAGGTAGGACATAGGGCGTCAACCACTCCTCTCCAGCGAACTCAGTAGTAAGCCGTCGCTTTAAGTTCTCCCCAACTTTTCCTGATGCTTTTCCAAGCTTCTTTGGGGCTGCCAGTTGCCCGCCCGAGTTCGTCCAACGGGTTCCATTCCATTGCCTTGCTTGCGCAATATATGTCCCATCCAACTCCATTTCATTCTGCATATCCCCGTTTTCCCTCGTCTGAATAGCTCGAAATTCCGTACTCTATTAAGGCACAACATGCAATTTGGAAACACCATGGATGCTGTAATCTTCCAATTGGAAGAAACTTATTAGAGCGCTGGCACTACATTGGACTTGAAAAGCCTGATTTTGAGCCAGCGTGAATATGACAAGCATCGTCAAACAGCTGACAGCATTCCAAAGGCACCTTTAGCTTTTTGCAGGCGCGACTCCACATCGAGCTATATGTCCAAAACCAGAGCCAGCATCCTTTGAGCGCTTTTGTCTTCGTCTTGTTGATGCTGAGGCCTGCCGATCTAGCTGAGGTGTCCAGCTCGCTTAGCCCATTTGCCAGAAGGCATGTATCGTCTGCATATTCCAGATGCTGCAGTCTTGTAGTCATCAACCACTTTATGCCGCTGCTGTTGTTGGAAGCAGGCCACCACCATTATAGACAGAATGGGCGACTGCGCACATCCCTGCCGAACGCCGCTTAGGACTGAAAAAGGCTGCAGAAAGTATTCCATCGTGAAGCACCGTTCAATGGGCGCTGTCGCATGTCGCTCTGGTAAGGTTTTCCGGTATCCCTCTCCTTCGCAACCCCTGCCATGTGCACACCCTGGCAACGCTGTCGAAGGCCTTAGCCAAAGTCCACAAAGGCCATGTGAAGTTCTCTACTCGCTGCATTGCTCGATCAAGATGTGCAGCCTGTTTTGGTGGTCCATGCACGATGAGCCCCTTCTGAATCCGGCTTCTCTCCAGTGTCTCTCAGGCCATCCAGAACTACTTTCGGAATGAGCTTTGAGTTTGTTGGCAGCACACAGATTCCATGCCAGTTGTCGCAATCGCGCAGTTCACCCTTTTTGGAAATTTCCACTATGATGCCCTCAAACCATTCCAAGGCGAGCTCTTCAGTTTTCCACGCCCGTTTTATTACTGAGTTCAAATTAAATATGAAATGTTCGTTCAGGGTTCAGGCCTTTAAATATGTCTAGAAAATAGCACAAACATTGCATTAAGCAAGTTTCCTAATGTTAAGACGTTCTTTTAACGATGAGTTTTAATGGTAGGAAGAAAATTTGATGAGGTTTCTTCCCTAATATAAACAGATACAAATACAGACAGAATTATTGTAATGCTGATCAAATATATATATTTGATATCATAGCAACATTTGAGGGGTACCTAAAAAATGAATATATGAACTGCATATAGACAGCGATTAGCATTGAAATGGCTTAGGTCTAACTCTCCTCCCCTTCCACCAATCTCTCCATCTACACTCCCAAATAGATTTCCCTTGATCTCAGCTTCGGCAGCAACAAAATTGAACCGGCGACCAGGTTAACATTCAACAACAGGCTTTCTGTTTTTGGCCAACAGCTGGACAGAAACACAAGTGTTTCATTCATTTATTCATGGGCTTAATTTTGCGAAACACTCGCCACCTTTGACCAGCTGCCGCCTCACCTCACCCAAGACATGCCCGCACAGATGCTGATGGAAAAGCGTCGCCCGTATCCGTGTATCGATATGCGACAGAGGGCTTCAACTAATCGTTATATTCTACACTCGAATACACTTTACTCAACGACCCTTGACAAGGACATGCGACCAAAGCTCTCTCGCTCCTTGCCAAGATTACAACAGACAGGAGGCGGCAGGCGGCACGCCAGAGAGAATGGGAACGTGGTCGGGATTGTTGTGTTATTTCCACAATCCAACGAGGCCATTCATAAATTTCGTGATGTGAGCAAGCAAAATGAAATGGCAGCTGATGTCCGGCTCCAACGATGTGCCGAGTGGCCAATCCTCTCGCATTGCTTGTCATCCCACAATTTGCGTAAAATTGTTTTTATGCATCGTCAACTTGAGTTTTATTTTGGCATTTGCTGTGAAATCATTCTGCTGGCTAATTGATTTTGGGGGCCAGCAAATTGCGAGCAGCTAAACAAATCGATACACAAAGGCAACGCAACAGTTTTGAGGTGATTTTGGAAAGCTGAGCTCAGCCGATGAAATCAATTTCAATCAATGCTGTTCCAAAATCTGTACTTGAGAATCTCAAATGTCAGATGGGGGTAACGGACAGAGCCATCGGGCAACCACATTCCCCATTTAAGCCGATTACCTGGCAAAAACGACTCAACGAATGAAACTGAAATTAATTAATGACACATTTTTGTGGTTGTCTTTTTATTTTTTCCACATTTTTTGCCGACTTTTTGTGTTAAGTTGCTCGTCAACACAGCGAGACAGCAGCAGCCACACGATAATGATTTCCGTTTTCACACCTCGTTGCGATATAAAGGACGTAAATCAAAGCGACGATGCCAAATGAAAAACTGCACCCAGCCCGCACCTCCCTGCCCGCCAGCTGCGATGGGTTTCCCAGCGGAAGCGCTGCATTTGCACATTTCCGGAGCTGCTCACTCAGCCCGTGCATAATCGATTAACTGGCGCGCATAAACATGACCGCAAATGTGCAAATGCACGGCCACAGACAACAGCGGCAGCGGCAGCGGCAACGGCAGCAGGCAAAGATGGGGCTGGGGCTGGGGCAGGAGGAGCAGCAGCAGCAGCAACATGCATAAATGCAAATGCCATGGCAATACATATGCAAATTACTTTTTCACACACTGCCAGCGACACTGATGGGTGCATGTGCATGCGACTGCCACTGCGACTTCCACTCAACTCGATATGCGCGCGGGCGGCCAGCCACTAAACTAATTGCAAAAGTGAAACCCTTCAACAACAACAACATCAACAGCAGCAGCAGCAGCAGCAAAAAATGGCAACAGAGTGGCATATTTTGGCTATTTCGAAGGGGGTATAAATAACAAGTTCGCGAGATTCAAACAGGCAATGGCTGCGGGAAATATATGTCGATGCATTCGCGGGTTTCAAGATGTGGATTTGCGCCGATTTCGCATCTTCTTTATGGCTGCTAGGTTTCACATAGCCTGGGGGCTGATTTAACAACCTCTGAATAGCTGATATGTGTAATCATAATAAAGATTCGGTTCTGTTATTTGTAGGTTTATGTGACATATGAAACTGGTCTTTAAATTTTGCTGTGTTATTTGTAGGTTAATGTGATAGATAGCTCCATGTAGACGACTAAAAATCGGCCCTCAAACGTTATTAAATTGTTCCAATTCCAATAGCTGTATTTTAAATTGTCTGATATGTCATATAAGTTTTCCATTTCAGATATCAGACAAGTATAATAGTCTAATCTGAGAAGCACAAACATAAATTCGAAGCTGCCTGACAAGTGGACTATCCGAGTTCTCATCAGGGCTGCAAACCGGTTTTGAATAGAACCGACTTTCAGACGACTGTGAACCGAACCTCGAACCGAACCTCTTAAGGTATAAAAACTGAACCCGAACCTATGCCGAACCTAAAATCTCGGTTCAGTTTAACAAAAATGATAGACATAGAAAAAAATTGGATCTATTTTCTAGCGACTTTATCTGTTATATCGATGTTTCTGGAAGTCTGAGTCTTACAATCAAAATGTTACAAATAACCATTAGAATCCTCACCCAAATAAGCCTCTGTTAAGATTATTGAATGATTGAAAAAAAAAACAGATTCCTATCGCTGTGTAAACATTTTTCGTACGTAGACTACGAAAGATGAATCTTAATTTAAGGTCTGTATCTAGCACTACGAAATTATTATTTCGACACAAAACTTTATATAATTAGTCCACTTTGCCATTGCTTTGATGTTCATGAGCTGTATGAAAGGGTTTCTATTCATATAAAGTATTGTGAGGAAATAGAAATTCCGGGATGTTGGATACAGACCTGAAAAGTAAATTATATTTTGAATAATCCCATCCCAATCCAAAATCGACACAATTCCCGAACACTTTTTGTCGTTTTTTGGTCGACTACTTTATAAGCTTGTATAACTCTTGGGACTGGAACCTGGAACCTTAACCGTTTTGGAACTCATAAAATGTTTTTGGGTTCGCAGCCCTGGTTCTCATATAAGTTGTTAGACAGCCAACTAACAATAAACTGAGGTATTTTTTTGTCACCCTTTTCCTAAGATCTTGACTACTGAAAGTAGTTTATGTAATAATACACAAGGCAACAATATTAGACTTTTTCTTTTAAATGTTGTACAACAACTTAGTATGTGTCTCTCTGCTATGTCTCTTGCAGACCTCAGCACAACTGCAAATACTCTTGCTTTTGTATAAGTAACATTTATTGTTTTTGTGCGTAGAATGATTGCGTTTGCAACAGACAACCAAAGCACACGCACACACACACACATACAAAGGCAATACCGAACTTCTGTTTCGTTTTCTTGTGGTTGTTGTTGCTTTCAGAATGACACCTACTGCACCAGTTATGCAGTTATGCCCCTTGACTTCTGCTCAAATATTGCAGCAGTTGTGATTTGCTGTAGGTCAATGGTAACTGGCAACTGGCAAAAATGTTTATATTTTCAGAGTATTCAAGTGGTCAACCACAGACAACAACGACTCCTGTTTTGTTAGCCACCAAATGGTAGACAACAGTTTCCTTAACAGAGCTACAAATTGGCTCATTGAGGGACACCGCCTTAAATTAGACCACACGAAGAAGACTCTGTGAACTACATATATATTTTAGAGGGAGAGACATTTAGGTACATTCTGAAAGAGAATGTAAATGTAAAAAGATGTGTTCAATTAATTTTAATTCTAAAAAGAAATTCCAAAAATATTTTCACTTTTAAGTGAGAGAAAAGATGAACCTATTTAAGTGACGCATCGATCGAACGGTCCATCCAACAACTGTGGGCAACCGTATCAATCAAGGGTGTGAAATCATTGTTGTGTCCGATCTATAAGTACACTCAGAGAAATAATAGAAAATTTCATAGGTGGACTTAGAACTTTTAATGTCGGAAGTTCGATAAGGATGAAAATTCTTCATCCAAGAGAGAATTTCTGTATACAAGAATGTTTAAGGTCAGAAGTTTGATAATACTAAGTATTCTTGATCCAAAAGCGAAATTCTTGATCCAAGTATGAAAATTTGATCCCGGTTTTTCTTGAACCAAGAGCATCAATACTTGAACCAAGTACGAATCATTCTCAAACCAAGTAGAACAAGTAAGGGCGCTGCTGTCAAGTTGCCCGACTACAAAATAACCTGTTCATTTGTTTTCTTTAATTTGTTTTTAAATTGTCATCCTGAATGTAGGCAATACTTTTTTCTAGTCCTGACTAACAACTGGGGGGTGCTCTTATCAGCTCAATTGTTTCGCTTATAACTCCGGTGTTTTTTGTCCGATCTAATTGTACTTTTCAGAATAGATAGATATTGGGCCTAGCTCGATGTATACTAAAACAACGAGGCTCGAACTTGAAAGTTGTGGATCTAACAGTTTTTTAGGTCTAGGATGTAACGGTTTTTTGAGGATAAGAGGGGGACGGGGGGGAATTTTCCAAATCTGAATGAAACTTGATCTGTGTACGGCATACATCTACCTTCAATCAAAAATTTGTGGCTCTGTCTCTTTTAGTCTCTGTGATCGACGCGTTCATACAGACAGACAGACGGACATGGCTATATCGACTCGGCTGTTCACGCTGATCAAGAATATATATACTTTATGGGGTCGGAAATGTTTCCTTCTCCCTGTTACATACATTCGCACAACTTCATGATCCTCCTTTTCCCATTTTCAATGGAAACAGGGTTTAAAATGCTTATATCAATTGCGTACTCAAATTGAAGATTACTCATTCCAAGTATGTTTGTTAGATAGCTAGATTGTTCACTCATGAATCATGAGCTACACAGATTCAAAAGTAAGGGCATCCATATTTTAATCAAAATACAACACTTCAAATTGTTGCTTTTTCCGTTGGTGTTTGAATTTATTTGAAATTATGGCAAACTATGTGGCACACCACAAAGCAGTTGCAGTCTTTGCCTGTCAACTGTCAGTGCCACAGCCATCTCTCCATGCCACCAATGCCATAACTGCTCGGGAGTTTCCAAAGTCCAAACACCGTATGGCGGACTCTGCTTGGAATTTTCCCCACAAACCATCCTCTCTTAAAGATGAAACAGTGAGACTCATGCTATTCTCTCGAATGTGCTTGCTCTTCTCGCGCAGTTTCTTCAGGCCTTAAACCTCCTACCTGTGAACCAATTTAGCTCCATTTTAAGCGCTGAACTTCTTGAAATTTCAAACAAGAATATATATATTTTTTTCAAGATTATTCGTTGTTTTATAATTAGTTCCACTATGCTATCACTTAACCGCTTTTCAAGCCATAAACCGAAGAGTTAAAAATACTTGCCTTATGTTTTATTCCCACGTTTGGCGCTGTCCAAGTGAAAGGTGTTGTTTTCATTTGAATCAGGATACAGCCAGGATGATGCTTTTGAAATTGATAAACTATGAATGGACCAGCACCACAACAAACAAATAAACAGTAAGTTATCTGATTTTGCATACCTACTAGGGCTTCTTATGGTCATAGCGGTCGACTTGTTATTTGTCAATTTGTCGCTCTCCCTCTCTCTCTCTATCTTTCGCTCTGCATGTGACAGCCCCCTTTTGCCCTTGCCTGTGTCTACCAGAAAATCCCAACTTGAACTCAAATCAAAAGCCGACAAATGCGCAAAAAGAAAATTCTGAGTACAAGTTTCCTGTTTGCGTTTTTGAGCAGCTTTTAACGAGCTTACATTTGCGTACAAGAAGGAATGACGGGCGAGTGACGGTGCATATTTTTACGGCTAAGTAGAGGGAGCCTCCATGCCTCCGTGCCTCCGTGCCTCCGTTTATGCCAGCCACTCGCCATCATCCTGCTTACAGACACACACACATACATACATACATACATACAAACGTAGAGGGAAGCAAAAACGGCTGCTTTGTTATTGTTATTACGGGTTTGTGTTGTGTTTATACCCTTTGAACGAAGAACATGGAGACTAGGTGGCAAGGTTTTCACTCGGAAGTGTATGGAACTAACCGGGCGTCATCGAGTGTCACCATAATGGAAGTAGAATGGAACTTTTGGTCCTTCCTACAAGTTGGGATTCCCTTTTTGAAGGGCATGCGGATCTTCGTTGTGTAGAAGATTTGCATCTTTAACCGCTTTTTTCTGTGTGTGTTTCTTTTTTTGCATAAATTTCTGGCAGCAACTTCAAACGGCGGGAATGAAAATTGTTTTGTTTCGCTGCTTCTGCTTGCCGTTTACCGTTACAGTTACTGTTAACAGTTACCAAAATGGCCGCAAGCGCCGCTGCTTATGCTTCCGCTTATGTTTCTCTCTCGTATTTCTTTTGGTCGGGGAAAAGCGCTCGCCGTGCTGCGGTTTGTGGCCGTCACTTTTGGACACACGAAGAAAAGGGGGAAGGGCGCATGTACAGGAGGGAGGGGAGGGGAGCTACATAATAAAAAAGGCCAATTTCCCCAGCTGCAGCTGCGCGTCTTCTAAGCCAACAACCAACGAAATTTGCTTCAGCGCCATTAACAAACAGCCGGCGGCTTTCAATGGCAAAGCCAAATGCCGAGCCAAGTGCCGCCGCCTGATAATACAATATGAGTTTGTACACACACACACACACACTTGTGCATTAAAGTATAATTTTTCCTTTCCGTTTTGCTTGTTTTTCTGCTTCAGCCGCTGGCATTCAATTAAGCGGCTCGCCGCTCGTCGCTCCTCCCCTGCCACTTGTCCATTGAAATCGCCCACAGCGGTCAGCTATTAGTGCGTTCATAAGTATGTCTAACAGTATAACAAATGCCCCCCGCGGGCCATTGCTGAGCTCTACTTAGTCTGCCTGCCAACCCGGCTACCTAATTAAATGCAGCGTGCAAAACTTTTTAATTGTTGTGCACACCAGATGGCGCCACAATGGCCAGGCGAGGCACAAGCGACGACTCCCAACTGTAGGCAATGCAATTTAGAGTTGAAAATTTTGGATAAAAAGAGAGCGAGAGAGAACCATTTGGAAATTGCCAACAACAAAGAAGACTTTACCTCATCATTTGATCCATGTTTTCAAATGTTTTCTTTAGGCATGTCATGGGTTCAATCCCGCCTTTCACACCCGGTCATCTTTACTCTAGCTATTGGCGCCACCTTTGAACTAGCCTTGACAAAAGCTTTTCCAACCTTGCTGTTCTGATTCGACGTTAAACTGTGGCTCCCTTTCTAAAGATTGATTGAGATTAGCTCGACTTGGCTCTTTGGGCTGTGTAAAGCTAAATTTTGATTCTATTTTTTTCTAATTCTTATTTCTAATTCTGATGAACTACAGCAATTACTACGTTTATACACACAAAATATATCAAGCTGCATGCCTTAAGCCATATTAGGTAGGTCCAGATAACATAGGTATTGTTTTTTAGCCGTCAGGAAGGACATGCACGAATATGCTATCCACCATTAAGTAATCACTTCTGAATGTAAACTGAAATTCGCTGAGCTTCTTGTACTTTATTAATCTTTTTATTTAGACGGTTTTGGAGTACCGATGCAAACAGTTTTGATATTTCCGTAATGCAGGAGATGTTTCCCTTCTGAAAAATGGAAATATAATGCTTTCAGGAATAATTTTAGATGTAACGAGAGCGTAAGTTAAAGTCGGCCCTGCCCGACTTCGAAATACCCGTTACTCAGTTCAGTTATTGTTTAATAACCTCATGCGGCTCGGATAAGTATGCAACATTTTTTAACTCGGCCATTTATTATCCGATCCTTTTGAAAATTTGTGAGATTGTAGATATTGGCCACATAGACTACACTGCAAAATCTGAGCTCGATATCTTAAAAATTGTGGGAGTTATTCAACATTTTTTATTGCGGGGGCGGTAGGGGGCGTGGCCAAAATTTGAAACAAACTTGATCTGCCTACTTACAGACAATACTAGCTTACATCTAAAATTTGGTTGCTCTATCTCTTCTAGTCTCTGAGATCTAGGTGTTCATACAGACGGACGGACGGACGGACGGACGGACAGACAGACATGGCTATATCGACTCGGCTGTTGATGCTGATGAAGAATATATATACTTCATGATATCGGAGATGCCTCCTTCTGCCTGTTACATACATTTGCACGACTTTAGTATACCCTTTTTACTCTACGAGTAACGGGTATAAAAAGCCAGTTGTAGTAGGTAAAAAGAAGCCACGTAAAGGTGTCAGTCGCTTCTTTGAGCAAATCGACTAGAAATCAGACAACTCCGAGTGCTCTATTTGGCTTTGCCCCAATTATACTCTATAAATTCACCGGATTTTCATCAAATTCGGCCAAAACTTGTTCACACCTTTGTTTTCTATGACAGCTATACTCCATAGATTTCCGATTTCGATCAAACTTTGTGGAATCAAATTCAAAGTTTGGAGGCGTTTTCTTTGACAGGAAAAAAGTTTTTCCCACTAAAACTAGTTTCTCGACCGATCATTCCTATGGCAGCTATAACCTATAGTCATGCGATTTTGACAAAACTTTGAAGAATTGTGTGAAAGCTTATAAAATAAAATTGTGGCAATTTTAAACACGTTTACATTGAATACAAAAAAGTTTTTCTTATTAAGACTATTTTTCTTACCTTACTTTTCTATGGCAGCTATACTATAAAGATGTCCGACTTCAATCAAACTAGGCAGAATCTAGGAGAAGCATTGAAAACTGGTAAGTACAGAGTTTGGAGACGTTTGCACTAAAAACAAAAAAGTTTTCCTTACCAGAACTAGCTTTTCGACCGATCGTTCCTATGGCAGCTTTATGTTATGGTCATCCGATCCGACCGGTTCCGACAAATGTGCAGCGTATTTGTACCAGAATACTTCTTGCTAAGTTTGGTTGGATCTTTCCGATTGGATCTTCTTTTTGGTGTATCTTTCTATGGCAGCTATATGCTATAGTCAGCCAATTTCAATTAAACTTGTCGAGTTGTGTGAAAGTATAGAAAACTATTAAATATGTATAAAGTTTGGAAACGTATCCATTAATAACAACAAGAAAGAAAGTCGGTCAAGCCCGACTATAACATACTCTGTACCAAGAAAATTTGTCTTTTGATCATGCCTCGAAAGCCGTTCATTCTCCATCGATCGATAAGTTATCCTGATAACTAAATATGTCCAGAAGGAACAAGCCATCTATCTTCAAAACTGTGGGAGATATGACGTTTTTTCTAAATTGCGGGGGCGGGAGGGGGACTTGATCTGCCTGCAAACATAAGACGCATATGTCCCATATATGTCAAACCTCTATCTCTTACCATCTCTGAGATCTGTGCGTTCATACGGACAGACAGACGAACAGACTGACAGACGGACAAACGGACATGGCTATATCGACTCGGCTGTTGATGCTGATCAAGAATATATATACTTTATGTGGTCGGAGATGCATCCTTCTGGATGTTACATACTTTTGCACAAACTTATAATACTCTATGTACCTACGGTACAGAGTATAAAAACCGATTCGTTCCTATGGCAGCTACAAGCTATAGACAGCCGGCTTTGAGCAAACGTTGTAGAAGTGTGTCAAATTAGATACAAAAGATATGTGTCAAATTTGAAGACGTTACCATTGAAAACTGCAAAGTTGGTCCTTCGAGCCGGATGAGCCTATATTACCCACCTGTCTCATTTGTTTCAGTCCAGTTAATTCCATCTCTAGTGTTGCTACTTAGCTGGCCCTTAAGCCATTCGAGCGTACAACTCAAAGTTGATTACAAGTGCATTTAATTTGTTTTATTTGGGGTAAATTGATTAAGCTTAAATTGGGCCTCAGGCACGTGAGTCGCTGAAGTCTGTGGGATGGGGAAAGTGTGGTTGTTGTTGTTGTTGTTGTTTTACACGTGTTCATGCATATGTAAGCAGATGAAATTCAATTTGCTTTGACAACCGCAATTGATATAAACTTTTTGGATGAGGCATTCGGCCATAAAACAGACTCGAGGTGTCTTCTTAATAAAATGAAACTCATTTCAGACCTAATGAAAGTACACGTGTATGTGTGTGTGTGTGTGTCGCAGCTGCAGTTAATTTGCTGCTCAAGTTGGACAGTAAAACGCGTCGTCCAACAAAAATGATATAAAAACGCCTTGCAGCAACGCCTTGCAAACCCAAAAGGACTACAAAACGTAAGCAAGGAAATTACAATTTTAAGCGAACGAATTATTTCACGATGGCGATCGCCTTCTCAAGGCAAGGGGTCGTTGGTCCACCCACGCCTCGTTGGATTTCACGCCATCATGAACACGACGATTGCTGCCGGTCCAGAGGCAAACGGTCACTGCCCGCAAAGAGGGAGAGGCCAAAAATGGCAGAAAAAAAGTGGAACGCCTGCAGGGAGCATGCAAAACCCCACCCCACCCCACCAAACCAAAAAAATGGGAAACAGAAACCCAAACGAGAAATTCTCTTTGGCATTGACAGCCACCGCTGAGATGTTGAATATACCCGGTTGAAACTAACTGAGGCGTCTCATAAAGGATTGCCAAACATAAACTAAAACTGAAAAGTGATTTCCACTTTCGGCGATCCTAAGAAATGTAGATACATGAAAAGGTTTGACTAGTTTCGATCCGCCTCCTCCGCTGAGCTCTTTAATCCCAAGTCTTGGCAATATAGCTATAGCTAAACTGATTGTGTGTTCGCCTCTTTCAATGCCCCGATACCATCTTTAATTTGGTTACTTTCGCTGCCAGCTGCCAGGAAGGGCATCCTCGGCTCGTTTGCTCCAAACATAACCGTAACATTATGTGTGTCGGCTACGGCAACCGCCACCGGATGCGGAACCAATGCAATGGCGCCATTTCCGTGACTCCAACTCGAACTGCAAAATCTCTGCGGCGAGCTTGGCATAGCTCTCGCTTTTCCTCTGCGTTCTTGTCTGATTTTGTTTTTTTTTTGTTTGCTGCAAGCTTCTGCGCTTGATTCGGACCGGGTTGTGCCTTTACTGGCTGGCGCGTCGTCTGTGCTGACAGTCCAACTTTTTGTTGCATGAAAAATCCCAAAAATTAAATGAATTATGTTAAGCATGCAAATTTGCCAAAAAACAAATCAACTGCCAATTGCAATTTACCAGAATGTGTAAATAAAACATTTTAACAACATTTGCAGTTGCTGTTTTTCGTTTGCAGAAGAATGGCTCTCGCCATGGACATGGACGAAAATGGTAACTGGCTATGCAAAGGCATATACGAATGTTGAATGGGTTTAAGCGTGAAGAAGAACTCTGGCTGCGAACCGCTTCAAACTTAACTAGTTCAAGCTGGTGCGAAGTCGTTTTTACAAGGACAATCAACAGAACTTCATCTTTTCAATCCTAACACTAAAATTGCAACCACTCCTGAACCGGCTTAATATGTTTCGAAACCGGTTTAAGTCAGGGGAAAGAATGGTATTTCAAATAACCAGCCCAAACACAAAATTTCAGGTTTATAAGTTGTGGCTTCACAGATTGAGCCCACTAGGTTAGTTATAAGGAGTTGAGACTCCGAACCAGATTGAGCCGGTTCAACAGGGGTTCAGGGCGGTATTTCAAAAAGCAAATCGCTGTAGAAAATGTTTTTGATCTTATTATTATGTCGATATGTTAGATTAAGTTATTTTGGGAGTGAGCAAAAACAAACAGAAGTAATCCCAAAGACCTTCTAGGACTTTGTTACAACCCACATCTGTCCCATGTCGGATGTAGGCTTGTGTTTTTCTCCCTGTTACCTTCTAAGTAAGTCTTCTGATGTAGACAGAACCCATGCTTCAAAGCCGCATTTCTCGTTTTTGTTCTCGTTCCCGTTCGTAGGATGTGCATTCAGTATGCGCTAAGAATTAGTACTGAGAAGAGCTGAACGAAATGACAGCTTATGCTGTTTTGTGCGGCGGTGGGGTTGAGTTGAATTGTGCTCATCTCAAAAGCATTTGGAACAATTGTTATTGTATGAACTTATTTGAAGTTGAACAGTTCTGAATAGGTTGTTTGCCTCTGATTGATCATTGATTTGAAGGGTTTCTAGGCAATTGGTGTGAATTGGAGATGTAGATTGAATGATGTGAATGCGGAACCAACCTTTTCCATAATCTGCATTTTCAAGCATCTTAAGAGCATCCCAAAGTCCATCTGCACTTTACGTTTTACTCTCTTTTTCTGTTTATTTATTTTCTTGTGGTGGTAGTTGCTTTTATTCTTTGTCTGTCTGTGTGCGGGTGTGTGTGTGTGTGTGTCTGTGTGTGAGTCTTTGTGTGTGGTGCTCTGTCATTGCCATTGGGGTTTTTTTTCGCGCTTTGTTTCGCATTTATTATTTATTGTATTAATAATGCAGTCGTGTTGAAAATTTCATAATGTCCGGCAATGTCATTGACGCAGTCAGCAGTTGTTCAAGTTGTTGGATCTGGTGCTGGTTCTGGTGCTGGTGCTGGTGCAGATGCTGTCATGATGGCAGTTGTAGTTGCCTTTTGCCTCTGTACATATGTATGTACATATGTGCGTTTTTTGACACTTTTTGTTGTTATTGCAGCTGCGGTTGTGGCTCCGTTGGATGTTTGGTTGAAAGTAGAATGAACCACAAAACAAATGAGAGATAAATTCGAAAATCCACAAAAAGATAAGCACAAAAGTAGGCAACGGCATATGTGGCATTACTTGATGAAAATGCCCTGCATTAGATTTCTTCTCATCTTTAAACTATTCCGGGATACACTTAAAGCTGGCCAGTGACCGCATAAACGCAGACCAAATTCGCCAGCCTCACCGTGTCCTGGCCATGTGGCTATCCATCATTTGGGGCCACATCCTACGAATGGGAAGCGACAAGTTCGCTTGCCTGGCCACCCGGCATACCCGTAACATGTGGGTTTTAGTGTCTCCTCTACATACAGCCAGCGATATCTTTTAACGCCAAACTCGTTGTTGTGGCCTCCTTTCTTGGTTTATTATCATCCCTTTTGTGTGTTCGCCTGCGTGTGTGCGAGTGTGTGTGTGTGTGTGTGTGTGCTGTGGCGCCACAGCATTTGTTAATATCGCTAGCTTAACTAAGTCCCAATGACTTTTATGTGATTTCCTGCGCTGTGTCTGTCTGTGTGTGTGTATGTGTGTGTGTGTGTGGGAGGGGGGGAAGCACTTGGACTGCCATTAGGAACTCAAATGGTCGTAAAAATACCGCAGCATCTTCTACGTCTTTAGCTGTTCCTTTGGCTGTCATTTCTATTTTTTGGCCGTAATGAAAAGCGCGTTAAACCGCAATGCGTGCCATCCGTCTATGGATGGAAATCCACTTACACACACACACACACACACACACATACATATATATTAGTATGTGTTTGTTTGCCCAACCAGCAGCCGCACCTCAATGAGGGAAAGCATCGCCACAGCAGCGAAGTAAATTGCTTGCCTGGCATTTAATTTGATCTTTTGTTTGATTGTGTGCGTTTCGCTTTAATTGAATTTTATGATGATGCCCGCAAATACACACACACCGACACACACACACACACGCACCGACACTGGGAGAGAGAGCTGAAGCCTCATGCATGGTAAATGCAATTTTAGCTGAATTTTCCCATTTCTGACAGTTTTCTTACACAACTTTAAGCACCAGCATGTGATGTACTCGAATTTCAAATTAAAAATTTCCATATTTATTACAGTTTGGAATTTGTCAAAACTTCTAGACGATTTCTTCTCTTTGTTTGGTTTAAGGCAAAGTATTTAGTTATTTAAAAAGGTTTAACAATTTGATATTGTTAGGGAAATTATTATTCAAAGATTAGTTCATTCCATACCAAACCCCTTCTTAGCGACCCTCTAACTAAATTCTATTTTAAATTTGTGATATATTTTGAATAATTTCTTTGCCATTCAATGGTTTTTGTTACTTTTTTACTTTAGTCACTAAAGTTTGTTGAAAACACCTCCATTTGAACGCATTGTGAATTGAACATTTCCGTATGAAATGCTTTGTACGTTTCATCTTCCTTTAAATTGCAAATGTCGCACACACGGAAGCCTGTTCTCTGATTGCCTTTGAGCCATCTTGAGACATCTGTTTGAGCTTTCATTATGCACGAAATCCCAGCTAGGCTTATCATCGCAATATCCTACTCCTACTTGAAGGTCAAGTTTTCTAAGTATGCGTCTCACAATTGCACAGTTTGGCTATTGTTTTGTTAACTCCAAGCTTCAGGAGTTCCAAGTTGACAACAACTCCAACTAGACAAATGACCTTAGAGCTATATTATTTCATCAAAAGTCGTAATTGTTCTGCATAAATGCGTCCAAATCTTTCGAATGTTGCTGCCACAGGAAATTACTCGAACCTTTGTGTATCGCAACGAGAGGTTATTTGAGGAAACTGATGGAGTTAAAGGTCAATCGAAATCCATCTTTTCGCCCACAAGCCACAGGCCATCAAAGCCGTTAAAAGATAAAATCCGTCGAAATCCACTGCGCAAGCAGAAAAACATGTCTCTTCAGGTGATTATAAAACGTGTTCCAAGAAACACAGCAAAACGCAAGACAAAATCGAAAGCATTACCTTGCCAGTGCGTGAACAATGCCCATAGACGAATTGTACTGACGAGACGAGAACATTTTTACCAAAGAGGAATCGTTCAACTAACAGAACGATAAAGTGTATCAAAAAGAAGCGACCGAACTCATTCGGAGAGTTCGGAAAAGTTACCATCCGGCTTATGTGATGGTTTGGTGGGCAGTCGCCAATGATGGGGTCCATTTTTGTGCACAAAGAGTTAAGACTTCGACGAAAGTGTTTCAATTTAACATTTTGTAACACAACATTAGTTGCAAACAAGCCGTGCCCCTTTTAACACGACTCCGCTCCAGCTCTCAAGGCAAAAATGACTCAAAAACCATGTACCGAAGTTCTACGATGATTGGCCTGCTGGTAGCCCACACCTGAATCCATCTACAAACCGTGGTCCATTCTCGAGGCTAAGATTCTTTGAATGAGTCTTTGAGAGCGCGCCCCTGTTCGAACAGTGGACAACTACTCAATGCATGAGGTGCACACTGCTTCGACGAGTGGCCAAAGAGACTTCGCCGTTGCTGGAAGGTACTAGGCGGTTATTTCGAATAAGTTGAGTGACCGAATAATCAATAAAATTCATTCGATTCAAGCCCAAAATACCGTGTACTAAAATATTTCACATTTCCAATGCTCCTATTGAAATTTGACTGGGGGCATTCAACATTTGCCGCATGGGAAGTGCTGCTGGCCCTGTTCGGCACACACTGTTCACCACGGATTTGACGGTTCCAGGCGCACAACATAGCCACTTACGCTGATGACATGAACCTTCCTGGCTTCTAGTCCCATCGCCAGTATAGCGTCAGTTCAAGTAAAAACCAATTTAGAACGTCTTCCGATCTTAAGCATCCCTTTGGCATCCAAGAACGACGCGCAAGCTGGACTCTGACTATATTGCTATAGGTACTCTGTTCCCCCCCAAAATTGGAAAAGTAATTATATATTTAGACAGTCAATTAGCTCTTAAGACACTAGATTGGTTGACATTTCGGTATTCACCTGATTTGGGTGCCTGGACATAGGAACATAGATGAATAGACTTGGCACAACCGCCGAGAGAATCTTCATCAAAAAAGCCGAAGGACTAGGTTTCACTAAGAACCGGTGGACAAAAACCGTTTCCCCTGCGACCTACAGTTTAACATCACAGAAGGGAACACATTAGCACAATATGATTTCTGCAGAAATAACAACACCTCTCACTCACTTTTCCCCATATCTTTGTTTTCCAAAACGTGGCCTTCTTCGAAGGGTGCCTAAACGTAGGATTAGTGGACTTTCATTTGCATGTTCTTTCCCTATTCAAAGTGGCCGTGGTCGGCTGATGAGCTGCCTCCGCTAATTCCTTTCCATTTCGGGGACCAGGCGCTGGGCTTGTGGTTTCAATTTACAAAGTGCGCCTCGAGCCTTTTCACGCGTCACAGTCACAACGGCGCCCCCCCCCCCAAAAGAAAAACAAAACAAAATGGAAAAATACAGAGAAAAGGCGCAAATGGCGCAACAGAGCTGAGGGAGAAACGAAATGAAATAAAAATCGACTAAAATTCTGGCGACGACGTCCCATTCCTTCGAGTATAATGTGCCGTCCCGTCCGGCTCGCTCACGCCACTTCAAAATGACCGACATTTGCATGGCCTTTGTTGGGGCTTTTGGGAGCCAAGTCAATGCCTTTTGAGGCACTGAGCTTAAGGAGAGCATTTGGGGCATAGAGCCGGTTAACTGGGATACAGCCATCTTTAAGGCATATGGGGCATTTCTGAATAAAGTAACGATACTAGCAGGACAGATCAGACGGACTGTTGATCGCCTTCCCAGTATCCTAAGGATGGACAGATGTTGCATTTCGAGTCGTCTCAAGTGACCTTTTACCCGCCAACTGCTTTGGCAATTGATCTGAGAGCAAGCTAGATGGTGGAGTTCCGCATGTACCAGGGAGCTTCGGTCTTGTTATCCTTCTTCTAGAACGTTTTAATGGGGAAGTCACAGGCACACACCCCAAGTCCAAACTGATTTGATTATTGACTTGATTATTCGAATTTTTGATATCGCGCTCCAAGGAGCCAGTCCAGGATACAGTACAATGCAACTCCGACCCCATAAAGTACATATATACATATGTTCCCGATGAACGGAATAGGGCGGAGAACGGGCACACCCAAAGAAACTTCAAAGAGGACTGTTGGTAGAGAATTGGGAAAACTTGGGGAGAACTCAAAGTTACTGCTAACAGCAGAGATTGATGGAAGAGTTTAGTGTTCGATGACCTAAGTTCCACACGGGATTGGAATTGGAAGAAAGATGCATTTGTTCTGATCAGCATCCATAGCCATGTCCAAGAGATAATTAGCCAGCATATTTCAAGCCAAAGTCTGTGCCATCTCTCGATGTGCAGACCTAAATATCTATTGCCATCTTCCCAGTTAGCCAAGCAGCGCTCAAGGCGCTTAGATGCAATAATCTCTCCTCTCCAAACTAGACCAACTGGGCAGCAGGAACCACTTGTCCATAAGTTCTAAAAAAATAATCCCATAATCCAAATTATTGACAAACTGGCACTCAAGAACCAGAGCCCTACAGTGGCATAGGCCAACACACCATTTGGGAGCTCCTTAGAAAGGAAGAGAATTTCGACAAGAAGTAAGTAAGAATAAGAAATAGTGAGCCAGAACCTTATTCGGTTTGACAAATCGATCTAATTAGGAAAGAATATCCTCAGGATCCGGACTGCAGATTGCGGTATAGCCTGTACAAGTTGTGAAAAACAGTCACTCAGACGAGGAGGAGTCTTTTGAAAATATACGAGTACACTGCCATCTTACACCCCAACAAGATTACTTACCTAGAACCCAAGAAAATCTTGACATATCCGCAGGGCTGCTCGGAGAGTTGTAAACTCCCCTGCAACAAATAATACCTTAAAATTATTAGATATACTTACGACTCCTTCTTTGTGGTAAGTTAGATGGCAGCTCCTAGATGGCTACGACCTCTTCTTGGTACGCACCCCAGTGATCCAAAGGTGGAACGATAAGTTCAGGTCTAAGTGTGGCAGAAAAAGACACCTCTTACTAAATTTTCTCAAGTCTACAAATTGATGGCGCCAACTCTTATATATAAATGAGAGTGTTTTGATTGATTGAGAAGGCGGAAATTGGTTTAAAACTGGTAAAAAATGGGGGAAGCTGCACACAAAAGTTTGTATGGAGAAATTGTTTGGCATTTCGCTTTCCATTCGATTCCAAATTGCGTTGAAACTTGGTTTGGACGGATAGTTTGTAAAATAATCTGAAATGCGGTTTCTCCAGTGTCGGAAAATGACCGAAAACTGTGGTACGTAAAGACCTTGTTTCAGCATATTGATCTTTAACTAGGTTCTCCAGGTGATTAAGCGAATTAATTTGTAAAACGACTGGTTGACATTGGAAAATCCGCCTCCAGGGCGGGATAGTTACTGCAGTTGCATAAAGACGACATATTGATAGGTTCATGGCCAACCTAACGGCAATTCCTTTTCAAATTAGATCATTATTTGGATAGTCCGCTCATAAATAGGATGCAGAGTGGCTTACAGGCCCACTGGTAATTGAAATTCCGTTGTTAATCTCATTTCCCTTCCCAATTTTAAAAAAATAAGGTGATTCCACATCCACACCCCTTTATCTCCAGATTTTCCATACATCCAGCTATCAAAGCTATCAAAATAATGAACTGGCCGGTTGTGGTGCAGTGGGTAGTGTGTGTGCTGGCTGAGCAAGATGTCGTGGATTCGATCCAAACTTGGGACTCGTCGTGTTGCATCTTCTCAAGCTTTCTTTTGTGAGCAAGTTAGAACCACGTACGCCAAGAGATTGAGAGAAGCTCGGCTTGGTCCTTTGGGGCTCTAAAGTCAATTATAAAGTACAGAACCCTTTGGAGAATCAATTGGATTCATATTCTCGGTGCTGATTTGATTCATAAACTATATGTGCCGCGTTGTTACCTTACTCACCTTACTTACCTCACACCTCCCGCCCAAAACACGGTATATAAGTGCACACTCAAAGCATTTAATAGTTTATGTCGAATTGGGGACTTTTATTCATTTGTTTTTGTGTGTGTGTTTTGTTTTTTGTTTTGTTTTGTTTGCATTACTTGTTCGGTTTACATTTAAACTATTCACTGCGTATTCTATCGGCCGGCCCACTGGCATTACTGTCATTCCATAGATGCGTATGGTATATCTATTTAATTCTCTATATATCAAGTGCTTTCTGCCATTTGTTGTTCTTGGGGTGGCTGCTGGCTCCCCTCTCCTTAAACTTAAGGGTGTGCTCTGATCGCTTTCTATGGCAACTCTGAACCGTTTTTGGTTGTGCTTTCATCAATTGTTGTAATAATCTAAATGTACTTACAGATACATTCTCTATTTGACAAAAAAAAAACTATTCCATACTTGTGTTTTTTGTTTGGTTTTGTTTTTTTGGTATTGAAGTTATCGATAAATATGGTAATTTTTGTGTATTTTCTGAAGAGACGACCGAGTCCCAGTCACTCACCGCCTTCTGTATACCTTTTGTAAACACATTTCTCTCCTGTTTTTGTTTTGCTTTTCACTATTATTTCTCCTTTCGTACTTTAGATTTGGCCTTTGGTGTGCATTCTTTACCTGCTCTTTGACAGACTCTCCATATGGATGGCAATGGCTTGGCTTGTGTTTGCTCCTTCTGCTGAAAAAATTGACATATTTGGTGCTGCCAACTGGAATCGTCTGTCGAGTTTTCTCTTTTATTTTTCTTCTTTTTGGCTGCTTTGCGTTTCCGCTTGGCGTTGACTAACAGCTTGAATTTCCGGTTGAGTGGGGGTTTGGGTGGTGGGAGGGGTAGGGGTTGCCTGGTGGTTGGCAAGTTTTACAAACTTTGGCCAGAATGCGGAGTGATTCGGATTCTGATGCAGCTTTGATTTTGCACACCAATTACGTGCATAGTTCGATTGGATGAGGGGTAAGGGGGTGACGGGGGTGTGGGGGAGAAGCGGAAATGTGCGTTAACTGTAAAAGTCGGCTTCAGTTACAACTGGCTCTAACCCAAGATCTTCTTGAAATAGCTAACAGTTTCCGGTTTTGTAAGCGAGCGTCGTCGATTGGGCTTGAATGGCGCCTCGGTTTCCTCCTGCAGGAAGTTGCGTCTTGTTGTTGTTGTTGTGGCTGTTGCTGCTGCTGTAGTTGTTGTGGTTGCCAACTCCAACTCGGTGGTAGTCACCGTCTCCACTGTCTCCGTACTTATATCTCTTACCTTGGTTGTTGTTGCTGCTGCTAATGGGGTGGTTGCTGCCGTTACAGTCACGCCTGCTGCTGCTGTTGTTGCTGCTGCTGTTTTAGCTGTGGATGCTGCTGCTGTTATATTCAATTTCATTTCATTAGCTTTGGTTGACTTTATGCTGCTGCTGGCGGTTGTTGTTGCCGCTGCAGTTGTAACTGGGGATGCTGTTGCTGTTGTGACAGTGGATGTTGCTGCTGGTATTGTTGAGGTTGCTGATACAGTTATTGCTTTATCTACTTTCACAGTTGTGACGGTTGTTGTTGGTGCTAAAGTTGTTGTCTCCACATTGGCTGATGTAGCTGCTGGAGTTACTGTTGTTGCTGCAGTTGTTGTTGTTGCTGCTGCTGCTGCTGTTGGTTTCTCGCTGGTCTGTGCTACGGTTGTGGCTGCTGCTGCTGTTGTTGTTGCTGCTGTTGTTGTGGCCACATGCTCCAAGTACTCTGCATGCTTGGCCGGCGGCACATAGTGCGATTTCACCAGCAACATGGGTGGAATGAAATGTGAATTGTCCGTCGATTCCTTGTGCATGGCATGTGTGGGCGAAACCACAGGGGCTGATGTTGTTGTTGTTGTTGTTGTGGTGGTGGTGGTGGTGGTCGTGCTGGGCGTTGAACTGACTGCTTCAGTGGTGGCTGCTGCGGCTGTTGTTGTCGATGTTGTTGTTGTTGTTGTTGGCTTTGGCTTAGTTGCTGCTGCTGTCGTCCACTCACTAATTGTTGGCATTGTCCTCAGATCCTGCTGCAATATCTTCTTCTTGTGTGGCAAATGTTCATATATTTCATTGGACACCTCGCTGTCGCTTTCGCTCTCGCCATGTGGCATCTGTTCTCCACTTAAAGCCGGCTGATCACCCATCATCATCTGCATCATATCATCCTCCTCGGGCGGTGGCTGCTGTAGCTTTTGTCCCGATTTCTTAACCGGTTTGGGCACCTCGCCTGGTATACCCAGTGGCCCAAAGCCAACGCTGGTCACTGCCACCGAGGGAGCCACCACCTCCATGTTGAGTCTATAATTTGGCACCAGGGGCATTAGGTCAATATCATTATTCTCGTTGTTGTCCGTGCGTATGTTCTGTATAATCTGCAGGGACTTGAAATGGGAATTGGTTATATCGGTGATTCGCTGAGCCTCCATTCTTTCCTTGGGACAAATCAGTTGACGTATGGCACGTTCCCTATCCTGCAATAAGCGAGATTAGATGTCTTTGATGTGTGGAAACCAACCCACCCGCTTACCTCCTTGCCCTTGCAGGTGTGTCTTAGTAGACCTTCCTCCTGACAGTTGCGTATCAGCTCAATGCTGGCCGTATCCGCCATATACTGCATGGTCAGATTCGGCATATCCTTCAAAATACAGGCATCCGCCCAACTGGGCACTGGATGGAACAAGTCCTTCAATCAGCCAGGCTGTTGCAGATGAAAAGGTAGCTACTTACCCGGCATCTCGCAGAGAAATGAGGCCGTTTCGGGGCCACCACAGCGCAAGGCATGCCAGCGATAGTCACGTATGGGATCGATGACGGCGCACAAGGGAGCATCCATTAGGGGTAAAGATTCGGCCCAGTAGCCGGTGTCCGTTACCAGGGGGCGTGAGTTTCTTAAGAGGTTTTTTGTGGAACAAAAATTTAAATTAAAGCTCAAAAGAATCGTTGAATTCTATTGGATATGCTTTATTTTAAAGCTTCTTCTTCTTCTTCTGGTAAAAATTAGGGTTTAATCGATTTACCAGCCTAAACACAGACAACACGGCGTATGAGTAATTCTTTTTTTCGTATTACTCATACGACACATACACCTGACCAAATTTATTAAATTCTTGCAGAAGGTGTATGTTTCAAACCATCTTCGAACACATTAAGTATATTTGTTCTTGATCAACAGGATCAACAGGACGGGTTGAGTTGATATACCATTTCTTAGCCTCAGTCTTAACGCTTTTTTGAAGAAACATTGCTAGAAGTTTTAAAATACATATTGGCAGCACATTTTCCGAAATTATGCAAAGTTTTGTCCAGATCGGATGACCATAGCATATGATTGCCATGGGAAGGATCAGTCGAAAAACTAGTTTTAGTAAGAAAAGCTTGTTTACTTTTCAATTTTTGAGTCCTTAAACTTTTCATTCATGAATAATGTCTGCCTTAGCTTTAAAACTGCGAGAATATTAACGGTCAACTAGGCGTATGAGCAATGGCAACAAATTAAATTAAGCATACGCCAAGTACCCTTGATCAACCTCTTTTCAAACTAAAACCAACAGAACATTTTCAAAAGGCCAACGCGGCGGATGAGCAATTGTAAAACGCTTTACAGCCTCCCCGCGCCCATCAATAATTAATTTAACTAAGTGCTGATTTGGAGCTAAAGTGGTTCATGCGCCGGGAAGGACGCACAATTCACGCATTGAAATATTCACTTAAACACTCAGCGCATACATTTCAGCCCATTCCCTCAATTTATACACATGTCAACACGAACAAAACAATTACAACACAATGTTTGCCGGCATTGTTGCTGCTGTACTTACGACCACATAAAACGATCCGAGTTCTGCGGTCGCATGAGTCCAATCCAAACGATGTCGTTCACATCCAATTCCCTCAGCAGGTCACGCGTTGCATCGAATTGAAAACTGTTGTCGACTAGCGAACAAAAAGACACAGAGAACAAAGACGGAGATGACAGCGGCAACGGCAAGCAAGAACAGAAACATTTGCAAATGAAAACGAAACGACAAATGGTTTTTATTTGTACGAGCATTTTCTATTAAATTCGCCGCGCGCGACAATTGCCAGCGACAGGCGGGAGTGGTGGCGGGAGCGGGAGCGGGAGGATCGATATGAATATGCAAATGCTTTGTTTCGCTCTGCTTTGTTGTCCGTCCCAGCTGAGGTATGGTTTTCACAGCGCACTTTTGCGGGTCACGCCGATCAACAACTTCTTTTTTGTTTGGTTTTGTTTTGGGCACACAATTACCACCATAAACCGCATACATTGACCGCTTTCAATGTTGATTTAGATGCATTGAACTGTGTTGTTCCGCTATCTTCATCGGCCACAAGGGACACGGCCTCCCTCCGCACTGCAGTGTCCGGCATTTGTCACAAGGATTTATTGTGTGTGTTTTGGAGCATGGGAAGCGGTTGCCCCTTTGTTGCATTCACCCTGGCCCCCTGGCCCTGACCGCACAAAAGACTTGACTGTGGCTGCGTCATTTTGCTGCCATTTCATTCATTTGTACAACTCAATGCTATGTGTGGACGGGCGCCTCCTCCACCTCGGCCGCAGCCAGGTTGTTCGTTGTCCTTCTAGCTGCTGCTCGCTCGCTCGCTCGCTCGTCTGCTGTCACAACATCTGCCGGACGTCTGTAATAATGTGCAGCCGTCTCCGCCGCTCCCTAGTCACTGGGCTTATTTGCATTTCACATTTTGCTTGGCATTTGCCAACCGCTCCCGCTGCCTCTCCCTCTCCCGCCTCAGGGCCTGGGCCTGGGCTGGGGCCTGGCTTTGTGCTCACCTGTCACCAGATTGGCATGATGGAACTGACAAACGGCATCTGCCTCAAACCAAGAGATGCGATCACGAAAGAACCTATAGAAGACATTTAAACCCTCTTGGGGCATTGTCCAAGTGTTGCTGACATTCACCTGCAATGAGAAAGGAATGCAAAGAGCTATAGTCAAGTGAGAGAGAAAGAGTTGCAAACATATTTTGTAGTCATCTGCCAGGAACCATGGAACCATAACTAAATTAAAGTCATACTTTAGTCAGATGTGGCCAATCTCTTCTCTTCTCAAAAGAAGTTGCAGTTTAACGACATTCGCTAAGCTTGAGATGGCAGCCTAGTGGCTGGTAACGATGACGGCTGTGCTTCCCACTCGTTTTACACATATTTACTTTCACATGTCTCACTTTCGGCTTGATTTAAGAAACTCGACGCTCAGTTGACTTTATGTTGCCGTCGTTGCTGGGGGTTCGCTCTTCTTGGTGTTGTTATGCATTAAGCATACGCCCCGTAAAGCGTTTACATTTTTAATGCCACCACCTTTGGCACGCACCAGGCGGTGCATGAGAATGAGTCTACGACATTAAAAATACATACAACGAAACACGCACACACACGCTCCCATTTGCCCATTTGCATAGTATCCCCCCGCCTCCCTGCAATCCTCGCAGTACGCGTACGTGTGGGCGGGAAATCTGCTTTGAAGGCTCTGTCATATATTTCATTAGGCCGATGCCAGCTCCATTCCCTGCCGGGAATATGCCACAGCGTTTGCTGAGACGAGAGCCGGAGCCGGAGCCGAGTGAGTGACTAACAATGCTGCCGCCACATTAACTAATTACGAGCAGAAAAGCGAGAAACCGAACCGGATGGGGCTAATTAAATTTGTTAACAAAATATGTTGCAGGACTTATGGCAGCTTCAAACATTTTGCTGGAAATATGAAATTCCATGTGCGAGTAAATAAGTTCGCTGCGAATTTGAAAAGAAATTCCTGTTGAACTTCTTGGGCCGAGGCAAACGTTTCATAAAGTTAATTAACATTTAATTGAAAATGAAAATATGTGCACTGGCGCTCTTGCGTCGTTTCATCTTGCCATTGTAGCCGAGAAGTTGGCAAACGAAAAGGTAAATTTATTAAGCCAAGTGCCAATTCAAATTTCAGAGCAGCACAAGACAGTCTCAAGCGAAGCGGATCGATGGCAGGAAATACCGCAAAAATTCAATCAATTTTCATTTCGAAATGAACACCACGGCGACATTTATTGGTTAAGGGAATTGCAATTTGGCAGTTTAAGGCTATATTTGGACAAAGGTAAAGGGAGGGATACTGATTCACTGACTGACTGATTGGCCCTAACGCTAAGTGACATTTGCTGACGTTTTGAACAGCACCTTCCATTTGTGTTGAAAGTGACAACTAGGACGGAGATTTCTAACATTCCGCCCCAACTAGCCTGAAAAGTTTGACTAAAAGTAGGTTTTTAAGTAAAGTATTCAGCATAATAAGCGGGTATTTATCTGATTTTGGAAATCCAGCCATAAAACTCAATACCCAAAAAAAATGTAGGTTTTAGCCGAATGACTTCGAACTTGTTAAAAAATGGTCTGCTTAAAATAGGGCTTGTTCGCTCTTTGGGCCAAATAAAAAGGGAGAATATAATAGACAACATTATTTTTATTTCTTTGGAGCAGAAGGATAGACAGGCAGCTTCACCAAGATATTATAGATCCAGTAGCGGCACATAATCTTTTAAGGAGAGTGGAGACATTCGGTCAAGGCAATTACCCATGGAAGAGTGATGTGAAAAGACAGTCACTCGACGAATGTGCATGTTTGTATGTGTCGAGAGGGAAAGAGTTTAGTTTAGCCATGAAAATATTCCAAAATGAATAATATCCCCTTAAAAAAAGTAACCAAACTTAATCCAAATTTGAGATAGTTTGCTGTCATCTACATATAACCTATTCAAATAAGTTTTAGAGGATTTTTTGTTGTAAGCAATTCGTTACAGATTCAAGGTATTGTCCATCGCTTGCCTCTACTTTTTCCCATCTTTCTGGCAAGCGTTTTTTGCCATCAACGAAAACCAATAGTAGTCGAAAGGGGCATCCCTAATCGGAAACAAACTGATGTATGTTGTATCTACTATATATCAGTTAATCATAACTTACTTCTACATAAATAATGCTTAGCAGATCTTTCAACCATCTGTCTCTGCTGGGTTGGATCAAACCTTACCAATCGGTCCCAGCAGTCTGCTGTTTCCGAAATCGCTTATGTTACTTCTGGTGTCCCGCAGGCCAGTCATCTTGGTCCCTTTGGTATTTAAACTGTTTATCAACGATATTCCTTAAGTGCATTCTTTTTCAACTGCCTCTATGTACGCTGAAGATCTCAAGCTATGTGCTCCATTCAACGAGCTAGTTTCTTCACTTCTCTTACAAAGTGATTTAAGCGCCTTCCTTTAATATCACCAAGTGCAATATTATGACCTTTCGTAGGACCAAGCCCCATTAATAGGGAAAACTTAAATCGTGTACATAAAGTCAATGATTTGGGTAGTAGATTTGGGTAAATGTTGTATTATACTATTTGATTTACAAAAAGGCAAAATATGTACTTGGATTTATTCAGAGATCATCCAAAGTATTTTATAATCCCTACACCAACAAACTTCTTTACACCTCGCTGGTCCGACATAAGCTGGAATATTACTTCTAACTCCGGTCTCCTCCACACCTCCATATCCATATTGAATCAGTTCAGCAGTAGTTTCTGATTTTTTCCATTCGTTACCAAAACTGTGACACCAAGAGGCACTTAGCTCTCTACAATCAAAGATTACGTCTAATTGACCTTCCTTTACTCAAATCTCGGAGAATTTGTCTGCGAATTTGGCGGATCAGATTGACAGAGTGGGTCTTTCAAGCCTTATCAATTTGACATCGGTCCACCATGCGCCTCGCCTTACGTAGCATGCCGAGAGTTGTCATGTAGAAAAAATTACCTTGTAGTGCCTTTGCTTGTATTCTGGCCAGTTTTTGATACAATGCGTGGCGCAAACTCGCCAATTCATTGGGCTTGATGGTTTCACCCAATTGTAGCAGTACACCACGCACCACTAGTTCCACCAAATATATATATGACCTTGTGCCTACGGTAAATATTATGCTTTGGAGTCGATCTTGACCAATGGGGTGGGCATAATGAAGCCATTTTTCATCACCATTGTGACTTACGATGTAAAATTACCATATTTTATGGCAGTTGGAGCAGCAAATAGTGTTTTTTTTTGGCATAGAAGTTGATATATTTGGAGCAAACAAAAACTATGTTGTTTACACTTCAGCGAAATGACACATAGTGACAAAGAAGCCCTTTGAAGTTAATAATAATAAGTGATGTCAACTTTAAAGGATCCTTTAATACCTCTTTGTACAGTTCAAACTGACTGAATGCCTCACTGACTTGTGACTGCAGCTTACTTTTCACAATAGTTCTATCTTAAGCCAAAAAATGAGTTTTTAGTTCCGATTTGGAGAAGTTCTGTAGGAAATTGTGTGAAATTCGGCTGGATGAAACTTAATTGTCTTGCATCCGATCATTTTCAAAAAACCGCAAGGACTCACCCCTCTGAGTGGAAAATAAAAGTTTAGTTCCCAGCAATTAGCTTTTCAACTCATTTTCAAAGCTACCCAAACAACAAAAAGGCAACTTTAAAATATGGAAAAATCTACACACACACCATCAGCTGGTCGGGTATAACCAACTTAGTTTAGCCTCAATTCAACAGCATCGAATTGCACTGCCAACACTAAATGCCAATTGAATTTGTCTCCATTAGAAATAACTATTTTTACTCGTCGCCAAATGGATATCTACAAGTCATCGGGTGGTCATCCAATTGTTAGTGACAGGCCACAGTTTAGTCAGCTAACCAAATTTTGCTTTCAATTATTCTATGCAAATCCTTGTGATCTTTTATACAGAATACAAGGAATCAAATGTCACTTTTATAATCAATTTAGGCGACGGTCAACAGCTGCTGGCTTTTTGCTCAACATTTTGGCTCGTTATGGCTTGTTTGTAATTATGATGACGACGTGGCCCAGCAGCGGCGGAGACTTGGCTACAAAATTATACAAAAGAATAAGTGAAAGCTCAAAGCGCTGCCAAGCACTTTTTCTTGTTGTATAATTTCGGTATTTGCATTTTCAGCAACCCCCCACCCCACCCCACCCCACCCACTCGCATTTCCATATTGTGTCCTGCATCTCACTTCGGGCGGGGCAAGTTTTGGTTTGCTGAACAAAAGCAAAACGTGACATGGCGAAGGCGACGGAGGCTGCCCTCATTTTTCTATGCGAATAAGATGAGACAATGCAAACATAAAGAAAGGCAACACAATGCATCTCGTTTAATAAAACAAAAACAGAGAGAAACAGCAAAGAGAGGGACAGAGAGAGGTGGGGAGAGGGGGGAATAAAATAGTTTATTTTACCAAAAGGCTTAACAAGCAGCCACTTAACGTCAATTTGTATTTACCTCGAGTACGTCCTCTGAGCTCTTACATACGTACACGGATAATGCGTGGCTGTAGTTGTGCCAATTATGATAATAACCCCCGTTTGCAGATTGCAGGACTGAAGGAGTAAGCCATTGTGTAATTTAAATTCGAAAGGGTGTAAAGCTTAATCAGCCTTATCTCTCAGCCATTTGCAGTGAAATTCTCGATTGATTGTCAATCAGAACAATTACATTTCGTGCAAGGATATGTGTGTGTCTTAACTGGTGGAAATATCCTTGGACTATAAATGAAAACATTTCTCAATAACACTTGCTTGATATATTTCCAATGAAATGTTTAAGAATAAATAAATTTTTCACCTACACAAAATGAAAATGGAATTCCAATAAAAAATGCCGGGAAATGCAAGGAGAGACCAGGGCTGCAAACCGGATTTGAACCGAACCGGCTCGAACCCGGAATTCCGACTTTCAGATTACTGTGAACCGAACCTCTTAAAGTACTAAAGCTGAACCTGAACCTGTTCCGAACCTATAATTTCGGTTCGGTTCAATAAAAACTTAAGACATGAAAAAATTTGACTTATTTCCTAGCAACTTCTTCTCTTATCCTGATGGTTCTGAAAGACTGAGTCTTACAATCGGCAGAAAAGACTAATGCAAGCATCTATAAAAATGTTCAGAATTACCATTACAATCCCTACACAAATAAGCCCCTGTTTTTTAAGATCCTTTTCTCCAAAGCTTATTGAACTATTCACCTAATAAGAGCTTAACGTTACTGTGGAAACACTTTTGGTACGTAAATCGACGCAATTTGTTAACAGTTTATTTCGTATTTAGGTCGCTTACTATATAAACTTGTATTAAGCATGGGCTGAACCAAGATTCGAACCAAAACCGTTGCCCAAAAACCTTGAACCTCAAAATTCTGAACCTGAACCATTTTTAAATTTTGGTTCGAACCCGCGAGCCGGAGCTCCCAAAATATTTTTTGGTTTGCAGCCCTGGGAGAGACCTAACTACTTTACAGATCTGAGAAATGTCAAATATGTTCAACGATTCAATACAGATTAATAGTGATCAAGTGCGTTATGATTAATTGTGACTGGGATCGTTAACAGCAATCATGCATTGTTGTCAGCTAGCAATCTTATGGTGGCGCTGCGTTCTTATGCAAGTTGCAACTTCTTTATCACTGCAGGCGACTTCTTTGGTGTTTTAAACAAAAAGATCCTAGGCTTACCAGACTGCACACCGAATCAAACCATATGCCTAGAAACTGGTGTAGACCTATTTAGAAGGTCTCATTCTGCACTTAAAATATAATCTACACATCGAGTCGTGTTTAACTATGTCGCAAATAGACTACCATATATCCTGACAAGGCAAGTAATTAGTCAAATACAACACACAACACTGCGACTTCAAAGTCTCGTTGCAACTATGACAATGTATCAATGGTGCAATATAAGCATGCGGCTCTTACTAAAACTGAAGGAAAATGATCGTAGTGACCATATTAATAGTGCATTATCCAGTGAAAGTCGCTTACTCATCATACAGGAGATCAAAGTTGCTATCTGTCGATTAATATGTATGTATTGTATGTAATATGTACTGTAGACTGCCGACATACTACTGTGGGTAAAAAGTAAAATTTGTTTGTAAAAATGAAAAATCTTTCTTTATTCTTCTAAATCAATTTCATCCCCTTTAAAGTAATCCCCTCCCGATAAAATACACTTATGCCAACGTTTTTTCCAATCCTCGAAACATGCCAAATGGTCCCTTTTCGGTATAGCCATCAGCGCTTTCTTCGATTTTGCTTTTATCCCCTCAATCGACTCGAAACGCGTTCCCCGAAGTGGTCTCTTGAGTTTTGGGAATAGCCAGAAGTCACACGGAGCCAAATCAGGCGAATACGGTGGTTGCGGAACGATATGCGTCGAATTTTTGATGACTTTTTTGCAAAAAATTGAGAACTTTCGGTACCAAAACGAGATTTGACTTTTCGTAGGCCCAAATGGTCTTTCAAAATGGTTTTCACAGATCCTTCTGATATTCCGATCATATCAGTAAGGTCTCTAACAGTCAACCGACGATTTTTGCGCACTAATTCCTCCACTTCATTGACGTGTTGGTCATCTGTTGACGTCGATGGTCGTCCGGAGCGCTCCAAGTCATCCACACGTTCTCGACCCTCTTTGAAGTCTTTGTACCACTTATAAACATTTTTTTGTGACATGGTAGAATCACCAAAGGCCTTCCGCAACATCCTCAACGTTTCCGCAGCCGAAATTTCATTCCGCAAACAAAATTTGATGGCACTTCTCTGCTCAGACATTGTAAAAATCGAAAAATGCACTCTTGGTCGTTTGGAAAACACAAGCGTAAATATATTTCTGATAATGACATTCACATGAAATTTGGCACAGATGTCATCAACAGTCCTGCCAACTCAAGAAAAAAAAACCTGCCCGAATTGTTAGGCCCGCGAAGTTTAAATTGACCCTTACACCTTACTTTTTGCTCACAGTAGTACCAACAGACCCTCGACTTACAATAAGTACTTTTGTGGATGATACGGCCATACCAAGCAGATCAGGAAGTCCAATTACCGCAACAAGACTAACCTACGTAGAAGAGGGGCTGGCCAACTGGCGTATAAATATTAACAAGCAAAAGTGTATGCACGTGACATTCACACTCAATAGAAGCAGCTGTCCCCAGCTATCACTAAGCACGACATTGATCCCGCAATCAAACGATGTTGTACACCTAGGTGTACACCTCTATAGAAGGCTCACATGGCTAACACACATTCACTCGAAAAAAACTTTAAATAAAGCAAAAGGACAACTCCCGTTCCCCCCTAGTCTTACTGTACAAAAGCATTATAAAGATTGACTGGACCTATGGCTCGCAGCTATGGGAATATGCTTGTGCAAAAACAGTGTGGACATCCTCCAAAGATTACAATCAAGAATTCTTAGAACCATCAACAACGACCTCAGCATCCCAAAAATAAGGAACACCTTATCCATATCTAGGTGTTACACTAGGCTTGCCTGAGGGATCTACGTTAATCAGGTCTGTTGCTCTGCCCCGGACAAAACATTGGACCAGCTTTATTGGGGAGAGCTTTGTTTTACAGACATGGCTACTGATACAGAGGGTGCATGAGCTTTGCTCCGCTAATGTCAGTTCTGACGACGCCTTTTCGATACTCCAAATATATAAAACATGGTTTCGCTCTCTCCTCTGCCGGAAATTGATAAAACCATATTGGAATCCAGGAACTTATCCCTACTCAAGTGACACGGATTGTGTATGCAAATTGAGCGTACACAGATGATAGAACGACCGCGGCGTTTAAAAATCAAATACGCCAGAGATCCTTTGGCAGCAAACACCGACACGGTTAATGTTATGCGCTGTTCGGAGGGATGTGAGGGAGGGGATTAGGCTGGGGGGCGCACACACCTTGCCTAATGCAAGCCTTTTGATATATTGTAATATTTTATGCATGCCATCGCCCTTTTTGCTCGTTTTTATGCCACATTCACATGTGAACTTGTTTTGTAAACTGTGTCAAATGTCAAGTCACTCACACTCACTCCAACACACCCAGCATCTGCCGCTACATTTCTCGCCAAGCTGGAAAGCACTTAAGGGCAACACATGTAAGAATGACTTTTGATAGAGATTGAGAATCGGTTCATCTGTCCGGGCAATATTTATGACTTACACTCCGTAATGTTGTCTCCATTATGCTAATGAAGCGCCTATGGAATACCTCGATTTGCATGCGAAATTAAAGTTGACTTTGCTGCAGCAGAGAAGCGTGGATGGGGGAGGGGATGGCTTATAAATAACGCTAACGCTTTGAAGAAATGTTGCGGAAAAATAAATGAAATGAGAGCGCCACGACACGACTTGGCTTGTGGGCGGGCGGGCGTTGGCAGTGCGGGAAGCGAAATGACACTACGTATAAATAACGCGATGCCGGCTGCAATGTCCTTGGCATGTCCTGCCCGTACCCAGAGCGATGAAACAGACTGTGCCAAAACAGCAACAATGGCAACAATGTCGCCTACAACCTCCAGATGAAGGAAATGGAAAAACGAGTAGTGAGTCGCTGTCGACGACGCTGCTGCAGCTGTCAACTGTCGGGCTTGCTTACATACACGGAAAATTTATTAAAATTGAAGACAACTTGCATGTCCCACAGTCAGTCAGTCAGCCAGCCAGCCAGTCAGTCAGTCAGTTAGTCAGATGCCACACCTGGAAGCCCAAAGGCGAATGTAGGAGAAAAACGTTGCCCTAAAAAATTCAGGTAATTTTCTATGTTTGAGGAGGGAATTCTTGAAAAAAAGAGCAAAGCCAAAAAATGCCATCGAATTAAGATTAAAAAAAACAAAAGAGTAGCTGGTTAGGAATGCAGCAACGAAATCATTGAACTAGCTTGATAGCTCAAATACTTCAGAGAAACATCTCGGTAGCTGACATTGAGTGCTCGACACTTGGGATGCCTTCACACTGTTTGACACTTGAGACATGATAATCTAGAAGGCCAGCATTTCATCTTGTTTCGCATATGCTCTGAATGTCCCATGCGTCAGACAGTGTAAAAGCAGCCTAAGTCCTCAATACTTAGTACTCTGTAGTCAGTACTTCATAATCAGTACTCGATAATCGATACTCTATGCTCGCTACTCAGTACTATTTAGTGAGTACTCGATATTAAGCAATCGATACTGAGCAATCGACTCTGAGTAATCGATACGCAGTGCTCTGCAGTCAAGTAATCAGTAGTCGATACTCTGTACTGAATACTCAGTACTCTATAGTCAGTACTGGATACTCAGGACTCATCAGCAGTTAATACTCATATTCGATACTCAGTACACAGTACTCAGTTTTCGATGCCCAGCTCACGATACTCATTCCTCTATACTCTGTACTTGGAACTTAGAACTCAGAACTAGACTCAGTACTCTATACTGAGTACTCTTCTGTAAGTACTCGATACCTAATACTTAATACTCAGTACTCTCTATTCAGTTTATTCAGTACTCCATAGTCAGTACTCCATAATGAGTACTCGATGCCCAGCACTCGTTACTCAGTACACAATTCTCAGTACTTTGTAGCCAGTTGTCAGCACTCAATACACAGTATACTCAGTTTGAAAACCAGCCTCTTTTATCTTATGGCTAGTGAAGGAATGATTTCGGATGGTTTCTCAACTGGGGAACATGCCACATATAGCTGACCGGGTGAAAAGCTAGACATTTCCAGATTTATGCCGCACACTTCCGGCGACTTCCCTTTTGACTCGGATATGCAAGTTTCACTGGGAACTAAAAACTTTCGAAATGGAATAGTAAGTCGATTGAAGTCAAGAGTATTCGTGGAATTAAACATTCTTCTGCTTTGAGCGGCCCTTTCCAATTCATTGTCACTATTATACTGTTTATTAGCTTCGTCCCAATCAGTCGAGAAATTAGTAAGTTCATTATTTATTCAAGTAAATTGGTGAATGGCAGGTGGAATTGATAGTAAACCATTGGAAATATTTCTGATTTTCTGCAGTTTTTTGGAGACAAACTCTGATGTTCTATTCTGTTGCAGGAACGCTCTCATAATCATTTTTAATGACGCAAATACGATGGCTTGTAACATGAGTTTAGTTCTTCCGCCGCTGTTGATATCGAAATCACCGAAGTGTTTGTAGGAAATAATTCAATGTTCGATCGAGTGTCTTTAATTCATCCTATATGATCAATTAACCAAATTCCAACAACTTTGACATGGTTGCATCCAGATTTTTCGTTGATTTGCAGTTTTAAGGACAGCTAAAGGCGAGAGGTAAAGGCGAGAGCTTAAGCAATAGTCCATTTAATTACAGTTCAAAATGTGGCGCAGTAGGCGGTCTACATCACCACTTGTATAAGAGTTTCGGACATTTGTTTTACTTATAAACCTTCCCATAGCAACTACGAATAAGCCTGCAGAAGGAACTACCCAATGAGTTTGTCGTTGTCAAGTTTCCCTGTCACACGTTTGCTTATTTGTAAAGGTATTTGTAAACCTTTTTGAAACAAATTGAGAAAAACTACAGCTTATATTTGATGAAGTTAGTCAAACGGTATGCCTCCTCATAAGTTACACAAAATGTATCACACTTTGAAAGCACATTACTCACTCATAGAAAGTCTGAGCTTCGTACTGCCACACAGTCGTGATATCTTGCAAGGAATTGTAACGAAACTTCGTTCGAAAATTTATTTCTGTATCAATAGAGCAGGCAGGTTGTCTGTGCAACAGCGCAGCAATCTCATAAACCAAAACCTGTGACTAATGAATGAGGACGGGAAACACACGCTCAACTTCAATATGTGTTGGCATAACATAGCAATTTGTTGTGCGGCATCCTAATCCTTGCGCTACTTTCTGCAGCGCACTTAAGTCACAATTCTGGCAACGCCCCTTAAAACCACATAGGAACGAGCGGTGCGGCGGTGCGGCGGTGCGGCGGTGGCGGGGGGATGGAGAGTCACTTGTGTGAATTATCCAACGCTATTTTATTTTCATTTTTTTCTTCGTTTTTGCAACCAGCTTAAGTGATTTACTTTAACGTCGTGCCAGGCGGCCGGGGAAGTGGGAAGGATGGCGGGGCCGGGCTGCATGACTCGTTGCAGCTTCATCACAAGACGTTCCGAATGGCAGCTGTAAAGAAATTAAATTGCTCTGGCGAAGGCAGAAACACCAAGGAATGCAGCTAAAAACTACACTGAAAGAAACATCAGAGATCAATATCGAAAGTGGCGCAACCAGGCAACGCTGGTTTTTAACTTGGCGCAGTGCAAAGGCCTCGCCGGCGTCTAAGGACAGCAAGGGGTGTGTGTGTCTGTGGTGCAGTTAAAGTTTCTAATTGAAATTGAAACTGCGAGGCTGCAAGAGAAAGCGGATTTGTTTGTTTTTGCAGGGTGGGTCAGTCAGTCCAAGCGGAAGTGGGAAGTCAGCCATCGTCTTGTGATAACACAATTCATTTGGGAAAGGTTTGCGGCAGGCAAATTGATTAGCGGAAAAGCACGTCTTACTAAATGTACCCATAATTCACAAAATATCAATATGCTCGAAATAAATTAAATATTTGCACTTTGTTTCACTTCTTTTTGTCCCCGAAACTTTATGCAAATCGAAATAGTTGCAACCTTGTGGCAAGGTTATCTTAGCCACAGACAAGAACCTGAGCTGCAAGTGCTTAATATCCGTATCCTTTGTAAGGGTCCTTGTGGTTAAGCCCCCCTCCCCACTCCCCTCCCCGCCACTCTCACTTATTCGACAACATGGCATAGAATAAAACTTGGACAGCTTGTGGATTCGATTTCTAATTAAAATGGAACAAACTTTTTTGGGCCGATGATCGAAATCGAAATCGTCGCACAGGGGGCTGAGGAGGTAAAGTTATCGCATCGGCAGCAAATGAAAACGTTGCAGGGTCGAAAGGCCAAAGTTGCAAAAAAAAAAAACCAAAAAAAAAACTAAAGTGAAAAACAACTTGCCAAAAGTTGTTCAAGTTTTTGCCACATTTAATCAACATAAAACATGAATGGTTCCTCCTCTCTCTCTTATTTCTTTATTCTCTCTTTCTTTCCCTCTAGGTAAATGCCTATAGATAGGCTAAAATGTGCGACACGATTTCGTTTCTAATTTGTTAATTAGCAGAGAGAATTCTATTAGTGGGAGGAGGCTTAAGACTTGGCATACATAGAGAAACTCTTAGGTGTGTGAAAAATGTAGGAAAAATTAACAAGATTTTCTCCCTAAGACTATTTCTCAGACCTAACCGTTCTATGGCAAGTTTACAACATATTTGTGTTTCGTTCTAAAACTTATTTATTGACCAATTGTTCCTATGCCAGCTATATGCTAAGGCAACCGATTTTCATGGAACTTTGTGGAATTGTGAGAAAGTATATGAAATCGGGAAATGCCAAAATTGAAACAAATCAGTTTTCTAACTAGGACTATTTTGGGAACATTCTGTTCTATGTTTGCTATACGATAGAGTCATACTAGAGCTGGCAAAAAAATCGATTCTAGACATCGAAACATCGACTAAAATCGAGAAAAGATCCACCACTAATTAAGTGAAATCTCGTGCTAAAGTGAAAGAATTTCCAAAAATTGGCTAAATTCAGTCACTATTCCGTTTTAGGATAAGGTGGTTAAGGTTAAAGTGCAAAAAATTTGGAAATATGTAAACACTGAAAAAAACAAATCAATCCGAAACGGGATTGAAAACAGGGTAATCCCGGATAGTCTTGATCCGATCTCTTAAATGATTGATTTCACTTAAAAAAAATTTTGTTTATTCCGAAAAACAGGATGATTTTGAGCCTGTTCCGGGATTACCCTGTTTTCAATCCCGTTTCTGATTGATTTCAGATTTATTTTTTTCTGTGTAGGACCTGTGGAAATACCACAGATTCACTTATGAGTTTCCTAAAGCAATTCTTACAATGAACTATTTCTGGGCTTCTAGTACAGTATTTTTTCGAAAAGCCTCACCTCAGTATTGGATAGTATGTTTTTAATTAAATCTAAAAGCATTCGAATAACAAATTGATATTTAAATTGTTCGATTCATGGACAGGAATTCGATTAAAACTACGCTCTGCATTTATTTACGCAGCGCAGCTCTCCACTCTAAAGTTTAAAACATATACTATGTTTTTACACACAATATGTATCATGCTTAAAGGCCCTTAAAGTATGCTACGTTATTTATAATAATAATTAAAGATTAAGTATTTAATTTATATGGTTTTTAACTTAACATTTTGTTGTGTACCCATGACTTACCTAACAATCTAAGTGAATATGCAGTGTTAATTATCGATGTTGCTGTCTTAGCTGACTCACACTGTCTTTGTTCTTAAGGAAATAAAGATTACATACTTTGAAGGGCATTCATCACGAACTATTTGGTGTGTATATTCATAGAATGTGGCTCGAACAAACGCAAATATAATTTAAGTTAAATAAAGTAAAAAATGAAATAATCTCATATAATCCTATTCCTTTTAGGCCACTTTATCATGTTTTGTTAAGCTCCTACACTGTTATTCGTTCGCTTATGTAACAGAAGAAAGAATTTATTGTAGAAAAATTTTTAAAACGATTTTAGTCGATTTTAATCCATGTTTTCATAAAAAAGTGGTAAAAAAATCGATTCCATGAACATTCTTTTCTATGCTAGATATACCATATAGCCAACCGATTTTTTTCAAACTAGGTGGACTTATGAAAAAGCACTGAAAAATCATAAGTAAAAAGTTTCAAAACTTTTCTAGTGAATGCAGACAACTTTTTCTCACTAATGCTAGCTTTCGACCCATGGTTCCAAGACCAGCTTTATGCTACACTCAGCCGGTTTTGATCAAACTTTATAGAAATGTGTGCCAGCTTGTAATATAAATAAAAGACCATTTTGAAATATCCCAAACATTTCAAAATTTCCACATACCCCGTCACCCGAAGAGCACTTCTCCTCACCATTTCACCCGCCATCCGCTAGTTTAACAGTGCAGTTACTTTAAGCTCGGCACATTCCGTGAGCTTGGTGGAATGCTATCGAGTTGAAAATGTGCGATTAATGGTGCAATTGGCACGTGAATGGCCCAAATGCGAATGCCGAAAGATGTCTTTGTTCTTGGAAAGCGCGCGCGCGCTCTCACTTGGTAATCAACTCAATGGCCACCGGGGCCCCGCACCCGCTTTGACCCGATTTTTGGGGCGTGCTCTGGCTCCGGCTGTTGCACTATGAATGCGGGCAGTCGACGGGCACCCAACACCGCCCCCACACCCTCTTGTGGGGGATCCTTGGAGCCGAGCGTTTCTTTTGTTTGGCTTGCTGCATGCCTCGTTATGCGCAAACAAAACGTTTTTCGCTTCCATTTAGCAGCAAATTAGAGGCTGGCAGTGTCCTTAAAAAAAGAGGGGGGAGGGCAAGGGTCGGATACATGCAAAATTCTGTCCACATGCGAATTAATTAACAGTACATAAAAAGGACAGGGCGAAGAGTGTGCTCAGTTCAGCTGATGAGCGAGAGCGCTGTTAATCACTCAACGTGGCCACAGTTTTGGCCAAACAAAAAAATTAAGATAAGGTCCTGAAATTAATTTGAGTACACTTTCGGAGTGGGTCAAAGTTGGACCGAGGAATGTTAATGTTTGGCCAAAGTCTTTGTGGATAATCAGCAGGTCGGGGCTGGCCTCAGTCTGCCTCACATTTGTCTCAGTGTAGCCCCGACTGTGGCTGATGATGATGACTGAAACATTATCGTGCACTTGGGCATCATTGATAACTAATGTTGGACCATTAATCCAGGCATTTTGTTGGCTCTTGTTGAAAGTCAGCCTGGTTAGGCCGCAGCTCAACCCCGCCTGTGGCCCTTCCAACCACACACACACACACACACACACACACACGCGCGCACACTTGTTAAACTTTTTTAATACTGTGAGGCCTTTTCGCCCCTTAATAATTGAACAATAAGGAACGGCATTAAGTAATTTGTGTGGGTTAAGTCATAAAACTGGCACATACATCCATACATATAAATTGTTAATTTAGTGCTCATGTTTAATGAGTCGTTGGCATGAACTTTTTTGTACATTTTATGGCACAAATAAATTTTGGCAGACTTGCAAACATTTAACCAGCTTAGGCCTAGGGCTGGGCCACACCAGTGTGCATGCACGAGAGATTGTCCCGAAATGGGATCATTTCTTTTATAACCAAATTTTGCATAATTGACAACTTTTGTCAGAATCGTGGATCTATATAGTCAAGCTGCCATAGGAGTGGTTGGTGTACAAATAGTTTTAGCAGAAAGCTGTCTAGGCTGTCTGCCTTAGGAAAATTCGGTTTCTAATTAGATCGAGTGAGAATAGCTTTGGTATTCTAGAGTTTTCTTCATAAAGTTGGATCAAAATATATACTATATGACTATATAGCAGAGCTAAAAGTAACAATTAACATTAGCATTACAATTTAAATTTGTCAGCTAATTAAAAACAATTCCTAATTACTATTTTTAAGTAATTGTAATTGTAACTTGGTGTTGCGACCATTAGTGATTATAAGAAAATGTAATTACTTGTACAATTACTTGAATAATTGTACCTGTAATGGAGTATTAAAGGGTATTTGTGCTTGAAAGATTGAAAAAATTATGTATTTCTCGGTTTAAACTGAAATTAAAAACTAGTTTGAATGCTCAAACATGCAACGTAAGGAACAAATTGTTTATAAAAAAGCCCTATTCTAATTGTTCTTAATATTAAATTTTGATTTTAAGTAATTTTTTGTTAGTTTTATTTGATTTTAATATAAATTTTATCACTCAATTTTGGAGTTTTTCAAACTTGATGGGCAAAAGAATCATATTTTATATCTACAATTACATTAATACTTCAACTTTTAAGCACAATTACTTAAATTTTCACCCTTAACAGGTACAATTATTCAAGTTATTGGAAAAGTAATTACAATTTGAAATAATCATTGAATAATCGTAATTCCAAGTTACGAATATGATCACTAAAAACATTACAGTTAGGAATTGGATTTTCATTTTCTAAATAATCGAGTTTATTGTAATGAACAGTAATTAAGAAGCAATGATAACATTACAGGCCTGCTGTATACCTTAGATCTTAGGTTCTGATGTGAAGAACTCTGTATACCTTTGTAGAGGGTATATTGAAATTGTCCAGATGTTTGTAACGCATAGAAGGAAGCATTTCCGACCACATAAAGTATATTCTTGATCAGCATGACGAGCTAAGTTGATTTAGCCTTGTCCGTCCGTCCGCCTCTTTCTATGCTATCTCCTCCGTAAAGTTTTAAAGCTATCTCGACCAAACTTTGCACGAAATCTACTGGTACAAATACGCTGCACATTTGTTGGAACCAGTCGGATCGGCTGACTATAACATACATATAGCTCCCATAGGAACGATCGGACGAAAAACTAGTTCTAGTGAGAACAACTTTTTAGTTTTCAATGTTTTACTAGTTTTCTATGCTTCTTCATGATTCTGCTCAGTTTGGTTGAAATCGTACATCTATATAGGATAGCTGCCATAGAAAAGTAAGGTTAAAAAAATAGTCGTAGTAAGAACAATTTTTTTGTTTTCAATGTAAACCTCTTCAAATTTAGCATATATTTATTTTTAAAGCTTTTACACAATTTTTCAAAGTTTTGTCAAAATCTGATGTTTATAGGTTATAGCTGCCATAGGAATGATCGGTGGAGAAATCAGTTTTAGTGAGAAAAACTCTTTTGTTTTCAAAGAAAACGCCTCCAAACTTTGTATTTCTTAGTTTTCTAGGCTTTCCCATGATTCCGCTAAGTTTGGTCAAAATCGGACATCTATATAGTATAGCTGTCATAGAAAAGTAGAGTCAGAAAACTTGTTTGTTTTCAAAGTAAATGTCAGCCGAGCCGAAGTTAACTTTCCTCTATTTTTGTTTTCAAGGAAAACCTCTTCAAACTGTACAGTTATTTATTTTTTCAACTCCACACAATTCTACAAAGTAGTATCAAAATCGGTTGACTATTGCATATAGCTGCCTTGGGAACAATCGTAAGTTACCCAACAATCTGGCTGAATATGCAGTGTCGATTATCTATAACGCGGCCATAACTGAGTAGCAATGGCTTTGTGTTAATAGATAATTACCTAAGGAAATAAAGTTAGCATACTTCGAAGGGCATTCATCACGAATAATTTGATGCATATATTTTGTTAGAGAGAAGCAGTTACAGTCACAGTTCCTTTTCTCAAACTCAAAACCCACCAATCAACTCAAGTTTTGGGGCAGGTTAACAGACCAAGTGACTTGATTTGAAAGCTCAACTGTTTATTGATTCCTAATGCATAAGCTCTGCTTTCTCTTTGCACAGCTTGAGCGCTTGCCAATTGGTCAATTTCATAAATGTGCTTATCTTGCTGTTATAACCAAGCACAAATATTAGTTATACACTCGACATACCTGTGCACACTCGCACACAGACACACACTGGACTGGACAAATATTTGCGCACATTGCTCCTGTTTCCATATGGTAAGACCCAATGCTTCACGCTGCCTTGCTTGTGCTTGGCCAGCAATTTCCTAATTACGTTTGTCAACAAGCTCCGATTGTGCGACTAACCACAACTGAGCATAAATACTTGCTGGTATTCAAATAGCCAAGTGAGACCAATTCCACACAATGCTGATTTATTACACAAAAGAAAAACTAACTAATTTAACTGAAATTAACAGTTTAAAATGAGCCAAGACAAATGATATCCAAATTGTCAGTGGTTCGGGCCCGGTGAAGTTGATGGCATGATAAAGTGGCGCGGTAAATGCAAACGTAAATGATTGATGATATTGAGAAATTAATTGGGAACACAATGCAATTGAGTCTCTAATTGATTTATGCGCGTAATTAAAAACCAAATAAAATATATGTTTGGTTTATCTGTTGTTTAACAATATGGCCCAAAATGAATTGATACTTCCGCAAATGTATTCCAAATTATCGCATTTTCATGTGCTTGACACAATGTGAATAATGTGATTATGTGAAATCAAGGGAAAAGGCTTGCCTGGCACGTGCAAACTTAACTAAAATGTGTTGAATGCAGCGAATGAATGGCAGGGCTGACATTTTGTTAGATTTAAATGCACAAGTTTTCTCACTAGAATAAGTTTTCCGACCGATTCTTGCTATGCCAGCTATTTCTTAGAGTCATTCGGCTTGTATCAAACTTAGATTGAATTGTAGAACAGCCCATAACCTATAAATTTCCAGATTTATCTGTTCCAAGAAGGCTTTGCTATATAGAATTCCGATGTTGATCAAACTTATTGGAATTAGAAAAAAGCAAACAAAACAAAGTTTGATTCAAAAAAGTTTTTCTAACTAAAAATAGTTAAGCGAACGATTGTTCCCATGATATAGTCAACCGATTTGGATCGAACATTGTGGAAACCAATAAACACGATGCTTGTAGACCTCTGGAAGCGCATTTAAAGAAGTACAAGCCAAGACATTGTTGTCTTCTGTCTCCTTACACCATTGACAGTGGTTTGCAATCGCTTCCTCCCTCCGATTTGGCGCCGCAAAGCTTTACCTTTCCGCTATGCGTTCGCTTTTTGTTGCCTTCACACATTCCAATGTGATTTCCGTTTCCGCTTCCGTTTTTGTTTCTCAGTTTCTTTTCTTTTTTTCCCCACTCGCTGCCGGCCGAAGTAAATTGGCTGGGAAAATGCTGTCATAAATCAAACCGATAATTATGTGGGCGAATTGTGCAACCTTTTGCCAGCCAAGCCTGTGTCTGAGCCTGAGCGGTGGTCCGCGAATTCTTTCTGATTGCCGGCCATAAATTATGATTTGATGTGCGAAAATAGTTGGGTGGTAGGCAAATCCGGCTCAAGGTCGTGGGCCAAGTTCTTCTTTTATTTTTCCGCTCGTCTTCTTTGTGTCTGCCCAGCGCGTTGGCCTTGGATGAAAGTGAAACTGGAGCAAGCCACCGGCTGGGCGTGTGTGAGGGTGAGTGGGAGTGAGAGTCCTGGCTGTGGCATGATTAATTGCATGCTATTGCGGTGGCCACATCGTAAATTGCTTTCACGTCTCCGTGAATCTCGTGTCACCCGCACGTGAATGCCATGAATAAGATTCGAGAGCCGCTCCCCAGTTGATGCTTAGCGCTTGTCATGCCCAGTTTTGTCATCCATCTACCTACATGGGGTTTGCTGGCTAATGTGGCCTTAATCCAGGCTATTGAAAAGTGTTTGTGAAGCGAGTATACACAAATTGTTACTGTCCCTATCGACCACATAGTACACATTTGCGGAATTGCCCATTGTTCTGCGATGCCAGCCATTGTACCAGCAACCTCAATTAGAGCTGTTGCTGACGGGCTACGACCGAATGGCCATCACGATAATAAGCATAAATAAAAAAGCCCAACAAAAAATTACACAGCCATAAAAAAGGGCAAATGGCAAACAGAGACGGAGTTGGAGTCGGCCCTCCCGCCCTCCCTCAATGTCATGTAAAATGGCACAAGCCCGATCCCAAACACTCCCAACCACCCCAAAGTCCGGAGAACACAAACAAGTTCTGTAGTGGGTTGCAACCGCTGAACAACCTCGTAAAAACTTATTTAATTTGTGATTTATATGAATAAAATTGTGTAGTAAATTCTCGGAAATTATTCATTTCGCAGCCGCTTACAAAACAAACGAAAGAAAAATTCGTAGAGCGACGGCGAAAGGATAAGCCAGCAAAACCAAAACAACCATTGCGAAGGAAGCGCGCCCAGCGGGCGACGACAATGACGTCGCCATTTGGCCCAAAGAAAAGAAAAAACTTTTGCCTTGGCCAACCGAACAGTTCAAATTTTTTGATTTACTCCCCAACACAAGTCGCAACTTTCTGCATATAAATTTTCGGGATGCCAAGCGGAAGGTCTGCACCAGAGAGGTTAACCTCATTACAGTCCACAGACAATGGGGAACGGGGGAATGGTTGAACTTATTGAAAAGCAGCAACTACGATTTGGACTTATACGCGGGCGAATTAGCAATTTCATAAGTTTGAATGAAAAGTTTTGTATGTTTTTTTGTGCAGCCTAAACTTGCCCAGAAACTTTTTAGCAAAAGTGAGCTGAGCTGCGAAATCTGGGAGATTTGTAACGACAGATTTTAAGTTTTTGCATAATCTTTGCAAAATGAATCTGGATTTCTATTACATGGCACACCTCAAATGGTAAGCAGTTCGCCGCGAGAACAGCAATTTATAAGATGTGACAAGGTCGTACATTCAGTGTCTTGATTGCTTGAGCAGCGGCTCAAAGTCCTTTGAGGATAGAAGCCCTTGTTGCCTAGTTTGGAAATCAAATAGGTCGTTAAATAAGTCACCTTGGGTTCTTGTGGTAGAAATCAATCCCTTGAAAGCTTAACATTAGCCTTATATCTCGAGCTAAAGTCGGAATCAAGACAAGCTGTGATAACTTTATCTGCCTTGTCATATAACTCTAAGTTCGTAGTGGTTCACAAGCCACACTCTAAAAGGGATCTCAAATACCCGCCAACATTTTAAATTGTGAAGATTCTTTCATCTTCGTCCTTCGGAAATGAATGCGTTACTTATGGAAGACGGAATCTAAGGGATGGAGTAGCGTTTCTGTTTCGGGTTATGAAAAACTTTCATATGTAGGATAAGTATACCCTTATTTTTGGAGATAAGAAACCTTTCTTTCTTAAGCTAAGAAAGTTCTGAAAATCAACGAAATATATATAAATTAAGTTGTATTAGAAAGTTAATACTTACTCTGGCATTTGAACTCAAAGCCCTTGCACTGAAAGAAAACGATTGGAATGTCATCTCAACTTATTGCGCCATCGCACACGCTGTTTGCTAGACGTATAAGATATCACACAGAAGAAAATTCAATCCAGAACGTAGTTGGACGCAAAATGACCACAATGGTTACCAAAAATGGGCCATGCATGGTTCTTCTCAATTCTAGTACAATGATATCACTTCATGAACTTTTTTTTAGAGGAAGCAAGAACTTGATTTGAGTTGAAATATAAACTAAAATGGATCTCGCATTTTGAGAAATCTAAATTGATCGAATTGGGAGTCAACATTATTTACATTGTAATAATTTCAGCGACAACCCATTTAACGATGGCGACGTGTTAGCTCACTGCCTTATCGCACACATTTGCAGACGCGCATCTCATTGGCAATACATACTTTTCTGTGCGGCGGTGGAGTTGATTAGAATTGTGCTCATTTTAAAAACATTTGTTCTCAAAAACTTAAGAGAACATCTTGTACTTGTGAGTTGAAGCCATCTTGTTTTCTTAACAGGGTTTTCCCTATGTGTGCTTATTTGGAGTTGAGTTCACCATTTATTTTTTGCAAGTCGCATAAATCTATGCGACTACTTGTAATTCTCAACTTGAAATTAAGTAAAAGCATTACCAAGGTATTTTGTTGTTTGTAAGCTTGTATAAAATCGCCCTGCTCTCTTCAAGAAGAACCGTATTCTGGTCTTCTAAGAGATTATAAGAGATCTAAAAAGCGAGACCAATTTATAAAGAATCTTATTAATACCTTCAAGGCCATCAATCACCGATTTATTCCTTGTATGTTGTGTATAAACCATCAAACTATCGCCAAACCTTCTTTGTGCCGAGTTAGATGGGCTGTTTTACAGGAATAGAACCTGTCTTATTTTTATCAAAAAGGCTACATTTTCAAAATACTTATCTCAATTGCTATGGCTATTATTATTTATCGTCTGAAAAACTCTGAAGACCTAAATTAACAAATTTTTAAGGAAATAATGCTTGCATACTTTAAAGGGCTTGTAACATGAAATTGTATGGTTCATAAACAGGGTCGATGAGTCAGTTTCAACATTTATAGATCAATCAGTGATGCTTTTACTCTTAGATAAAAAAAAGACTCGGTTTTAAATCGCAAAAGATTTGTGAATGCGAAAATGGAAGCATAACTGTTTGAACACAAATTTTCTTTAACCAAGAACCACGCTGGACTCAAGATGAAAGGATAATTAGTAAGTTTACTAAAGTAAGATGATCTATCCAATTGAAATACAAAAACGAGAGCTTAAGCTAAAGTCGGCCCGTTACTCAGGCGAATTAGTGTATAGTAACGTTTAATTATGTTATTTAACAGAGCATTAACATTAACTTGAATATTTCAACATTATGTAAGCAAACAGCGCATGCGGCTCAGATAAGTATGCAACGTTTTTTATAACCTGTATTACTCTGCCATTTATTATCCGATATTTATGAAAATTTGTGAGGCTGTAAAATACGAGCTTGATATCTTAAAATTTGAAGGAGATATTTTGCAACAAACTTGATCTGCGTGCAGACAATACTCGTCTACATTTAAAATTTGATTGCTCTAGCTGTTCTAGTCAGTGAGAAATAGGTGTTCATACAGACAGACAGACATGACTATATCGACTCGGATATAGGTCGGAATTTCACATACATTTGCACGACTTTAGTATACCCTTTTTACTCTACGAGTAACGGGTATAAAAATATGGATAGCACATCATCCATAAGATTTGGCAGTAAACTCTTAAAGACTTACAACTGATTAGGGACCAAGATCTTTGATCTATCTATTCACGCTCTCTCTCTCTCTCCCTTCATGCGGTTCTCTGTACCTGACACGATGGCTTTGTACAGAGCTTCGGTCAACAAGTCGCTGCTAATACCTTGCCTCGAATTAAGCTCTCTCTTTTGGTTTTTTTTTGTAAGTAAAAAGAAGCAAATTTTTAATTGTGCTTAAGCTGCTTGCCGAGTTAATGCTTGTTTATAGTGGCTTATGTAGGTGATGCGTTTCATGTCGTAAAACGCATACAGCATCCAAAGTCAAAGGACAAAAGTGATCCTTCCACCAGCGATTGAATTTGATTTGTTTAATTTTAAAGAATCATGGGGAGGATGGCATTGTTGTCTGCCATTTGCATTGCTTCAGGATTGTGTCACATACTAAAAAATATAACTGACAACGCACACACACACACACACACACACGTAGGCGCACATACGTGCTTGGTGTGCTTCGTGCTTCGTTTGTTTAGGCTCAAAGGTACTTGGAAATTGGCATGGTTCACTTACGGCACGTGCATCGCAGCGCAGTCCGAGACTGGCCAGGCATAATCCCAGGAGTGGTAGTATCCAGAGGTTTAACATGTTCGCATACGTATACTGATGTCTCTATAAGGATCTCAACTTCCACTACAAAAAATAGAATTGGTTTTTGCGTTTTTCGTATTTGAGTTTCTAGCATTGGTTTTTGTGCTCCTTCAAACAATTTGCCGGCGCCGTTGTGGCTTGTTTACTTTCACCCAAACACACACACACACATAGACTCACACACAGCCACACACACACACACACAACTGCCTGAATGTGGGAGCACAGAAACCAGGGAAAAGTCTAAACAACGAACCGAACGCGCACGCGGCACGAATTATTCTGAAGCCTTCAAGGGCGAAGCAGCTGCTTTTCAATGCACAGGACATGGCGACACGGCGAAAGCTTTGCGGCGAATTTATACGAAGCGAAACCGAGCGACGAGGGTGGTGGGGTGGTGGGGTGGCCGGACTAGCATGAAGTTTATAAAATATACGTGACTGTGGCTCGCTTGGAGCATTGAAGTGTGTGTTAAGCTTTGGCTCCTGCTCCTGCTCCTGCTCCTCCGCCCTATGCATTTGGCACAAAATGCTCAAGGACACTTGCCCAAAACCGTACCCACCCACCCCGTAGTATCCGGATCCGTTCAAGCACTCTCCAACTTAATGCTTTCATTGTGCAGCATTTTCTTTTATTTTTAGTTGATTTGTTTGGACATTTTTGACCTTGCCTTGCGCTCCAATTAGAACTGTGTGTGTTTTTTATATTTGTTGGACCCTTAAACTTCACGCGCTCGATTTCACTTCTATAAGTTTCAGTGGCATAATCCGTCGTCGCCTCCTGCCACCAACGATCTGGATGTCGTTTGCTGTCGTTTTGTTTACGGATTACATTTGTAGTCCCCTCCGCATTCACGCACAGTTTGGACGAGCGTGATTCGCGTGAGGAGCGGCAGGACATCTGTATTATGCATGGCCATGTGCAACTTGTCTGTTTTAATCAGAAATGGTGTCACTTAGCAACCATGAGGGGTAAACACTTGAATAACTGACGGTTCGTTGAAAGAACAGCACCTAAAGCTGAACTCAGTTTTAAGCTTTCCCTGCATGGCGATGAATAGATCTTTCGTACACCCAACGACGCTTAAGTTCTTTGAAGTTTGGCTTGCACATTTTTTTCCAACTTTGATGTGGCTTAAGGTGTGATTCACTGCTAAAAAAAAAGAGGCAATACAGGGTTTAAGCCGGTGTGCCGCCCTGGATTTTTCTACCCACCGGTGGTGAGCCCCATTGCTAGTTTACTGTTTTGAGGTTCCAAAAAGATGCTAAGCACCGGAGATCTTTTATGATCGTTGATTTACTGGACTTGTTTCCGACCTGAATAACAGAAGACCGTGAAATTTGATGATTATTTATACAGTCAAACTTCTCTAACACGAACTTCTGTGAAGCAAAGTATTCTTTATAGCGAATAAATAACCAGAATACTGTAATTTATTATTAGTTTATTTTTGTCCCCTTGAGATTCGGTCTAAAGAAGTTCGACTGTATTTGAACAGATTTGATAGACGGCAACTGTAGGTTGGTAAATAGGATGTGAAGGTTCAAAAAAATAGCCCTTTTGGTCGATTGTTATTTGGGCTAGATATGCCAGTGGAATGAAAAACGCATTTCATAGAGAATTGGAGCCTGAACTTGAAAATGATCGACATGAACTAGACCAATCAGTTCAAACGAATGTAACACTGTTGATCCTTCAAACAGAAGGAAGACTAAGATGCATTAGTAAAGGCAATAGAAGCTCCACTAGGGCCAGAGTTTTAGTAGCATCTCAAATCTTCTTGGGAGCACTCTGCTTAATGTCTTCAGATGCTTTGGAAGTGCAATGCTTTTACTATCTGCTAATTACCCACCCACAGTACTAACAATCATTTCAACATTCGGCAGCCAAACTGTTAAGAAACTTCAGCTGACACTTGCATTGCTCAACGATCCACCAGTTAAAGACATCTTCAAGCAATTGCTGCGTACCGGTAATGACCGGATATTATTTTCTCAGCCAAGAATAAAGATGTAATTGACTTAAGCCTTGTAGTTCAGCATCAATTCGTTGAAAATCGACAAATTAGGCACTCAACAAATTTGTAAAAACGCTTTAAAAAGGCTTATCAACTAAGGAGGCTTAACAAAGAAAGTCTAAGAAAATTACAAAATAAACTAATAACAGCTCGGACTTGGTGGGAGGAATTTTATTTGCCTGTCTCGGCCAACTATGCCCCGATTCACAGTCTTGTGTAGTCAGAGTCGATATTAGAGCAAACAAGAAAAAAAGCTACAAAATAAAAACAAGAAACTGCAGGCTTACGAATAAGAAGAAGAAAAAATACTAAGCCGCTACTTATGTAGAAATAAAAATACAAAAAAAATATTTATATATTTTATATGAAGTAAGGCAAAAACGTTGGGGTAAGATTTACTGGCCAGTCAGGCAAGCTATGCACCTATTTACAGCTGGGTGTGGGCAGATATTGGGCAGATATTATATCCAGAGATAAGTGTAAAGGCTTACGTTTTTAACTAGAAGAGAGAGAGCGATCTGTTGAGAGTAGGTGATACAGAGCTGTAGACAACCAACCACAACTAAAACCACAAAATATTTACACTTCTGAGCTGTGCCTGACTGCTGAACAATGTGATTCACTGGGTGATCAAGAAGTTCTCATCAGGGATGCAAGCCGGTTCTGAACCGAACCCCAGCGCTTATTTTAGCTGGTGAACCAAACCGAAAACCACAGTGAAAAACGGTTCGGTTCGGTTAAGTTAAGTTTTTAACTTTAAGATACTTACCTCTAGCCAATGATGCTTATTAATTTGCGAATTTGAATCGTTTTCCTAAATCGTTTCCTTCTACATCCTTAGCGATGCCGGACCGCTTATGACTTGACACATATTCTAACACAACACAACACAACATCTAATCCTGTAAGTCCTCAGCAATTGCTTGCCGATCTCTTTATATACCTGACATCAGTCTGCGTTCTATTCTCGAAAGATGATAATTTATATGTCGTCCTCTAGTGAACAATATTTTCAATTTGCTGTAGTTCTTCTTCACCTTAACTCAATCTTAGCCTGTAGAGTTGTTTCTCATATAATATGAGTTAAATAAAGTAATAAGGAGTTTAAGGATATATAAATGGCTTATAGGAATACAATTTTCATAATTTTTCATAATGTGCCTCTAAGCCGAACCGAAACCTCGGTTCAGTTGGCTCCAAAAACCATGTAATGAACCAAACCGGCGGCTCAGAAACTGTGTGAGCCACTGCACCGAACCAGTACCTCTTTTCGAGTGGTTTGTATCCCTGGTTCTCACTTCTAGTATTCCGACTATCCCTAAAGATGTGCTCCTTGATTTTCGATTCTCCTTGCATTTACTATGACAATTAGATATAAGATGTATGTTATGTTGATGGTCAATTGCGTGTAGCATGTGCACGTGTTGGCAAACCATCTCCTTCATTTCTGCTTGCACCTGACTACAAAACAACTTATTTCGTATATCACAAGGTGCTTTACTGCAGATATTCATTCCAAACTTCCTCCAAGCAAACGTCTTTATTGACCTTAGCTTAGTTAAAAGATATCACTACATTCATTGACTCCACAAACAAATTTCAATTGACTGTAATTTCTGTTTGAAATGTGATTCCATTTACTTAGGATAAGATAAGCATATTTGGCCACCGCCTACCCTATAAACGTAATGCATAGGTCTGCACACTCTCATGTGGAGCTGGTGGATGGAACAGTTGTTGCCCCTCGGCATCCACATAGTCGGCATAGCGTAACGTGGTGATCGATTCCCAGCCCATGCGCTCCATTAGGCGGGCGGAATACTTGCTGGTGCAGTCTACACACATCAGCGGATAGCCAAGCTTTCGAGCTTGTTCCGTCAGTGCCGTTATGATGCGCTGACCCAGTGATCGACCACGCAGTGTCGTATCTACACCCAAAGCGCTCACATGCAGCGCTTTGCTCACTTTGTAGCGTTCACACACATTACTGGCACCTTCCACATGGGCCAATATACCCAAGATACGACCCCACTTGGTGCCCGCGTGCTGGGCCACTTGTATGGCCAGTTTTTTGGCTTCAGTGGCATCTTTGGGTCCGGCCACTACAGCGGCCACAATGCGTCCATTCTGGCATAGGGTTAGGCACGTGTTGTATTTGATATTGGACAGCAGGAAATCCCGATCGGCTTCATCTGGCTGGCCAGCTGGTGGGCAGCCGGCTGTTAGCGGCTCCTCACGATAATAATGCTCAAGCAGAAAATCCATTAGCTGAGAGCTTTCATTGGCGTCCACCACGCGCACCTCCAAATCATTGTCTATGGGAGCGCTCATTGTTGATTCAGATTTGTAGATAACAAGCGGAGCGAACTCTCATCACTTGGAGACACGAAACGGCACTAAATCGATCGGAGAAACAGTGTCAGAGAGAGCATTTCTCTCTGGCTCGTTGGTCGCTCGATTGTGAAAGCTTTAGCAAAGAGCAGCGACTTATCGGGCCTTGTTCCTATCGACACCAAGAGGCGCGCGAACTTGAAAACAATTCAAATTTATCGTTTGCTTTAAGACGGTCTTATCTGAAAGTAAATGTTTATTAGGTATAATTGTGCTGCTCATAACAGAGTCATAGCTTATGTCCCAATACTGTTTACCGATTCGAAAGCATTTAAGAACGGCTTATGAGTTTTTACTCTGTACCGTAGGTACATATACTCTGTACCGTAGGTACATAGAGTATTATAAGTTTGTGCAAGAGTATGTAACAGCCAGAAATAAGCTTCTCCGACCCCAACAGCCGAGTCATGTCCGTATGAACGCACAGATCACAAAGATGGTAAGAGATAGAGGTTTGACTTGTATGGGACATATGCTTCTTATTTCTGCAGGCAGATTAAGTTTATTTTCAGTTTTGGCCACGCCCCCTCCCGCCCTCGCAATTTGGAAAAAACGTCAGATCTCCTACAGTTTTAAAAATAGATGGTTTGCACTTTCTAGAATATTTAGTAATTAGGATTACTTATCGATCCGCCAAAGGAATGGTGAATATCGGATTAACGCTTGTCGAGTTATGGTCAAAAGACTGTTCGCTGCGGCAGCGTCGTAGCAGCGCTGCTTTTAGGTGCTACTGCAGCATCAAAATTTATGCTGAGCGTATAAATTCGTTGGTACAGAGTAGGTTTTAGTCGGGTTTGACCTACTTTCTTTCTTGTTTTTCGCTGTTTATGTGGACATTTTCAAGCCCCCAAACGTATGCAATACGTTGTGGAATTTGCGCAGTGCAAAGAATCGAATAACTTTTCCAACTGTTACACTCGTTGAAATGTATATCCATTTCGATCCACTGCAACTGCAACTTTGATCTGTATCGATTCTTTGCCCCATGCTGATGATGATGCCTGGGCCGAGAACGGGGTGGTCAAGCAATTGCCAGTTCCGTCCAGCTCATCGGAGTGCTGGTCACGTGTGACAACGAACGCATCAAAATTCTGCGCGTGACGCAGTCGAGGGCGCGAGTTTGTTGGCCCACACCCTTACTGAACCACCTATCCATCTATCTCTAGCCATGAATCTCGCCGTCGAGCATAGCCCAGGCGATTGGGTAACGGAAGCCAAAGCCATTTATCGTCCTCCCCATATCCTTGTGGCTCTGGCTATACCAAAAAAATAGAATTTGTCCGCTGTGCAGAAACTTTTCGGTAGCCGGCTCAGTTTGTTACATGGCTTCTGCTCTGGCTCCCGCTTCAGCTGCTTGTTTGTCTTTGGTCAGGCCAAAAAAGTTTGCACGCGGCCATTTAGCAGCCTGTGCCTGTCCAGACAATGGGACTTCTAGTCCAGATATCGCACACGGTTGGGCTGTGAAAAATGCACACCACGTCAGTCGGCGGGGGAGACGTGCCTCACAGCGTGAACAGCCAGGGCAGGGGGCCACACTGAAAGAATATATAAGATACTTGAGCTCTCTCTCCGTGCCGTGTCACGCGCTCCTCTCCAAGTAACCATTTAATTCACCCATAGAGCTCCGCTGTTGCTTCATTATCGACAAGCAGGCAACACTTGCGCCTAATTAGTGCCATGAATTATTGTAGCTCACCTCTGCCGCATCCCACCCAAACCTAATGCCTCCCCCGAGCCACCAACCCGGCCGAAATGCGGCTGCTGCTGTTGCTACAGGTCATTGCGGTTAGCGGAAAATGTAGAGAGGCAACAGCTTAGATTTTCACCCTGGGACGTTGTGCGCTTAGCATGTAAACCCCATCAACTCCGTTGCACAATAATTACCTAATTGAAGTGCTCTTCACGCAAATTCTTTGGCACAACCCAACGCACACTTCACCCAACCGGCGGAAGCATCTTTGGGTGCAGCCAAATAAGCAAACTGTTGCCACGGTAACCCAATCCACCCATGGAGCCCACTGAGCCCGCCTGTGCGTAGAATTGTGCAGGGCATAATAAATAATTTTAATTTTACTGCACTAATTAGAGTCGAATTTCAGCATCAAGTGGGACGAGTTGTGTGAGCTGCACTTCTTTGCCCTCGCTAATGGTTGGTGAATGGAACTGAAGCCCAAATGGAAGCCTGATGCGAATGTAAGCATTCGGAATGTGCAGTTGCAGGGCACAGCGGCCATTGTGGTGCATCAGGTGCAGTGTTCGATCTACGAAATGTATCGTGTTTTCATTCACACAAACACAAACACACAATGAAATGTGTTTGCAATGCACTCACACAGTATAAGGACATTGATTGTGGCATGATTTTCCAGACTTATAATAATTTACCTTAATAAAATACCAAACAATAGCTGCATTCAATTTCAAAATGACTCAAACTATTATTTAATTTTTAACAAAATACAAATTTGCCCTGGTCTACTAGGATTAAATTAAGTTTAAAAATATGTAAAGTCTGCAGTCTGCTTATAAATCAAACTAGAAAAACTTTTCTGTTTTTAAAAGTAACGTTTTGATGTCTTGCGTGAGTTTATTTTAACCAATTTCACATAACTCTGCCAAGTTTGATCTAAATCGGAAGACTAAAGACTGCCTAAGAATGAATCAGTTGAACACAGAAAAAAAAACAAGAAAGCTAAGCTAACTTCGTCTGTGTTGAAGTTTTAATACCCTTGCAAGTGCTCGCTTAAATATTTTCAAAAAATATTTTTTCTCCCATTTTCCGACCGATCGTTCGAATGGGAGCTATATGATATAGTCATCCGATTTGAACAAGAATTTGTAGAATTGGGTAAAAGCATGTAAAACAAGCAAACACAAAATTGCAGGATGCTACCATTAAAAACAAAAAAGTTTTTCTAACTAAGACTGTTTTTCAGACCTATCTTTTGTATGGCAAGCTATAAATATAGTTGCCCGATTTTAATGAAACTTGGTAGAATTATAAAACTACATAGAAAACCTACGATTACAAAGTTTGGAGAAGTTTCCATTAAAAAAAAAATTTTTCTCACTAAAACTAGTTTCGACCGACTGTTCCTATGAGATATAGTCATCCAATCCGGTTGGTTCCGACATATTAGTAGTGTGCAGCAAAGGGAAGACTCTGTGCAAAATTTCAGCTCGATAGCTTTAAAACTGAGAGACTAGTTCGCGTAGAAACAAACAGACAGACGGTCGGACAAAACTCAATCGACTCAGTTCGACACCCTGATCAAGAATATATATAGTTTATGGGGTCGAAAATGAATATTTCTATGCGTTGCGTACTTAAAATGCAAGGCACATTGGGCTGAAAAGCTGAGTTGAAACTTTTGAAACAACAACCTGTAATATCATTTAGAAAAAGGCTTTAACCGATCCTAAAACGGCTACCTCACCGCCCATATGGTACCACGTGGCGGATACGTAATATTTTTTTTTTAAAATAATTTTTGCATATTTTACGTTTTTACTATTTTTTGTTTTGGAGCTTACGTTTTGCATGTTAATTTGTTTAAAAATCCCTTAAAAGTTAGTTTTTCTCTACTATTGATTTGCCTCACATTGAAAAAACGCCCTAGGCTGAGCTTAATCTTTCCTAAAAGTCGGAGAACGGGCAAAATCGGGCAATAAGTGTTGATAACAAGTGAGAATGCATACTTTGAAGATCACATTAACATAAAAACATTTTGGGCGAAAGTGGGCGAATGTTTGTTTGAAGTCCACAGGGAAAAGGTGTTTTGAGTAAGTTTTCTCAGACTAAGGACGTTACACAAAACAAATTAATGTTAATAATTTCACAGGTTTAACACAATTGCTTAATATTATTTACATAATACATACATTTTACTGTATTTTGCATATTTCACACATGTTATTTGTTCACTAGCAGAAATTGTCTTTTGTAGCAAAGATGACTTACATTTTCTCGTTTTTTTTTGTAATCAAACATTCAAGCAAAACTCAGACTTTGCAGGCCTGTTAAAAGTCCACAATTGCCCTCTGACAGCTTTTATTTTTGGAATTGTTATATTTGAAGTATCCTCCTTTAGAATAAATGACAAACATCAATAACCATTGTCATTAAAAATTTGGCCATTCAGCCCAGTGTGCAAGGGTATACAAATTGTTTAACATCAACATTTTCCATCTTTGACGAAACATTTTTAAAATTACAAATTTTACTTTTGATTTGACTATTTAAACGTATGAAATCGAATACTTTTTAGGTTGATTGTAAAGTTTATAAACTTTTGATTTGAAAAGTACACTAAGAAAAAAGCAAGAACTTTGTACTTGAATCAAGTACAAATTATGTCAATGGTACGGTAAGTATGAAAATACGATTATTTACTTCCAGTTATCTCTAATGCCAGCCCCTTAACATTCTAGAAAGAACATAAGAGTATTTCAAACAAGTACAAAATGTTCTTGGCTTGAGCCCATGGATTTTGAAAGCTATTCCCACTTTGTTCTTTGGCGAGGTCTCTGTATTGAATCAATGAAATATTCAAGCATCATAACCAAAGAGCAAGTTAGAGCTGTTGTAGTTCAGAAAATTACCATCACTTCATAACAAAAGTGTTAGAACCAGTTGGGAATTTTAAGAACAGACTCGCTGAAAGATAAATCTTATTGTCCAAAGTAACATTTATCTAGTTTTGAACAAAATCAGATGATCATTACAAATATATATGGCATGATCTCGATCGGTTTGAGAACTAGCTTTCGCGAGCAAATACGTCTTTAATAACTCCACCAAGTTTGATTAAAATCGCACAACTTTAGAGTAAAACTGTCTTGAAAGAGTAAAAAACAAAAAAACGATGAAGCAGTTACACCACCTCCAACCAAAGTGTCTACTTGCTTCAGCTTTATGTTCACTATGGCCCCCACACCCTAGTTTATGTTCACACTTTTTCCCATTGCCTTCAGTGGCTCAATGTTGGCACTGTTTGTCGCCTTTGTCGTTTTTATTGCCGGCCTGTCAATATCCGTATCCGGTGGCATATTTTCAACCCACTTTGGGACGACAAATTCGTTGGTTTTGCAGTTTGTTTTTGGGCAGAGTTTTGCACTGACCTTTGATTCCCGTGTGGCGGTGCCGGCAGCTCCTTGAACCTGAAGGATATGTGTGTGGCCATAAACAACAGGATATGAAATGACGGCTTCAAGTGCCCGAAGGAGCAGCAGCAGCAGCATCAGCAGTGGCATTGGCATGCCCTTTGCTCGGCTGACTGTTATTCAAATGTATGTGTGCCCGGTCGTGTGTGTGCGTTGCCCAAGGAGCTTGCCGAGCGTAACAAATAGCCGGGATGTCGTCGTCTCCGTTGCCCTTGGCTACGCACGATTTAAATTAAATTGCACTTGACGCATTCGCCTGCAGACGCCGCTCCGGCTGAGGCATGACAGGACTGGCTGGGGATATGATACACTGTGATTCAATTAATTCGCTGAAAGGAAAATAAATAATATTTGCAATTCCTACGAAACGGATACCTAAACTTGTTGCAGGATCAACTGCAGAGCTGGCGCTTTAAGCTGAGCTGCAAGCGAATTGAACTCAACAGGCATCTGGCAGCGGGATGGCGGGGGAACAGGACCAATGCACACAGTGGTGCGGTGCGATGTCTTCGTTTTAATTGTGTTTCCAAAAAGTCGATCAATCGATACTTTTTCACATTTTTCAGTTGCAAAAGTTTGATGTTCTGGATATAGAAGCGTTTTTTTAAATCTCTTAGCTTCAAAAACAGAATTAGGATTATTTTAAGAATTTTCAGAACTCAATATATGTAAGTCTGTGTACCAAGTACCAAAAGTAAAGTACTTTAAAACTCAACCAAGAGCCAAGAGTATCGAGTACTGAGTATCGAGCTCGGAGTGTCGTGCACTGAGCATCATTAAGCCTAAAATATTTTAGAACTAAGCCCAGATCCAAGAATATCGAGTGCTAAGAATCAAACACCGAGTATGGAGTGCTAAGTATCAAGTATCAAGTGCAGAGTAATGAGTTCGAGGCATCGTGTACTGAGTAACTTAAAAGTTAAAGATCTTTAAGCCTAAACCAAGAACCAAGAGTACCAAGTTCGAGTATCGTATACTGATTATCGTTAGAAGTACAAATTTTTAAAACTTAACCAAGAACCAAGAGTATCGCATACTAAGAATCGATTACTCAGGATGGCTAAGTATCAAGTACAGAGAACCGAGTTCGAGGCATCGGGTACTGAGTATCTTAAAAGCTAAAACACTTTAAACCTAAGCCAAGTACCAAGACTATCGAGTACTGAGTATCGATCACTCAGTATCGAGTTCAAAGTATCGTGTACTGAATATCGTCAAAAGCAAACATTTTTAGAACCAAGAATATCGAGTACTTAGAATCAAGTATCGAATATTGATATAGCGATCAAGGCAGCGCGTACCGAGTATCTTAAATGCTTAATAATTTTTAACCTAAACCAAGAACCAAGGGAATCGAGTTCGTAGTATCGTATACTGAGTACTATACAAACCCAAGAGCATTACACACTAAGAATCGAGTATCGAGTAAGAATCAAGTATAGAGTATCGAGTTCGAGGCATCGTGTACTGGGTACCTTAAGAGTTAAAGAACTTAAAGCCTAAACCAAGAGTATCGAGCACTGAGTATCGGAGTATCCTATGCTGAGTATCGTAAAAGTTAACGAATTTGTAAACCAAAGTATGAACAGAGAGTATCGAATACCAAGTATCGAGTATCTACTTTCGAGTTTTGAGTTTCAAGACGGGAGTTTCACGTACTGAGTATCATTTAACTCAATAAATTTTGATACTAAACCTAGAACCAAGATTACTGAGTATCAACTTGTAGGTATAAAGTACTCAGTCAAGTATAGAGAACTGAGAATGGAGTGTTATTTAACACACACTCACACGCATACACAAACATACTTAAGTCTTAAAGATTTTAAATCTAATCCTCCTGAAATTGAAACTTATACCGATATGGCAAAATTCAAGAGCGTTTTTCTAGGAACGAATGTCAAAGCTTGTAAATAGCTGATAACTTTTAAGTGTGTACCTGAACCTTTGTTACATTTGTTCACAATTTCTTACCACTGTCCCACTGTACCCTGGCAGACAGAAATCTAATTTAAAATGTGCTAGGACACCTGCACAACAAACAGTAGGAGCAGATGCCCCGGCACCTGGTCACTGACAGAATCCACAATGGAAGTAAAAGCAAACACAACAAAATCGAATGTGAAAGTAAATCGGAGCAGGCGGATGCGTATGTTGCTGTGCACCACCCAAAGACCCACTGCCATGTAATCTTATAATGATGTCCTTAGTCCTTGCGAACAGAAAGTGAGTTGTCATGTCTGTCAGGGAACGTGTGTAAGACAGCATTTACACACTTGACACCAGCGAAGTTTTTTCGTGTGAATCGACGTTGAACTTTTACTATTACGTGAAATTTTGTGTGGGGAAACTTCAAGCCGGAGCTGGGTCTTGATTACTGCCGCCAGCTTGATCTTCCGGCTCGTGCTCCTGCTCCACCGATCGGAATGAGTTTGAGAGCATGGTGGTCTGTGAGACACGATAGGAGCGCTCCTCGGTCACCTCTATGCTCAATATGGAGGTGCTCTTCACCAGCGTGGTATTCGGTTTGATGCCATACTTGCCCGTGCGTTCGCCCTTCTCACTGGCCACGGTATCCGTGCGCAAGTACTCCGCCCCCTTGGGTGTTATCACGCACAGATCAATGTTCGAGCCAGAGCCCAGATCATTGAACACGCCCGATGAGATGGCCTCGCGCACCAACTGTTTGCCCTCCAACAGGGTAAGAGTGGGACGCCAGCCGTGCTCCAGCACCGACATGGCAGCCAATGTGCCAGAGCCCATGGCCGCATAGGGTAACTTGTCGTTCGAGCCACAAGGATAGATGCAGTACAGTTGGGGTCCCCATCTATCCACACCGCCCATAACCAAAGCGGCTCCAATGTGACCCTGGTAGCGGAAGAGAGTGCGACGCAACATCATGCTGGCGCAGACCACCGGCACTTGGCGTTCCATGTTCAGCTGATGTAAGTCCAGTTCGGCCGAAGTGGTCAGGGTCATGTAATCGGTGTCGGCGGCGGTGCCGGCGCCACAGCAACTGCAGGAAGGCGAGCAGGAATTATAAAACCTCAGCCATTGGCTTCCACTCACTAAATGTGCTCCTGCAGGCGATGAATCTTCGAGCAGTTCTTATCGGACACAATGGGTCCTTCGGTGGCCCGTGTATCGGCCCCCAGTATGACGCCATTCTCAAAGATAATGCCCACAATTGAGGTGCCCGTACGCACTGCCCGGGGTGCTCGATAGCCGCTGGTCAGCAGTTGGGCATTGCTGTGTAAGAGCAGCAGCTTAAGGGAAGCTCACCTAATCTCCCAACCCACCCACCAACTCACCGCCTGCAGTTGACAAAGTTGAAGGCACATCGTGTGTTCTGTGGATCGGCCTGGCGTCGCTCCTTTGCCTGCCTCTGAGCTGGGGTCAGGCAGGACAGCATCTCGCGCAAAAACAAATCACAGAAATACCCAAATGGAAAAAAAAAACACCTAAATTGGAAACTAGAAAAGGGGATTGGAAATCTTTGATTTGATTGAAGTGAAAATTCACCGGCAACTGAGTGAGAGATTGGTATGTCCATAATTGGACTCGGACTTGCTGCCCCGTAACATTTCGAATGGCAAACAGTTTGACAGTGCTTAATTGGTATATGTGTGTGTGGGTGTGTGTAGGCGTGGTGCTCGTTTATCTGACACGTGACGCGTCGATTGAAGGGGCATATGCAGCCGGGGTCCATTCTATTTTACAGGGTATGCAGCCGCTCTGAACATGCACAAATCCCCAAATGCTGACCACACACGCAAACGGGGGACATTCATCAATTGGGCTGTTGTTTTTGTTGCTGTTGTTGTTGAGCTGTCATGCAGGTTGCGCAATTGACGATCCCAGTGAAACGCACACACACACAAACGTGTTTACGTACGTACAAGTTGGTGGGCACTGTTGGGTCATGTTCTCATTTTCGATTTCATACATTACTTTGATTATTTTGCAAATTTTCACACGCTTTGAAATATGGCTTCCAGTAAATCCGGCTCGAAGGACCAATTTTGTTTAGCAACGGTACACATTTCCATCACTATCCCACCCTTCAGGAATTTGATGGCTGTACCATCAAGTACTTGCATTTCGCGGGTGCCATAAGTTCATTCCAATTTCCGACTACGGCGGAAGCTAGCAGTGTGTTTTCACATCGTCAAATCAGCTCTTTTGAGAGTATCCTGCTCAGCAGATTGTTGAAGGCGGTTGAAGTGGAGAAAGCAAGCCCCAAGCATCAATTTAGATGGGTTTCGTAGGTTTCTCCAACCACAAAATTTTCTTGATTTCTATAATTTTCATACATTTTCTCGTCGAACTTACATTTACATAAGCACTCACACATACGCGCTGCATAAGTGAACTCGTTCTTCTTCAGTTGTTCCGCTTTGTTCAGTGAGTCTTTTCCAGTAAGTGTTGTTAAGTAACTCTTGCTCAGTGACTTGATTTGTGACTTTGTTAATGATTTATTCAGTTACTTGTTCAATAACTTGTTCAGTGACTTGTGCAGTAGCATTTTTAAGGACTTGTACAGCGAATTGTTCAGTTGTTTAGTGGTTGGCCTTGAAACAAAAGAACATTTTGAGTAAAAAGAAAAACCGTTAGCCAGCACCACTTAAAAGTGATGAAAGGGTTTCTAAATGACAAATCTCTGTCAGTACTTTACAAAGGCTACAGCCTCAGTTGTATGAGCTAAAGTTAGAGCTGGCGTTCGTCAAGGAACCCTTTCTTTACGACTTTTTGACCGCAGATGAGCCAAACTTCAATGTTTGAGGATGTTTGAGGATCCAATTGCTGGTAAAAGTGACCGATTGTGTAAAAGCTTTGTAAAGTAAAATCTTTTATTTCATGTTTCGTCCGAGGGGGAATCGAACCCAAAACCTTTCGCACAGCAGGCACAATGAAAAATGGTGTCTGTTTTAAGGAACCGCTGGTCTTCATAATTGTAACTCTTGCAGTGGCCCATCCCTTCTGCATATACTTCTGGAACATATGAAGTTGTTTAGAAAGCTGGCTTCCAGTTGATACACTCACTGTCATCAAAAGACGAAATATGAATGTAGCTCATGCTTTATTACTTTTTAGAGTTTGAGTTTCAGCTCCAAATAAATTCTAAGAAATTTTCCAGGGTATGAGAGGACAGAGTAGCATCGAAAGTAAAAAGAAAAACTTATGGAAAATTTGTATTCTATGTAAGTCTAATCTTAACTGGGAATCAGCAGCTAGGAATGAACACGAACGTAGTGACCACACATGTGATAGTGTGGCAAATCACTGTTAAAGGTATGTAACTATATGGTAAGCTCTTCATTTGTAACATTGCTTTAGTTATTAACAAAGCTATATGATCCCAACCGATTAAATTGATCGGAAATATTTCAATTCAATTCAAAAAAGCCATTTAAGAAAAAACTATTTCCACTGCTCCGCTGACTAAGAATCCCTAGCTGTAAGTTAAGATAAGTTGAAAAAATACCCTCAACAGAACATTATATTCAGCACATCCGGGTCGAAGGACCTTATAGGACTCTTTTAGGTATGATTAAGTGGTGCTAATACACACCCCGCTTATACACAAATACAAATTCATGAACTCTGCCCCTTAATGTAATATATATATATGATTATCAATAATTATGGGCCAAATATTAAAAGCAGACTCCATAATTATTCATGAATTTGTGTTTGTGTATAAACGGGGTAAACTTCGATTTCAAAAAGATGCTTAAGTTGCTATAACATATATCTACACACATTGGTTCATAACTTAATCTGAGAACATATAATTTAAGTATACAGAAAAAAAAAATCTGAAATCAATCCGAAATGTTATTGGAAACAGGGTAATCCCGTAGCAGGCTTAAAATGATCCTGTTTTATGGGATTAAAAAAATAAATTGTGAGTGTAATCAATCTTTTTTGGGATCGTAACAAGACTATCCGGGATTACCCTGTTTTCAATCCCGTTTCGGATTGATTTATTTTTCAGTGTATGCATACAAAAACTGGGTTGCTCTACAAGTTATATACTATTCTAAACTTTATTTCCTTAAGTAATTATCTTTTAGACATTGCATATTCACCCAGATGGTTGGGTAAGTTATGGATATATAAGTGTATAATAGTTTTTGAGATCTTTGTACATACGAACGAACGTCCAGACGAACAGGGCTAGAACAACTCGGCTTTTGAAGAAAGTAAATATTCTTCATGACATCAAAGATGTTTTCTTTTTCTGCATGAACTTGGCTAAGACTTTACGGCAAACTTCAAGAATTTGGTTAAAGTTAAAGAGAATTCTAACTAACATATTTAAAAACAATCGGAGTCTCTCACCTCATCTTTAGATTCTAATTCCTTTAGCTTACATTTCAGGGGTAGTTCATCTCAAATCTGGTATCCAGAATAAAAATATCTCTTATCTAAATACAATGAGACCGACTGACTAATTATCAACCCACAAACCGCTTAACCTAGAAATCTGAGACTTGACTTGCAGCTGAGAGCTATGAAAGCGTTTTTGGCAAATGCCAGAAATAATTAGTATTGGGTAATCTTTTGAAAAAAATATCCCTCTGTAACGCCTTATTGAAACCAAGTTCCAGTTGTTTAGCGAATTGTAAACACTTGCGGAAGCTAAAACATCCCAGGCGCCAGCAACCGTATGGAACATGGCCGCAACTGGGCACATGTCGCACAAATCAATTAACATTAATTAGAACCTGATTATATTTTAATCAACACTTAGCCAGACGGTTGACAGGCCCGCCGTTGATGCGAATGACACGCTTCGATGGGAATGGGAATGGGTATGAGCTGGGCATATTAGGGGAGTACGTACCCCCTTATCCCTTGCAACTGCAACTTGTGCAAATCATGGAGCCAAACTTTTTGGGCAACTTAATTGCAAGGCTGGTCCGAAACGAAGTTGCCGGCTGGAAGTTTTGCTTACAGCCCGCAACAAAAAGGGAAGAAAAAAATACGATGAAACTTTTTGGCAAAATGCAAATGCAGCTCAATTTGGGCATTTTGAGATTTCTCCTTTGCAGCATTTCCTGCTTGGGACAGCTGCGGCCATTTCGGCTTTTCAATTAATTCCCGGCACCTGCAAATGGGGTTGCTGGTAGGCCCAAGCCAAGCCAAGCCATCATATCTACTATAAAACATGGCAAACTAATCAAAAAAGTTTGTAATCAATTTTTTAACAGGCAATTGGAAAAGTTTTTTTTGTATTTTGGGGGCAGGGCACAATCCGCTGATTCTGCAAAAGAGGGAGACATGGAGAGAGTGAGACAGAGATGTACGTAATTACAAGAAAGTGTGGGACAAGGGTCCTTGACAAAGGATGCGTTGTGGATGTGTATGTATTTAACTGAATGGAAGATTAAAAAATAATCAGATTATAAAGTCATTTTGCTTTGGTCCCACGGCAGTTGGAGAAGAGATTGAAGTTGGTTTTTATTCACCACCCCCAAACCAGCTGCCCATAAACGTGTGCTGGAAGAGAGTATCAACAGTGAAAATTGCCTGGGACTAACCAGTTTTGCAACTCAATCTGCAATACTCAAACTTTATAGAATTGTGTGATAAAACAAAAAAATAGTACATGCCAATATTAGAAAAAAGAAGTTTCTATTACTAAAACTAGTTTTCATATCTATCTTTTCTATGGCAGCTATACAATATAGTTGTTCGATTTGGCACAAACTTGGTTAATCTATAAAAAAGCTAAGAAAACTACTAAAAACGAAGTTTGAAAACATTTTCATTGAGAACAAAAAAGTTTTTCTCACTAAAACTAGTTTTCCAACCGAACTTTACTATGGAAGCTATATGCTAAAACCATTCAAAATTGCTTAAACTTTCTAGAACTGTGTGAAAGTATGTAAAATTCCAAATTTAAAGACTTTACCTTGAAAAATCACAAAGTTTTTTTTACTAAAACTAGTTCTCAAATCAATTTTTCATATGGTATCTATAGTATATATATGTTTGATATTGTTCCAACTTGCTTCTGTAAAAAAAACTAAGAAAAACAAAGCATGGGGACGTTTCCTTTGAAAGAAAAAAGGTTTTTATACCCGTTACTCGTAGAGTAAAAAGGGTATACTAAAGTCGTGCAAATGTATGTAACAGGCAGAAGGAAGCATCTCCGATATCATAAAGTATATATATTCTTCATCAGCATCAACAGCCGAGTCGATATAGCCATGTCCGTCTGTCCGTCCGTCCGTCTGTATGAACACCTAGATCTCAGAGACTAGAAGAGCTAGTGCAACCAAATTTTATACGTAAGCTAGTATTGTCTGTAGGCAGATCAAGTTTATTTCAAATTTTGGCCACGCCCCCACCCGCCCCCGCAATAAAAAATATTGAATAACTCCCACAATTAAGATATCGAGCTCAGATTTTGCAGTGTAGTCTATGTGGCCAATATCTACAATCTCACAAACTTTCAAAAGGATCGGATAATAAATGGCCGAGTTAAAAAAATGTTGCACACTTATCCGAGCTGAGCTGAGTAGCGGGTATTTCGAAGTCGGGCAGGGCCGACTTTAACTTACGCTCTCGTTTTTGACTAAAACTAGTTTTCAAACTTATCATTTATATAGCAAACCAAACTATATAGATTAGTAATAAATATAATGTTTCTGAACGATTCTTCCTATGACAGCTTTATGCTATAGTCAGCGGGTTTTGATTAAACTTTGTAGAAGTGTGTGATGGTATGAAAAACTCAAAAATGCCAACTTTAAAGACATTTCCTTTGGAAACAAGCAAGTCATTTTTCGCAAAACTAGTTTTCAAACCTACATACCTATACTATATAGTGGCCCGATTTTGATCCAACTTGGTGAAGCTCTTAAAACTCTTAGAAAAACAAGATATACAAAGTTTGAAGACTTTTACAGTGAAAACAAAAAGTATTTCTCACTACAACTAGATTTTCGATGGATCGTTCTATGGCAACCATAAGCTAGAGTCAGTCGATTTAGTTTAAACTTTGTAGAATTGTGTAAATTTGAAGACGTAACCAACATAAACAGCAAAAGTATATCTTCGTTCGTTTGCAGCCAGTCCTCACTGTATACACTTTCATGTATCGAAGCTTTTTGTTCCTTATATTTGCTCCTTCAAACTATGCCGTCCGTCCGTAATATCAGCACCCAGTCCAGTAAGCAAGTGAGCAGCAAATGTCCGGCCCGGCTCATATGCCAACTCAAGCGTTACGCTAAATCCACTTGATGGTCATTCATGGGCATGTGTGTGTGTGTGTGTGTGTGTGTGTGTGAAGGAGGGGCAGCTTTTCCATTATGTGCGATATTTCATTGCATTTGATGAAAATTTCAATTTTCCACTTTGAAGCCAAAAGGCGATTCATTCTCGGAATATTTGCCAAGCTTTGACAAAGCATGTCCCGCCCCCGCTTCGACCACCCCACGGTCCCCCCATTGGAATCGCGTTTATGGCTTTGACTTTGCCACACCCATCAGGAGCACTAGCCGCGCAATGATGGCCTTTTTGATGGCGATGATGATGATGACGATGACGCCATCCATTTACAAAACGCCCCGTGTCCGCCCCACCCCAGTGTCCGTTGGTCGAATGGCCATTGACCGTTGCACTCTCCTGGCTCTGGCTGCTGCACTGCATCCATACTGCAATGGCCGTTTTTTGTTGTTGTTGGCATTGTGCTGCCATTTTGTGAAATTTATTTGCCACATTTATGCAGCAATTACTCAAAGAAGCAGGGCAAATGCACCACGCACACTGGGTCAGAGCGATGCGAATTGGAGAAGGGAGAGGTGGGGTCAAATCGCTGAGCCCGGTGAAGAAAATTGAAAAATGGCAGGCTTGTACCTGACACCGAAGTCTAAGTGAAACTGGAGAACACAGAAGAAGTTACAATGGATGTTGAACTGGACTGACAATCGTTATTTACCTTAGATGGGTTCAGATCTGGACAATCTGCACTTATCAACAAGAAAGAAAGTCGGTCAAGCCCGACTATAACATACTCTGTACCAAGAAAATTTGTCTTTTGATCATAACTCGAAAACCGTTCATCCGATCTTCTTCATTCCTTTAGCGGATCGATAAGTTATCCTAATAACTAAATATGTCCAGAAGGAACAAGCCATCTATCTTCAAAACTGTGGGAGATATGATGTTTTTTCTAAATTGCGGGGGCGGGAGGGGGCGTGACCAAAATTGAAAATAAACTTGATCTGCCTGCAGACTTAAGAAGCATATGTCCCATACATGTCAAACCTCTATCTCTTACCATCTCTGAGATCTGTGCGTTCATACGGACAGAAAGACGGACAGACGGACAGACGGACATGGCTATATCGATTCGGCTGTTGATGCTGATCAAGAATATATATACTTTATGGGGTCGGAGATGCTTTCTTCTGGATGTTACATACTTTAGCACAAACTTATTATACTCTATGTACCTTTGGTACAGAGTATAAAAATCGTATAAAAAGTAGCAGCTGATGGAAAATCTAATGAAAGCCCGAGAGTGAGACGGCTCTCTCTTCTTTATTTGGCGCAAAAGGCCATAGAATGCTTTATCGAATCATATCATAATCAGTTAATGATGTTCCTTTTAGAAGTCGACTAGGAGAGAAAGTTGCAAGTGGTTGTAAAGTCGACTAGTTTTCTAATCTCCTTAACAACTCTACCACTTTGAAACTAATAGATTCTAAGAGCCGGTTTCTCATCTTCTAAATAGCTGCTATGTGTCAGATAAACTGATATTTTATACTGTTATTTGTAAGTTTGAGTGACAGATAGCTCTATGAAGAAGATGAGAAATCGGCACTTAGTCAGATAACGTATTGAAATCAGTTTCGGAATTGTTAACTGATTTCTGAAAAGGCATTTGCTATGAAGTTGATGATTTTCTCGAATTGCCAAATCAAATTTCAACATTTATTGCACTGAGAAGACAAAACTAAATGAGGATTGTCAATTCTAAACGAAGCGTGGTTTGCCCTGTTAAATTTCAACCGAGGATTCATTCGCTCACCATCGTTTGTCGCTTTCCTTTATTACTGTAAGTTGCCGAGCAAAGCCGCGCGAGTGCTTGTGAGTCGTATGGACTGAGATGCGGAATTTGTGTTTCAATTGCAGACACAAGGTAGGTAAGTTATTCGTTTGAGTAGTAGAAGAAATGTAGAAATGAGATAAGTAACCTCGGCATATAAAAGCTACACATACGTAATGGGTGGAAAATTACTATCACATGTGCGGAAAACCTGTGTATGAACATAGCATTATGTTTTATTGGCACTATTATCTTATTAAAGAAACTTTAATGCGATATCAGACAAGTGAAATGACAGCTTTACCCCGTTCTCTGCATCATCAGCATCAGGTGGTCCTCAGTTCTATGGACTTAACAGTTTTCCCCAAAGGTTGTCTGCAGCTCCAACTACACCCTAAATGAACCGGGTTTTATGTTCTGGTTACAATTATGGGAATCAGGGTTATTCTCTCACCAGAACACCTTTTAGCTTACATGAGCTCCTCAGACTTGCGTCTGCGAAATATAATATTATTTCTGAATCTGCCTTGTTTTACACACTTTGCCTCAATTGCCTCAAGGAATTTCCCCATCTTCATCAAGTGTTGTGCACTGCACTTGCCGTTTTTATTTCCCCCTGTTGTTGGGTTAAAAACTTTTTGCGAATCTTAACGATTTGCTTATTGTGCTTCCTCCACTTGGGCGCTGCAGAAACCTTCACGGGCTTCTGCACGCTAAAATTAAATTCTCTTTTAATTGCTCGAACAGCTCACACATGTTGCACAGAGTACAAAAACTAATTGAATTATGTGTGTGGCCCCCATGACTCGACAGACAAACTGACTCTCTCCGCAAAAGAAGTTGGCCCAAGAAGGCGTCTAAATCATTTGGTGGCCCATTTGGCGTGGGTTGTTATGGGGATATCGCGATTCCGAGCCATTGACTTGAATTTGTCGTCTCTCAACCGTTCGCCCCGCGGCCATTAAGTCAAACTGGCTGGCGGGGGGTGGGTCAAATTAATGAACTTCTAAATTTCCAGCAAACAGCTTAAGCTGCATTAACGGCCCAACTGATTTATGAATAGACTTCTGGATGAGGCCTAGCTCGGGGGAAAAGCGCTGAGGGGGCTGGTCAACTTGATCAATAAGTTGGGTGTGGCCAAGGCTTTAGCAGATTTCCATTAGAATATATACACTTGCCGTGATGCTTCGATGCGAAATGAAATGAGGCCGTTCCTGTAAACGCGAACACTTCATTTCCATTATTAATTCAATTACAAAACGCTGACTGTGTAAACTGCACTCTCCGCTTGCCCCATAACATGACCATAGTTCAGCATCATTTGGCGTCTCCATTGCCAGGCACTTCCGCTGGCAAACTGAGTCCGTGCCTTTTCTATGTACAGCATACCATATGCAGCTCCGCCGGCTCCCTCACCCCTGGCACTCGTTTCATTCATCTCGGGTTTTGCACTTTGTACGTTCTTCGGCAAAGTTTCTGTGGCTTCCGCCGTTTTGCTACCCGTGTAGGTGTGAAATGCACGTCGTCTGTAACTGTCTGTGTGTGTCTGTGTGTGTGTGTGTGTGTGTGTGTGTGCTTAGCGCATATGCTGGCTGGCAGGGTCTTATGACTTAATAAATACTCCCCAGTGCAATGTGGGCTGGCAATTTAATAACAAAAGCAAACGGCATTGGAAAAAACGCTACCCACTAGGCTCTTGTAAAGGAGAATGGGATGGAATGCTTTTGATGTACTTACAAGTTGCTACACTCGGCGAAAAATGGGTTCTGAACGTTTTCAGACGGGCTCGAAGCCAGACTCGAACCAGTACAATGTCGTATTCCATTTTAGCAATCAACACTGCAGTTTTTAGGTTAATACCACTGTTAAATTGATATATGTGCAAAGCATATTGTGTTTGGTTGTTTTCATTTTCACACTTTTTCAAATCTGTTTCGATTGAAATTGGAAAAACTAAATCAATCTTGTACAAGGGCTGTGCTCAATGCACTTTTATCACTTATGCACTTTTTATATACCATCAGGACACGAAAGCTATCACTAAATGGAAGTCTGTATGCACTTGAACGTATGGGGGACGCTCAAACCCTTGTAAAAATATTAAAGACATCGCATTCCTAGCCTCAGTTCAACTGGGTTTCTCAAGCCAAAGAACGAAAACAAAAAACTGGTCTCACTCTGCCAACTTTCAAGTGTGAAAAATCAGTTCGGTTCGGTTAAAAAATATGATAAATTTCCAAATCTGAACGATTACAAAGTCAATTTTTTTGTTATCTGGTACGACCTTCACAAAACAATTAGGACACCTTTTATTAGCACTGAAGAGTTTTTAGCAAGACAGTCGGTGATATAAAAACTGTCACTCTACTTTAAAGGTTGGAAATTCTTCGTATCAGAACTTGAATTTGTTGTGATGTTGCTTAAGACGTGGTTTGGGTACCTTGGACTGATACTAAAGAGCAAATCCTTTTGCCAAATTTACTGTAAGTATTGCCGATATATTGGTAGAGTAATCACCGCCTTTATGTGAGCACAGCTTATCATTTCACTAGCGGCTCGAGTCCTTATGTGACTCTTGAAGGCTGACTATACAACAAGTTGGATTTTGTATCCTACCATTAGATCAAATTTCATACCAGCCTCAGGCAAGATTGTAGTCTCAAGCTGCTTTTCAAGGGAGAGTTTTGATCACCGACGTCCAAAAAGACATTTTGAATAACGTGGACAGTACTTGCAATTGACGTTGACTTAAAAGACAAATATATTCATTTGCACATTTATCAATTTGCTATGAGAAATTGCATATTTATCAAAAATATTGCCATATATGCAATTTCTCATAGAAAATTGATATATGTGCATACCATAGGTACCAAAGACTTGGAGGTGCTGACAAGCGATCACATTCGTTCATAAGATAAATCAAAAAGCTTAGGTAGCCTATATACATAGATATGGGTTTGAATCACTCTTGCACCGGTTCAGCCAACTGGGAAGGTATTTATCTTCATAATTCTAGTCTACACATAAAATTTCTTGTTGAAAGATTACATTATATCTGAACCACTTTTTAATTGGTTGGCTGGTTCGGAAATAGGAAAATTACTTTTAATTTCCAACCCACTCACCAAATTCCTTGTTTTCTCAAACAAAATCAGTTCTTTTAAACCATCTCGAGACTAGGTTCTGAGCTAGGATTAAAGATCTAGGTCCATACTACCAGCAAACAGAACAAATTTCAAGTTCATAGACCAAAAAGTTTTGTGGAAATCACTTTTAAACCGGCTCAAACGGTTGCAGAAACGATCATGAAGCGGGGAAGTAGCTCCATAAAACCTACCCACACAAGCTAGTGTCAAGTCAAATTTTTGTTCTAAAACTCTTCTGAACCGGTTCACACTTCTTTGGAAACGGGGAAATATCGAACTTTATATTCTTTCTGCAATATTTTCTGATTTATTGATAAACCTATTGCCATGGGTTTCCTTCATCAATCCTCCCAATTTTCGTCAGTGCACGTGCGTTGCTTTTTGCCACAGGCAACGACTTGTGGAAAACCACTGGCCAAGGCCGGATGTCAGTTTGTTTAAATGTCTTTATCAGGATTCCACAGATCGACCCCTTTTTAGCTGGACATCAGTAGACTTAGCCGTTCAACTCTTGGCACCTTAAGCCCACACATTAAATGCCATTTAACCAACTTAAGTCCAAGGATGTTCTCTGCAGTGGCAGAAGTTGTATGCTAATTAAAGGCAGTCAGGCAATTCATCAATTGCTAGTCCCGCGTCCCACACCCCACCTCCTCCCCCGTCCCCGCCACTCCGGGGGTTTCTAATAGTGTAAATGGTGCAGAGCAGGGCTAAATATCCGTTCTATCAAATTCAATTAAAGTTGACATGGGTTCACAGCTGCCGGTAGAGTCGAGTGGCCTGACAGGGCCCCCCCACCTGCTCGGTATCCAATTTTTGATTCAATTTCCACGACAAACACACACACACACACAGAAACACACACACTGGGCCCAGAAACCGAAGAGGCAAAAGAAATACTCGTTAAGAGGAGGCGGGACAACAATCTGCACTGATACGCACACACCATTGCCATGGCCATTGCCATGTCCCAATGTCCCAGTGTCTGTGAAGTGGGCAACGCCCAAGCGTAATAAGACACGAACATAAAGAAGGAAAAGGCTCTGCTCCGTTTTATTTTTTTGGGGCAATTGCTCCTCGCTGTATTTCTTGAATTAAACAAACACTTTCTGGCCGAAGGGCCTCGAAAGGAAGCACAAACAAAATTTGCAACTGCCTCCGACTCGAAGGACCAAGTCCAGTTTTGATCAGGCAAGTATGCAGTTTGTGGGTCAGGGCGGGAGGAGGCCCTCCTTCCGGTTTGCTCGAGTGTAAATTTGCTCGTTAAATTTGTTGGCACTCTCGACTAATTTGCACTGGTAACGGGCCAAGGGGCAAGCGGTGACTGGTGGGGTGGGGAGGGGGGAGGGAGGGGTGAGCAGGCGCAATGTTTTTGCATCAGACTAATTGAAAAGACAACTGAAAAAGGCCAACAGCAGAAAAGAACGATGATGGTGGTGGTGCTGGTGGCGGTGGGAGGGGTTGGGAAAGATGAGACATTTATGTACAACAAATTGTACAGATGTTAAGCGGTGAGGATGAGTGGAATAGTGGTGGAGGTGGGGGTTAACCTCAGCGTATGGTTTTAGTACAAATGTAACCAATGCACTAACTGAACAAGGCAGCAGTGGCTCAGCACACAAAAAAGAGAGCTACATTTTATCATTGGCATTGAATACTCACAATTAGCTCGTATTAGAAGGCTACCCTAAGGATGCTTGACTCGTTTAGCTAAAATGGAAGTTTGTGAGCTGCTTGATTCATCTGTAAAAGAATAAGTACCAGCTATGCCCCCTCCTTCTACAAATCGACTAAATCCTCTTGAATGCTCGTAGTCGTTCTCTTACTGCAGGGACCGAATCTTGGAAGTCGGTACTTAGCTGTTGTAGATCAAAAGGTAGCAAATTCCTGAAAATTCTGGACACATCAGAAACCAAGAAGAACCAGTAGTCGCCATGTAAATGTTAAGTCGTGCAGTATTGTCTCTGTCATCAGACGACCTTTTGTTGGATTTGGAAACCACCCAGTCGGATATCCGCACGAACCATAACACAAGTGTTCCATAATCCAACGAAAACATTCTTTTACATTTTTTAGCCATTTTAAAGCGAAACGTCGTAAGACCGTTAATGCTACACCCAACAAAAATTGGTATCAATATCAATTTGATACACTTTGCCTCAAATTGAAACCAGTAAAACCAGTATCAAATTGATCTTTTGGTTATATATTTACCCTTCAGTTCGGCTCCGACATGAATCATAGCTGAATCAGCCCTGAAATGGAAGGGCTGGTCATGAATTTAGGCCTGCCCTTATATGAGTTTCAGCCATGAATTTAACACAGGCATGAAATTCAGCTATTCCTACCTTTCAGGTCTGAATCAGCCCTGAAAAATTCAGTACTGGAACGTAGAACTGCAGGGTAACCCTCGAAATATAATGTTAAAAATTGAGCAGCTACCCAGCAAACATTTTATGTATTTTTTGATCACACTCAAATCTTTTTCGAGTCCCCGGTATGATTACAAAATAGTCATAAGTGTACCTTTTCGAAAAGTCGTTTTTAGCCCGCTCTTCTGCTCTGTTTCGACTCGTAATCGAGTCAATTTAAATCATATTTCAATAAATGACATTTGAAGCATGTGCATGAGTTTCGGGTCTTCTTTTAATTGCACAACGTAGTTACCCTGCAGTTCTGCGTTTCAGTGCTGAATTTTTCAGGGCTGATTCAGACCTGAAAGGTAGGAGTAGCTGAATTTCATGCCTGAATTCAGGCATGTTTTAGTACTGCCCATGAAACTCACCCATGAGTTCATCCCTGAAATCATGCCTAAAATCAGCAGAGGTCATGACGTAGTAGGACATGCCTGTGTTAAATTCATGGCTGAAACTCATATAAGGGCAGGCCTGAATTCATGACCAGCCCTTCCATTTCAGGGCTGATTCAGCTATGATTCAGTTCTGAGCCGAACTGAAGGGTATCTCTTTGTATACCCTTGCAGAGGGTATTATTAAACTGTCCGGATGTTGTCCGTCCGTCCATCTGTTTCCATGCTATCACCTTCGTCAGTTTGAAAGCTATCGCCACCAAACTTTCAACGAAGTCCTCTGGTACAAATTCGCAGCACATTTGTCAGAATCTGCCGGATAGCTCTAGCATATTGCTGTCATAGGAACAATCGGTCGAAAAACTAGTTTTAGTAAAAAAAACTTTTTGTTTTTAATGTAAACGCTTCCCAACTTTGTATATCTTAGTTTGCCATGCTTTACCATGATTTTGCTAGGTTAGGTATAAATCGGACATCCATTTGGTATAGCTGTCATATAAAAGTAAAGGTCAGAAAAATAGCCTTAGCAAGAACAACTTTTTTGTTTTTAATGTAAACCTCTTTTAAGTTGCCATATAACTATTTTATAAGATTTACCCAATTCTTCGATGTTTTGTCAAAATCGGATGACTATAGGTTAAAGCTGTCATAGGAATGATCGGTCAAGAAACTAGTTTTAGTGGAAAAAACTTTTTTGTTTTCAATTGTGAATTGAATTGTGAATTTCTTAGTTTGCTTTCCCATAATTCCACCAAGTTTGGGTGAAATTGGACATCTATATAGAATATTTCATTACATCCAACATTTGCAATATCATTTTAAAGGAATCCCCATTGATGAGTCTTCTTCAAGCCATTTTGATGACTAAGGAAAGATTTTTTATATCATGTGCGAATAACGACTCTACAAGAAGAATAGCAGCTACGGTACCATTTTCTCCCCACAAAAGTATCATTTATGTTCGGATCTCGAGCGCATTAACCACTATTTCAGAAAGATTGAGAACTTGAAAGAGTCTCTTATGTGAGAAAACATTTCATAAAATGTTTGCTGTGTAGAGAGCACGTATTCCATGCTGTTTCTGTGCTTTGCAAGATGATCAAATCAAAGTCAGCTGCAGAACAGGCGTGGTTCGCATTGTTCTCGAACTGGCATCATCACCATAATTGGGGAAGCACCAAGTCAATAGCGGCGGACTGTTATTTAAATTCTTAAGATGACTTCTGTTTACTTAACATCCGTGTTCCAATGTGAGAGAAATAATTTTTCTCATTCTGTAAGAATGCAACAGATAAGTAATCAGTTTCTAAATGTTGGTTTTAATTTGTTGTGTCCTAATTTAAGGGCAGTTTGCAGAGAAATAAATTGGTACTTCCAATTTGATAAGAAAAAAATTTCAATTAAAGAAATGCTAGTTTTAAAATGATTCCAAAAGTTTGACCATTGAAATATCAAAATGATAATTGCTGATATCAAAGTGATACAAATAAATTAATACCAAAATAGACTTAGCCTGGTATAAGTTAGTATCGTACTCCTTTTTCCATGGATGACTCAAGCCGCTCACAAGCTGCCGGTTCGGTCACATCAACCAATCGTTTTGTCAATTGAAATTGTTAGTTAATAATATTTACACAACATTCAATGGTTTTCGGTTTTCGAAACAATGCATCATCGCCTGGAAATCGATTTCCATAAATGAAATGCTGCCATACTTAATTCCAGAATACAAGATTGAAATATGCAAATGTGTTAGGCAGAAGCTGCCTATTCCTTCAATGCAAATCTGCCTAAACGGGCACAACTTCATCAATCTCTGGCCCGAATCCCCAGGTAGCCATCTGGGGAAATGAATAATTGCGCCACATTAACTTGGCATTGTTATTCGTCATCGGCAAATCAGTTGCTAAATTAATCGTATGGAATCAAAACGGGCTCCGGCTGATTGATGGCCCGGCATTGTTCTGTGGGGAGATGTTGGGGCCTTGGCCCGACTTTGGCTCATTATTATGCAGCTCATGAGTCTCGTTAGTGGCAAAGTTATATGAGCATACATCAGCGTGCCGCACAACTTTTGCAACGCCAAGGCGCTGGCAAAGGAGCGGATGCGTCTGGCGAACGGAAAGTGTTAAGCACGATGAAGTAAATGCTGGCGCGCTCCCCGCCCGCAGAATGTTGTCATAGTCAACGTCAACGCAAACTGGACTCCTTCGTTGCCGTGGCGGCGGGGGTGGGGGCCGCGGGGAAAGCTTTCTCAATTCGCCGCAAAATGCGACGGCGAGGTTCGTGTCGGCTTGGCCTGGCTTCGTTGTTTTCAACACAAATCGCCTTCCCCCGCTTCCTGCCGGGCATGTAAAACAAAAGCGCAGCGCTATGGCGACAGCACGTGGATACGGAACTCGACAACTCGATTAGCTTTAATTAGCCCAAAAGTGGACAATGAAGTCGAAGAAGGCGCCGCGTAACCTGGCAGGAATTATCAATTGTTTTTGGCCATTTTTTCTTGCTTTATGAGTTATGGCGGCATCTGTGGCCTAATGGCGCAGAAATGGAGTCGAAATGCGGTCAGGGAATGATGACGATGATGTGTGCCTGATTTATGGTCCCAGCATATTTCTCTCTCCTAACCGAAACTGATGAGTGGGCATAAAGTTGCAGTTTTTCCGCCATGGATGTTTTGGGTCACCTATCAGGCGACCCCGAACGGAGCAACAGCTGGTAGCTGGTCAGCACAAATGCATCCCTGGGGTGCAGTTGCAAATTGTACGGCCAACTGGGCTAAATGGAATGAGTTTTGGGGCACACTGGGAACTGGAATAGTCCGTTGTGGGCACTCAATTTGAAAGCAAAGCGCATACACTGGCCGAAAATGTCTGGGGGGGGGGCATTCCTTCTGCATTTCTTCTAATAAACGCAACATTAGTTGTTTGCTCAAGTATGCGAGGGTGGATCAAAGAGTACAAGCATTGCTTGGACTTAATATTTACAAAGTTTGGGTAAGTTTTTATTATAAATAATCAAGTTTTACTCTCTAAAACTAGCAGCTATAGCCATCCGATTTTGATCATACTCTGCCAAATTGAGTGAAACTATATCAAATACATTAATGTCACCTATGCAGGCGTTCAAATTGAAAACAAACAACTTTTTCTTACTAAGATTATTTTTCAGACCTATCTTTTCAATGACAGCTATATCATATAGTTGTCCGATTTTGACCAAACTTAGATATATCTTGAAAAAGTATTATCAACTTATATGAAAGAAGTTGGAAGACGTTTCCATTCAAAACAAAAAAGGTTTTCTTACTAAAACTAGTTTTTCGACCGATCGTTCCTATAGCAACTTTCTGCTATAGTCATCCGATTTGCAACAAACCTTAAAGAATTGTAAAAAACGCACTTCAAATAAGGAAATGACAACTTTGAAGACGTTTCCATTGAATTAAACAAAGTTTTTCATGCCAAGACTATTTTTCAGACCTAACTTTTCCCTCATAACTATACCATATAGCTGTCCGGTTTCGACCAAACTAGCTTAAATCATGAAAAAAGCATTGAAAACGAATAAGCTTGAAGTTTTTAGATGTTGCAAGGACACCTAAAAAGTTTTTCTTACTAAGACTATTTTTCAACCATATCTTTTGCATAGTTGACCGATTTTGATCAAACTTAATAGTAACATGAAAAATCATAGAAAACTTATAAATACAAAGTTTGAAGATATTTCTAATGAAAACAGAAAAGTTTTTCTTACTAGAACTAGTTCTCAATCGCCTTGTCCTATGACAGCTATATGCCATAGTCAGCTGATTTGCATCAAACTTTGTGGAACTATAAAAAAAGCATAGAATATCAATAAAAATTAAGTTTCGTGTCGTTTCCATTGAAAACAAAGAAGTTTTCGTACTAGAACTAGTTTTTCCACCGACTAGATCTATGACAGCCACGTGCTATAGTTTGGAGACGTTTCCATTGTTCGCATGACAGCTGTATGCTTCAGTCCTTGGATTTTTTTCAAACTTAAACAGTTTCTCTGAAATCATATAAAAAACGAAAGCGTAAGTTAAAGTCGGCCCTGCCCGACTTCGAAATACCCGTTACTCAAGGCAATTAGTGTTTAATAACCTCATGCGGCTCAGATAAGTATGCAACGTTTGTTTAACTCTGCCATTTATTATCCGATCTTTATGAAAATTGAGATTGTGAGATTGTAGATATTGGCCACATGGACTATACTGTAAAATCTGAGCTCGATAGCTTACAAATTGTAGGAGATATTCAGCATTTTTTATTGCGGTGGCGGGAGGGGCGTGGCCAAAATTTGAAACAAACTTGATCTGCCTGCAGACAATAGCTTACTAGCTTACATTTAAAATTTGGTTGCTCTAGCTCTTCTAGTCTCTGAGATCTAGGTGTTCATACAGACGGACGGACGGACAGACGGACATGGCTATATCGACTCGGCTGTTGATGCTGATGAAGAATATATATACTTTATGATATCGGAGATGCTTCCTTCTGCCTGTTACATACATTTGCACGACTTTAGTATACCCTTTTTAGTCTACGAGTAACGGGTATAACAAACCGATTAGAGCCATTGAAAGCTAAAGAAGCCTTTTTCTTATGGTGTACCCCGAATACATACAACTACAATTAGCAGCAACTGGATGCCCGTTGCTCTGGTGGAAGGTGACGCCTGGATCAGCTGCATTAGCAAATTCATGCAGCGGACCTAATTGAAACTGCGCCAGTTGCAATTATTTTCCATTCTAATTCGAGTTCCTCTGTGGCCAACCAAAGGCGGGGCGGGGCGTGGCCATCACCCCGCTATTCTCTGCTCCTTCATCCGCAATTCGCATTCACGTAACCTCGTTCAGGTTTTTCTCTTTTTTTTTGTTGGGTTTTTTGCTTTGCAATATTCAATTTCATTTTGTTGCCGCTCGAATTGAATTTCAATTGAAATCGAATACAAAACGAGCCCGGCCAAGGGCCAGTTCCAGCAATTTGCCCTAATAGTCGGTGACCCGCCTCCATGCTCATTCCATGCTATCAAATTGGCTGCAATTTGCGCGTTTAATTAGCTGCATGAATATGGGTTCGCATGAAGCCTTGATCAAGGCTTGGAACTGGGATTGGAATTGGCCTGGCCATATGCCAAAATCGTGTCGATGCAATTTGTGCAACCATGTCGCAGTCCATCAACACCTTTTTATTTGCCGGCGGCCGCATAATTGGAATGGCCAGCTACCCCGATGTGTGTGTATCGTGAGCTTCCCCACCACGAAATGTGGTAATTTCATGCCGCAGTCATCGGGGGGATGCATGTTCGTGTTGGTTGTGGGACAGGACTCTGCCTGGAGACAGCCTCCTTTGAATAGCAAACAACATATCAAAGCAGGTCACTTTCCTAAGATATTTGAATTCACTTTAAAAGTATTTTGCATACCAAATCAGGATGCATTCAGGGCCAAATCAGCTCCAACCCAAAACTGTGGCAGACCGAGAGCTTAGCAAACATCTCTTACGACTTCCTTGACAGCACAAAAGGCATAGCTTAACGCTGACCGAGGCGACACACCATCTGGAGCGGGGCTCAGACAATGGCCAGCTGTTTCCAATCGTTGGACACATTTCAGTTGGAGTTTCTACGAATTTTTGCCAAATTGACTTTGGTCTTCCTGCTGGCTGAGCCAGCTGCCTCACATTTTGGGTCGAAGACATTGCACAGCCATTTTGTATGCTTCATTGCACAACACCCGAAATTGGGAGAGGGTAAGCTGGAAGGGAGCATCTATTACGAGACCCAATACACAAGTCATCCGCATGACCCGAAAGTTGTGCAAAAGCAAAACTAAAACCTGAGAGTGCAATCTATAAATATCTAAAAATCCCATAAAACTCGACAGGTGCAGTGGGTGTGAGTGTGTGTGGGCCCGCCTGCAAATGTCATCATGGAGGACATGTACACCAGAGTTGGTTAGTTCTCAGTTCTGAATCGCTCTTAGTTCAATAGTTCATCGTTCATTGGGTCTTCTGAAGGTTTGAAGGACTCTCAAACCATGAACCTCACTCAGTACTTAAAGCACACACTAAAATCTACCAAGGTGCTCATTAAAAGTCCATAGTAACTCTTCAAAAATGTTTGGTCCTTCGGGCCGGATACTTAAATTTAGCTCAATGAGGTTTAAAACAAATCGTTCGAAGCTTTCTCCGATAACGGGCCATTTAGTTTCAAAAGAATTGATTCTAGAACCAATAACCTTTGATTTAAGCTCACAATGGAACTGTTGTTATGGAATTTAGTTTGAAAACAAATTGGTTGAAGAGTTTATCGATTCATGAGTTAAAACTAATTCACTTTAGCATTCTATAAGATTATTTTTAGAATGTTTAATTGGCTTATAAGAACCTTTTTTAGTCTACTGAGAAGATTGAAAGATTGAAGATTTTTAAAATATCTAGTTCGTGTTGTTCTTAAATCAACTACGAAACATTACAAAATTGAAAAACTACTAATAATTTTTGTTGAAATGAGAACCAACTTCTTTTTTTCTCTCAAACTCGCAGTTAGAGGAAAAATTAAGGAAAAGCGCGTTCTGAATTCAAGTTCAAATGATCTTGATCAACACAGAATCACAACGACATCTCCAAAAAGTGAGCAACGGCAAATGCGAAAATATTGTTCAAATTCTCAACTGGCTCTAGCACCTTTTTTATAAAATGATGCTACATTTCTGGCCTACAGTAAAACTAGAATATTTTAAATATTTTGTACTTATTTTGAAAGTTTTTCCGTTTTGAGCGAAGACTAAACTATGATCAATAAGATTTAAAAAATGTTCGAAATTTAGCTAACATATCCCAAAACAATCTTCATGTTTGAAAAAATCGTGTTTGAATTAAGAATTTTATGCTTGAATCAAGAATAATTAAGAAGTTTATACTTCAATCAAGTATTTTCGTACTTACCTTACTATGGCCACCGCTTATACTCAATTCAAGTACAAAGTTCTGGATTTTATTTCTGAGCCTTCAACAATCACGAATCCAGCCATTTTTAAAATAAAGAAGTCAGAATTTTTGAATAACGCTCATAATTCTATAGAATTTCGTACTTAAGTCAAGAAAATTCTGGATTCAAGTTAGAAATAAAGAAAGAACTGCTTATGGTAAAAGTACCTCGTTTGGGCTCAGATTTGGAATCAAAGAAGAAATCATTCATTTTAAACATGTATTAGGAATTTTCCAAGTAAAACAAATCTTGATCCGCATATGAATTTGATCTAAGAGTTTTGCACGCAATTCCCTTTATAAGGAACCAGAACCAGAAACGATTAAACCTTTGATCAAAATGAATCACTAAACTTGATGTTTATGCCATGAACCAGTGTGACCAACTCTAACTTACACCCATCTACCCAGCCCTTCCCTTTTTGCTAACCCGCCCTGGTGCCTACTACCTAAATTGACATGCGGATGCAATACCTGCGGTTGCTTTCCAATTGATCAATCCGCAACGTGGAGCAGACACGGGACACGAGAGCAAAGTGAGGGTTAGACAATATTTGTGGATGATTGCATGCTTGTGCAAACGTAAACGGCGAAATTTATTTGCACAAGGATGCGGGCAGGTGGATCGGCAAATTTTGGCCCCTACACCCACTCGCACCCCCCCGAAAAATGCGTGGCGCTGTCAAAGTTTGCCATTTGCAAAAGCTGCCGCTGCCGCTCCGGCTCTTGCTCCTGCTGATGTGTGCGCTCGCACGCCATAAAAGTCTGTTGCATAAACCAATTTTGCATTTTGGAGCAACTGCAGCAATACTGCTGCCTCGCTGGCTGGCTCCCCTAGGTGGGGGCGGGGATTATGCAGACGAAATGGTGGCTGTCAACGCAGCTTCTTCGATGCTTCAGTAAAGCGCTTTGATTTTTATTTAACTGCACATTTCACTCAGCGCTCAGCCAACTCCATTGGCATTTAATGGCAACCTTTTCGTGGATTTCCAATTTCTGCGGTTTTACGAATTTTGCAATTTTGCAATTTTCCATTTATATTATACACATCCCTTATTTATTTATGCCCGGGTGCTGCTCCATTGCCAAATGAAATTGATAATTTATAAAATTGCCAGCAAAATGGCACACACAAACGTACCTGGCCACATTACGAGGGTGGTGTCAGTAGTGTTTGAGTCAAGTGAAGGGAAAAGACACAATGACAGGCAATTGGGGGGGTGGGGGATGGGGTGGGGTTATGGGAGGCATAGCAATCGCTTGCAGTGGCAGCTGAAGCAAATTAACTACAATGCATGAGTAAAGGGGTGCAGGTTCAAGGGGCGGGTACAGGTACAGGACTGAAAAATAGTCAGGCGACATTCTTCACCTCTCGCTAAGAAGTTCTTTTAAGTTTACTTAGAAATCTTCATGAAGTTTCATCGTGTAAGTCCCGACTTGGTAGGAAAAACTTTCTAATTTTCAATGGCAACGTCTTTAACTTTGGTATTTGTGAATTCTATATATTTTCAGACAATTTCACAAAGTTTGAGCAAAATTGGAAGACTATATCATATAGCTGCCATAGGAATGATCGGTCAAAAACTAGTTTTTGTGAGAAAAACTTTTTTATTTCTCAAAAAAAAGTCTTCAAACTTTGTATTCATAAGTTTTCTAGGGCTTTTCATGTTACCATAAAGTATGATCAAAATCGGCCAACTGTATGGTAAAGCTGCCTTATAAAAGATAGGTTTGAAAAATAGTCTCAGTGAGAAAACTTTTTTGTTTTCTATGGTAAAGTCTTCAAATTTGGTATTTATGAATTGTATATGCTTTAAAACAACTCCGTAAAGTTTGGTCAGAATAAGTTGACTATAGCATATACACCTCATAGGAATAACTTGTTTGTTTTCAATAAAAACGTTTCCAAACTTTGTATTTTTTAGTTTTCTATGCTTCTCCGTAATTCTGCCAAGTTTGGTCAAAATCGGTCTTAGATATAGTATAGCTGCCATAGAAAAGTAAGGTTAAAAAAGAACAACTTTTTTGTTTTTAATGTAAATCTCTTTAAAATTGACATATATTTATTTTTAAAGCTTTTACACAATTCTTCAAAGTTTTGTCAAAATCGGATAACTAAAGGCTATAGCTGCCATATGACCGGTTGAGAAACTAGTTTTAGTGCGAAAAACTTGTTTGATTTCAATGTAAACGCCTCCAAACTTTGTATTTCTCACTTTGCTATGTTTTCACATGATTCCACCAAGTTTGACCTAAATCGGACATCTATATAGCAAAGCTGCCATAGAAAAGAAAGGTCGTAAAAATAGTCTTGGTGGCAAAATCTTGTTCCTTTTTATACCCTTGCAAAGGGTATTATAATTTTGCCCAGAAGTTTGCAACGCATAGAAATATTCATTTCCGACCCCATAAACTATATATATTCTTGATCAGGGTGACGAGCCGAGTCGATTGAGCTTTGTCCGTCAGTCTGTCCGTCCGTCCGTCTGTCCGTCTGTCTGTCTGTTTCCACGCGAACTAGTCTCTCAAGTTTAAAGCTATCGAGCTGAAATTTTGCACAGAGTCTTCTTTTTACTGCACACTACTAATATGTCGGAACCGACCGAATCGGATGACTATATCTCATAGCTCCCATAGGAACAATCGGTCGGAAAACTAGTTTAAGTATGAAAAACTTTTTTCATTTCAATGGAAGCGTCTCCAAACTTTGTAGTCGTAGGTTTTCTATGTATTTTTTAAAATACTACCAAATTTAATTAAAATTGGAATAGCTGCCATACAAAAGATAGGTCTGAAAAACAGTCTCAGTTAGAACAACTTTTTTGTTGTTAATGGTAGCATCCTGCAATTTTGTATTTGTTTGTTTCTCGGGCTTTTACATACTTCTACAAGTTTTTGTCCAAATCGGATGACTATATCATATAGCTCCCAGACGAACGATCGGTCGGAAAATGGGAAAAAGAGTATTTTTTGAAAATATTTAAGCGAGCACTTGCAAGGGTATAAAAACTTCGGCACAGACGAAGTTAGCTTTGCTTTCTCGTTTAAGGTAGTGTCAGCAGAATGCCTTAAGTCAAGTCAAACTCTTAATACAGCCCTCGCCTGTGGTTTACCTGATGCATATAAAATAATGTAAAAGCGAATCCACCCACATATGTGTGGTGTGTGTGTTGTACTCCGCCTTTGATTTGCTTGGCCAGCTACTTTAAAAAGTTTTGGCTGTTGCTTTCACTTAGACCAGCTCCCCCTTGCTGTACACCTTCATCCCCCTCCCTTTCGTATTTATTTGGCGCTTGGCTGCTTTTATTTTTATTGAAATTTATGATTTCTGACACAAAATGTATGCTGTTTTGCATTCTCGTGCGTTGTGCGAAATGCGAAGTGTGGTAAAAAGCATAAAATAAACCTCAAATACTCGTAAAATGCCATACCAGCTGCCTCCCCCCGACCATCCACCCACACTTCTTGGACCCTTCCGGTAGTCTAGTCTGTCCCTCCGTCCTTCCGTCCTTCTTTCCGTTTGTTTGTCTGTGTCTGTGTGTGTGTGTTTGCCGGCCTCGTGCGGTTTGGTTTACACCAACAGGCGGGGCTCGAACTGGTCCTGCCATGCGCGTGAATTATTTAATTCGTATAAATATTGAAAACTCCATTTTTTATGATGTTTTCGTGTTGGTTTATTGCTCTTTTGTGGCATTTTAATATCGCATAACTCGGTGCAAGTGCTTTTTGTTTTTTTCCCAGAGAAGGCTCAATTTATTGAAATGAAATGCTGTGTGTTCATTGATAAAGTCGGAAGTGGAACACACGAACAGAGAAATTGACGACTATCTTAGACGAAACGTTTTGTTCTTGAAACATTTTTGATGAAACTATGTGTTAGTCAATCTAAAGTGTAGAACTGATTGATATGTTTGACTTATCAAATTAATGTCTAAGTAGAACATAATGGGGGCTGTCCCAGATATCTCTATCTATCTATCTTTGACTTTGTATGTGTATGTATGTAAATGCTAGGCTACTAGATTAGGTGACAACAGTTGAGAGATTTGAAACCGACAGTTTCAAAGGCCAAGTATATTTAATCCGTATGGGATTCGTTCCCTTAAATCTAGTAGTCTACACTTTGCCTGTCACATTACATGCACAGTTTTCCTAGCTTAGTTCGAGGTCCAAGTGTTTATCCGGACAGTAAAAATGTCTCATTTGTGGTTTTCATGTAATTGCTTTTACTGCAGCTACCTAGATTATACCACATTAACTTCATAAGCTTTCCAAGGCTGGGAAAAGTATTCATCAAAAGTCTTCAGAAAAGATTTAAAAACCGCCTCGTTGGGGGGTCAAAACAAAAATATTCATTAGGTACACTTATTGCCAGAGTTTTTACTATTTAAGACATATTTTGTTGGCTGTTGGTTAACGTCGAAAATGCGCTTCGATCCTAACTCAGAACTAATTACAATGATTCAGTAGCCCATGACTTACGTGAAAATTAAAACTTTTGAAGCTTGGTTTCCTATCTAGCTCAATAACATTTGAAAACTCGAAAAACTCTATAAAATTGTATAATAGTAGCTTTAAATAATGTCTTAGGAATGGGAATAACTTACTTAAAGGCTGACTTTAATGAAATGTCTTCAATTATACGAATGCTTCTTATCTTGGTACAAGCTGTTAACATCAAATAAAGCTGTATGATTCATTCCATTAATAATTCTTATGGAATCATATCAAAACCGATTTAAATTGCGAATTCGTTTATGTCCGACTATTATTACTATCACGAATAAGCAGCGCAAGCTTTCTTTGCTTATAACTTGATTATTGTTCATACTAATTACTAACTATGTCTTGAAGGTATGGAACTGTGGGAGATATGACGTGCTTTCTCAATTTAGGTAAAAAGTTTGATCTGCCTGCACATAAATATAAGAAGTACATACATTTCGAACCTATATCTCTTACCATCTCTAAAATCTGACAGACAGACGAACATAGCTATGTTGACTGCGCTGTTCATGCTTATGAATAGAATTTATACCTTATAGCAGGGTAGCACGCGCTCTATACGCTTCAGACGCATGACATTGCAGCAACAACTAAGTTTGTGTGCACAGGATGATTTCCCGTGTCCATTGGGACTGGATATGTCTTATATATCCTTTTCATGCTGAAAATTTTTCCAGAGGATGATTACTTACCATCCTTTGGATGATTTTCAGCTACGTAGGATGATTAAAAGTCCAGTCCAAATGGATCTTTTTTTTCTGTGTGGGTCTTCTCTTCCTCTCCCATACCTCTGGCGAAATTGCGAGCAGTCGTGCATCGTTGTTTTTGTTATTGTCGTGTGCCACATACAGCCACAAGCACACACACTCACTTTTTTACTTGTGTTAGTGACTGCGCGAGCAGTAGGTGCTGTTAAGCAGTACTGCTTTGTGGGGTAGTAGATGCTTTTCTTCTGGCTTTACATTTACACAAACTTAATATAACCTGTGTACCTTTAGTAAGGAGTACAAAATCTACCGGTCTTTATGATTAGACACTCAAGACAAAGTCGTGTCAAGGCAGAAAATCAAGAAGTAGTCGTTGAAACCGACGAAGATGAATTTTGCTATGGCTTAGACTTTTTTTGTATTTTACTTTAGACGTAGGGCCGATTTAGAGCTATCTGTCACATAAACCTAGAAATAACACAGCGAAATCTGAGACTATCTGACACATAACATCTATTTAAGAGATGAGAAATCGGCCATAAGTTTTTTTTTAAGAATTTAAAATAGAGTTGAAGTTGTTTTTCAACGAAATTCTCAGCTTTTTGTTATATTTTTCTTCTCTTTGGCCCGATAAGTTTATCACAACCGCTGTACACTCTCGGCTGTTACTGTTAATGACGGCCACTCGCTGCTGTCTTGTGCGAGCTGGCACCAGTTGGTCACACTAAGCTTCTTAATTTCTTCTCGCAACAGGTCTCTCTAAATTATTCGTGGTTTCGGATGTGTCTTCTTTTTTCTGGAGTTTGATCAGTTGTTTCACAGTGCTGCCCATGACGTTTCCGTCCAAGCCGAAACCATTTACTACTGTAATCAACTGAAGCTAAGCTTTTCAGTCAGAGAAATTCAAATTTCTAGTTTACAGAATTGAGATAAAAAGTTCATTTGTAAAATATTTCTCACTTTATTCCTTTTCTTGGACTCAAATAAAATGAATAAATAACGTTAGAGCTGGTGGAAACATATTTTGAACTCAAATGCATTTTATGAGAACATTTTCAAGCTGAAAGTGAAACGAGCTGAGAACAAGTGCCATTAGTAGCAGACATTGGACCTTTGCTCTTCCACATTACACTCCAAGTACGTACAAAAATCCAGAATATGAGCGCACACGTCCCTACTCTCCAGTGTGTACGTATGTATGCTTGCACTTATGTATGCTTACAGGAGTACGTATATCTAACAAGGCAGTGGCTTGCAACATTTTACCCCTAAAGCCCAGCCAACCCTCCCCCCACCACACACACACACAACTAAAATTGTAACAGAAAACAGAAGGTTTGTGTGTTGGCCATGCGAAATAATCCCCAAAAGATGAAAATTGTGTAAAATTTGTGTTGGTTTCACTGATTAAGGATGGCTTACTGCCGGCTGGTTGTGCTCCAAGGGGAAAGCTCCTGAATCGCAAAAGATGAATAGACCAGACCCAGCCCAGACCAGCCCAGACCAGCCCAGACCAGACCAACAACATTTAATATGTGCGAAATTTATCAGCCCACTAGCCGAGGCAACGCAAAGGCAGGACAAACGACATGGAAAATCGCAATCATAATTTCTGGTCTCGGCTTTGAGCCTCTCCTTGGTTGCATGCCTAGTGGACAAGTGGATGGCACCCGACCAAAATCGAAACTCGCTCATTGCTATGCAGATGCTCAGCTCTGAGTATCCTTAATATGTATGTATGTATTTCATGTTTGTTGGTTAGTTTACAGTTGCAGTAACAGTTGGATTAAATTGTACAATGCATTTTCCACTCGCAGCGTTAAACTCGTCGTTTGCTCACTCGTTACTAAGTAAGTCGGTTGGGAAGGCCAGGGTCGTGGTAAATAAGGTACACAAGCGTTGTCATATAGGTGGGTCTTTGGGGGGTTGTCCTTCATCCAGGTTAACAGCCGATGGCTTGCAAATAGCCACGCATGTGATCACTATGAAAGATATAGAGAAAGATATGTGGTGATTGTCTAAGAGCTAACAACGGGACACAAACATACCCGAGTCCTGCGAGTCCCTTGCTGTGGGCGCTGGATTTCATGTGCAGTAGAGCCAAAAGTAAGGCCTGTCCGCTGACGAAAAGCCAGTTGTTGGTTCCTGCCTGACGTTGTTCCTCTCGTTCAAGCACTTCACGTCTGGACAGGTCTTGTCGCAAATAGTCACGAGTATCTGCTCTTCTCGTCAGGTCTTGTTCCACACGTACTTTTACTCGCATTTCGCTCCCGCGTTCCTCACGCTGCACATAATTTGGTTCTAGTCGTAGACTTACTCGTTCGACACGTCGAACTTCCTTGCCCTGACGATTGTTTTCGGAATCTTTAATGGTTTCTCTGCGCTCCTCACGTGGGTTTAGGTCTTGTGACCGCCGATTTGTACGACTCACTGTACTGATTTCCCGCTGCCTTGAGAGGTCACGGTCGACACTTCTTTGGGCCTCACGTCTCGATGTGCTTCGTTCCTCATGTTTCAATACATCTCGTTGTGCCTCACGTCGTGATAAAACTCGTTCCTCAGGTTGCGATATGTCTCGTTCTACGCGTCGTGATAAGTCACGCTCTTCACGTGGTGATAAGTCACGTTCTTCACGTCGTGATAAGTCACGCTCTTCACGTCGTGATAGGTCACGCTCCTCACGCCTCATTGTGTCCTGTTTCTCACGGCGGTCACTGTCTCGCTCCAACTCTCGTTTTAGAGTAGCTGAACGCTGAACTTTACTATATTCACGTTCCTCTCGTCGTGAAATGCTTCGTTCCTCACGTCTCAATAGGTCTCGTTGTTCCTGTCCACGCTCTAAGTCTCGTTCCTCACTTTTCGATACGACTCGATGTGCCTCACGTCGTGATAAAACTCGTTCCCCAGGCTGCGATATGTCTCGTTCTACGCGTCGTGATAATTCACGTTCTTCACGTCGTGATAAGTCACTTTCTTCACGTCGTGGTGAGTCACGTACTTCACGTCGTGATAAGTCACGTTCTTCACGTCGTGACAAGTCAAGCATCTCTCGCCTCATTGAGTCCTGTTTCTCACGACGATGATGGTCTGAACGCTCATGTTCACGGTCTTCATGTACTTCTCGTCGCATTGAGTCTCGTTCCTCACGTCGGAGATTATTCCGCTGTAGTTCTTGTCTACGCTCGGCTGTTTCACGGCCTTCACGGGAAAGTCTACGTTCCTCTAGAATGGAGACATCACGGTTGTCACTGCTAAGTTCCTCTCGTCGCGATGTTACCTGTGAGATTCGCTCATCACGTCGTGATAACACTCGTTCGTCACGTTGCGGAAGACCTCGCTGCTCACGTTCCTCTCGTCTGGAAATGTCTTGTCGCCTATCTTGTTGATTTGCTTCAGTTTTTCGAGTGGCTGATCGCTCAATGTCGACACGTTCCACTCGCCGAGTTACGACCTGTGAGTCTCGTTCCGCATGTAGTGATAGATCTCTTTCCTCACGTCGCGATAAGTCTCGCTGCTGGTGATCCTCTCGTTCCAGCTCTTGTCGCCTACCTTCGGTTTGACGAATTTCTGATCGCTCAATGTGGTTACGTCCCTCTCGTCGGGAAAGGTCTTGTTCCACACGTCGACGATTTTCCCGTTCGTGCTCACTTTCGATGGTTTCAGAAAGACTACGTTCCCGTTTGTCAACGCCTCGTTCCTCTCGTCGGGATGTACTTTGATCTCGTCGGTGGTTATCTCGATCTAGCTCTCTATTTAAACGTCGCATATCTTTCCCTAGTTGACGGTCTTGACGTTCTTCTCTCCTTGTAAGTCTACGTTCCTGTTGATCCTGTTTCTCGCGGAGCGCAGAGACTCGTTCCTCTCGTCGGGCTAAGTCACGATTAAGATCAGCTTCTCGCCTACGCTCAACTACGAAACGTTCACGGTCTACTCTTTCCTCGCGCCTGGAGAGGTCGGCTTTGTTACTGCTTCGTTCCTGTCGTCTGGCTAAATCTTGATCCTCTCGAACCTCACGCCGGGAACTATCCCGCACCAGCTCTCTGGTGAGACGTCGCATATTGTCTTGATCAGCTTCGTTTCTCCGTGAGGCTATTCGCTCTTCCCTTTCCTCGTTTCGTTCAACTCGTTGGGATGTGACTCGTTGCTCAAGCCTCGATGTATCACGCTCCTGACGTTCAGACAAATCACGAGTCTCCTCTTCCCGGTCTTTACGCTCTTCACTTCGAGAGAGACTACGTCGTTCCTGTCGTCTAGAAAAGTCGCGTCTGTCAGTGCCTTGTTCCTCTCGTCTAGATAAGTGTTGTTTCTTTTCCTGTCGTCGCGTTAAGTCACGTTCTCGTTGCACTCGTGAATCTATGCGCTCTGTTTCCTGGTCCACCCGCCTATTCTGGTCACGTTCATTGAGATGTTCTCGTTCCTCACGTTTCGTAAGGTCCCGCTGCACTCGCGAATTTTCTAGTTCAGAGCGGCGAGAGTTCTGTTGATGGGCTCCATCGTCTCGCTGTAGCTCTCTACTTTCCATTCGTTCCACTCGTCGAAGGTCACTGCCAACTCGCATATCAGCCCGTTCCACCAATTGTCTATAAACCAAGCGCTCGTCGTATTCATCCATACCATCGATGCGTCGATTTCCCCAGCTCCTACTGACCATATCCTCGGCCCGCTGGCAACTGATCTCACTATTGGCCAGTGCCTGGCTAGCCAAATGAATCCACAACAGAAATACATGGAACCTCAGCCATCGTGCATTAGGCAGCATTATGAAAGCTGTGCGAAGATTCGTTTTTAGGTACTGGATCGATAGAAGTCCGCTGTGAAACTCAGAAAGGTCTGAACTTGACTGCTTTCCTTGGGCCACAAGACGTTGCTTATATAGCAGAAACCTCTTCTGGTGCGCCACTTGCGGCGACACTTCCTTCTGAATGAACCCTAATTTGCCATTTTGATTGATTGAATTCCGCTTATCGCACATGTGCACCACTGCTCATTGGATCGGCGCAGACGCGCAAACCCATTCAAGTGAGCCTATGAATGAAATTGCCAAGTGTATCCAATTTGCTGTGACGTCACAGGAGCAAGCACTGTATGTAGGAAACGAGAATTCCATTTACTTGGCATGACGTCAAAAGGAATCTAAGCACCAGATGGTGGATGCTGAATGTTGGGTGCACCAATGCGATAAGAGTCATTCAATCTAAATCGAATTAAAGTGCAATGAACAATATGTACGAACAAGTGCGAAATAAATGAGTTAGGATACGAGGGCTGCTACCTAAGCGGGATACAGGGTCAACTAGGTCAATCCAATAAACCATAACTTCTTTTTTGGTTTGAGACAAGCAACTAAATGTTTGAAGAAGAAAAAGGACTCTATTCTTAGAGAACCTGCAAACCGGTCTAGTCGGATCCTACTTAACTAAGGCTATCCGAAACTGAAACCGTACCGATAAGGATTTGGTTACAAGCAATATTTTTTGCTACTTTTATAGACTTTATATAAAATTCCAAATCGAATTTATTTAAAAGTTAAAAGTTTCTTCCTAGTAAAAGAAAGCATGAAAATTGAAACTTCTTGGGCTCCACATTCTGTAAAGTCCTGCTGGGCTAGCTTTCAATTTTTTGTGTCGATTTTTGCACTAGCACCAAGCCGATTTCAAGATCAATTCAAGTATGAATTTCGAGCCTTTTTGAATTGGTTTTACTTCGGGATTAATTCTAGTTCAAATAACAAGCGTAGTCCCTTGTGGGTTAAACCTCTCCCGAGCTAAAATCGGGTTGGGGACCAGAATTCCGGGACTGAAAAATCCTAGCTCAAATCATACTTGGATTGACCAACTTCCGACATCGTTAAGAATATAACTAGTCCCGTATACCTCGGATTTTTTATTCTTCGAGCGGAGTATAAGAGCGGATAGGGTTTCGAGCGAAGTATAAGAAGAGCGGATAGGGTTTCGGTTCAGGAAGGTATTGGGTATTGGGTATTGGGCGATTTCTTATCTCCTTAATAAGTGCTACACTTACAATTTGGTCTGTTATTTGTAAGTTTATATGACAGATAACTTTATTTAGCAGATACGAAACCGGTTCTTAGAAGGTTCGAGAGACTACAACACCCCAAAACGAAGCTGTTCTGCGAGCTAACTCAAATGAATCCCGTAGTTAGTCGTGTGATCCTTAGGAATTTGTAGTTCACATGGTGACCAAAGGATTGAAGGAGCTTCCCTTTTAAAACTGGAATGAAATTTAGCAGATTTAATGTTTATTTAAGAAATGTGTTGTCGATACTTTCAGTATGGAGAAATACTTTCTAGGACACATTAAAGAATATGTCGGTATGTAGTGCTTAAGGAAGAGCTTAAGCTTAAGGGTAGTTTAAGAACAAAAATTGGATTTTAGCTTGCTTCGGAGACTCCGGGGAGTGGAGATTTTTAAGCTGATGCTCATAAAAATGAGCTAGATGCCCGGTTCTCCCCTCTTCTTCTTCACTGCAGGCAGAAAAGTATTTACCTTGCGCATGGCGACCGTGACTCAAGCAGTTCTTTATTGCATTTTTACTGTAATCCTGCAGCTGTGTGCTTTGTTAGCTGTAGACACCTCTTTGTCAGCATGGACACCTGCACTCCATTAAATGGCAACCCTCGCAGATGCGCATTTGGGTGTAAAATTAAGTAAAAAGCATTGGCAAATGTGCTCAAGCTGAAAACCCGGACTATAAAAGGCGTAAAACGTAACTCACTTGCTCGACAGTTGCCATTTGGATGTCAGTCGTCGCCAGCGACGTTGTCTGGTTGCCTCGGAGCCCATGAGAACAACGACAAGATGGAGGACTGCGGCCCAAGGAAGATCTACTCTAAAAGTACACTTAAGTAACCTATACCCACTCAAATATAAACACACTGTATCCTACATATATACATATATACATATATACATATATACATATATATAAATATATCTAATCGAATGTATGCCATCTAAGAATCTTAACCAACTAAATGTTGCTGTTGTTTGGGATCGTATTGTCAAAATAGGATCAAAATATATATCAATATTCCCTCGTATATATGTATGTAATTTCAAAACGCCAGATCATAGCTAACCGTTACAAGAAGCACATATGATTATATTTAACCACTTAACCCCGGGGGTTTCCCCCCAAGAAATGTTACTAATAAACTATGCTTAACCCCACGAATACAAAACGAACAACGACTTTTTATTCTCCCTAGAGCAGGTCACAGTGGGTGATGGCCAACGGTTTACTAATCTTTCCATTCTTAGTGCCACGCGCCTGCATACAGGCGATCACCTTGCCGCCGCGTATCACCCGACCGAAGCCCACTCGTCGTCCATTCGACACGCCCAGCGGCTTAAAGCTAATGGTAAAGTTAATCGCCGAACTGGGAAACCCCGCGGTGCAGTATTCCTTCGAGCAGGACAGTATGTACGCATGGCGACCGTGATTCAAGACGCGCGTATCGTACTCCATGGCATGACTGACCTCCGGCTGCGACTGGTAACTCGCCAGCAGATAGACCTCCAGCCAGAGCTGGGGGAAAACACGTCGCACCGAGAACTTGTGCGAACTCTGCTCCAGGCAGGTGCGCACAAACTGCAGAACTATCAGCGGCGCCGCCTCCGTGTACAACTGAACGATGACCTCTCCCAAGGGTCGTCCGTCCACGGAGCCAAAGTGCAGCAATACGCGTGGGCGCAGCAAACGCAGCCGCTGGCCAAGGTCGATGGGCAGCTGCAGATCCCAGCCCGCGTATTTGGCAAACACTTTGTTATCCTCATTGGCCAACACAAACGACTCCGTCGTCGAGTGAGACTGATGGACGGATTGGCTTTGGGATAACCGATGGGTCTCCCAGGTGCCGGACACCGACGAACGTCCTGGCTTGGGTAAATACTTGATGCCAAGCAGGCGTCGTCCTATAATGAAATTCTGCCGCTCCAGATCGGTCACATGCTGCGTCATGGCCGGCACCATGGACTGAACGCGTATGCTGCTGTGCAGTCCGATGTCACCACCCATGGTGCGCATGGTGCGTGACAGATTGAGCAGCAGACGAACATTCTCCTTGGTGCGCTGGCGGTAGGTGCGTTCGTCCAGCAGCACTTTGTCCACATTGGAGTGCATTGTGGCCGGGAAACTGGGCGCATTGTGATCGACAAGACTTTTGGCACGCAACAGGCGTTCCAGATACAATTTGCAATTTCGCTGTTGCTGTCGTCTACGTAGTGGATCCATTTGGGATGGAAAGGTACTTAAGAATTTTGAAACTAGTTGATTTATTGGATTTTTTTTAGGATTTTTTTTACATAAATTTACTGAATTTTTGACATAGTTTTCTGCCTGGAATCTTGCCCAGTCCCGGCTGGGAGTGGAAGCGAATTGAAGGCGACGGTCAAGAATGGTCAAAAATCACTTTTCTGGTCACTATAGATGGATTGCCACGCTATAAGTGATTATTTGCATTCCTGCAAACGCATTTGACCACCTCCCCAAAGGCTTGTAATCCACAAGGACGATGTCTAGCCACTCCGGAGATTACTGCCATTACACAAGCACTAGTCTTTTCTAACACCGGACCAGTTCCAGACCAGGCCAGTCTACATTTCCGACAGCTTAAGTTTGCAGTTGAGTCATTGAAGTCACTCAATTTTCTATAAATATAATGAAATCCCAGCGAACTGTGCGATCCCAGTGTTCCCCAAGAAGAGAGGACGCAAAATGTGGCTATCTTTCTCTGTTACTCAGTTACTCTCTCACGCTCTCACGAGCCGATGCGTGTACTAGGGTTATCAATATTTTATCGATACATTCAGAGATCGATACTTTTAATTGACGTTTTAGCTGTACTTTCACTTATCTGAAATTTTACAAAAGTTTGTCAAAAACAATATCAGACAAGTGTAATAGTCCATCTATGAAGCGCAAAAATGTACGAAAAACTACAAGAGAAGTAGGCTACCTGACTGAACCGAACCGAAAACCACAAGGATAAATGGTTCGGTTCGGTTCAGTTCTCTGACGAGCGAATAATACTTTTACAATTAGGAGTTATAAGATAATATTTATACGACATCACGTTCAAATTTGTAATCCTGTAAGACTGCATCACCAGAACCAGAACAATGCTTTGAGCAGTGGAGATCATGAAATTGGTTTCGACCTTTACAGATCCCGGGAGACGCACTCAAAGTTAACAGACAGTTGGCAAACGATACAGAGAAAAGCAACTATGTCCATGGAATCCATAATCTAGACCGTTATCTGTTAAAACTATGGGCAGACTCAGGTCATTGTCTCGTAAGGCTGGGCTCTAAAGTGCAAATCCATAAAGCAAATTTCGAAATGTGTGGGAGTTTTTAATAGATTGATTGTGTTTTCATTTAAGTTCACAATTTCAGATCGAATAGCTAAGTAACAAGTAAGAAAGACGGTCAAGCCCGACTATAATTTAGTTTACAGCAGCGAAAGTGTAAGCACATCTGTATCTGTGGTAAAGTATGTAAAAAGCGATGCGCTAACATTTACAATTTTGTACGGATTAAGCCGTTTTCAAACTGATTCTTGGCCCAATCTTCCACAAAGTCTTTAGGAAACAGAATTGAACATTTTAACTCTCACAAAACGAACAGATAGACAGACGGACAACACATGGAATGGACAACGAATCAATAACTATAGTTAAAATATTGCTTGTAGACCGTCAACGTGATGAAGGGATCCATACACAGAATTTCGGGCAGACATATGCGTTTCTCCTGCTCGTACACCACCATCAGCTCACAGATGCGTGCCCAAATGGGTTCATAGCGCAGCCTCATAAGCTGGCAATCGAGTTTGGGCCTGGTGAGAGACACCACCACACTATGAACCTGCTCAAAAGTTGCACCTGGCGACAGAAGACTCATAAATGGATTACGTCCAATGCACAGCTCGTAGAGTACCAGACCCAGTGACCAGATGTCCGATTTAAAGTCAATTTTCCCACCACCGTACATCATCTCCGGGGCCATGTAGAGCGGTGTACCCAAAGCATGTTGCGTTCGGTTGGCCGGGACATGCACATTGGAGATGCCAAAGTCGGAAATTTTCACCCGATCAGCAGCATCCAGTAGCATATTCTCCGGCTTGATATCACGATGGATGACATTGCGTATGTGCAGATATTCCAGGCCAATGACCATGTCGGAGAAGTAGCGCAACAAGCGCTCCTTGTCCAGTCTGAAGAAGGAGCGCTTTGGCTGCTGCTGCTGTTGTTGTTCGATGACATCACGTAAGGTGCCATTGGGTGCATATTCCATGACAATGTTGACGGTGCTGGCATGATTGAAGGAGCGTATGAACTGGACAATGTTCGGATGACGCAGTTGCGAGATGATGTAGATCTGAGTGAGTGGGAAAAGTTTGTTTAATCATTACTGAGTTAAGATAACAGTAAGTCTGCACACACACACACTTGTGTAATGTACACAAGTGCATGCATACACGCATTCGTTTGCATGTAGGCCTACCTCCTCCTTGATCAGGGCCAACTCTGTCTTGGGATTCCTTACAATGATACGCTTCACGCACACCTTTCTCTCCTGCTGACCATGTTCTCTTTGGTAGCAGAGAAACACACGCCCAAAGGAGCCCTGCCCCAACACACGTATCGGTCTCAAGTTGGCATCGCCCAGATTCATGATTAGTTAACTAAATACACACAACAAAGTTTATCTTAACACATTTACAGTTAAATTTTGGGGCAGCGCGCAACGTCGATCAACGATAAGCGATTGGCAAGTCAGTGTTGCCTCAGGCCAGATTTGGCTTTAAATATTTTGCTCATCTGGCATCTCTATGACTATATCTGTGTTTGAAATGCTTTTAAGCGGTTATTTTTTAAAATTTTCCTTGAATTTTGTGGTTTCTATTCCAAAATTGAACAAATTTCGGCTGGTTGAGTAAATGCTGTAAATACTTTAGTAGCTGTAACTCGACATTCAAGTTTGAAAGTGCATTTTAAAACTAAAAGCTAAAAAAATTAATTAAAAATTAAATTCTATGCCTTTTTTTAAGGAATGCCAGCCAATCCGAAGTAAAAACTCGCTTACACAGTTTTCGAACCGCTGGTACGGCATATTACATGGTCTTTGAAGCCTATAAAACTGCAAGTTCGGTTTGGATCAGTGGTTTACTCCGAATCTATGACGTATATATTTATTCGATGCCTTTTTTCACGCAGAAATCACGATCTTCCCTTAAATCTGCGCAGAAAGAACTTTTGAAAGTAAAGCAGTCCAGAAAATGCCGAAAATGTAAAACATTCCCTTTAATTGGGCATCACCCAGAACTTAAAGCCCGATCTTAAGCATAAGTAATAAATTTTTTCATGAATCTGCTCGTAAGGTTAATTTTCGTACTTTAAAAATAACGGCAAGTTTAAAAAAGTGCCAAAGGTTTTTTTCTGTTCTAGGATCGTCCCTAATTCCACCGTTTAGAGAAACTCCTAAAGAGAGTAATTCTGCTCGAAAAGTTTTGTTTTGGGACTTTCAAGGGTAAGGCAGTCCAAAAAACTCCAAAAATGTACTTTCTGTTCAAGGATTGGCCTTAATTTCGCCTAGTCTCAAGCCCTAAAATCCTTTTAAATATTCTTAAGTGCCAATTTCTCTTTAAATCTGAGCGGAAAGGTATCATGTCTTTCGAGCTTTATCTCTCCCTATCTCAGCTCTTAAGGCCCTTCTTTAAATCTGCTGGGAAAGTAAAATTTTCTTACTCTTGAAGCTGAGGCCATTCATTTGGGATGTCAAAAAATTCTTAAGTTCAAGGATCGCCCTTAATTCCAATGATTCTTAACTCAATAAGCCCGTTCTTAAGTCAAACATTCAGAAAAGGTTAGAGTTATCATTGGTAGCACTACAAATGAGTTCTTTCAAACTTTAAAAACAATTTACCCACTATTTCCGAGATCCCTTGAGGTTGATTTCCACAATTTCTCTTAGTCCCTTATCATTTCTCCAGTTGCTTCAATAAACTACACATGGATTCATTTGATTTGAGTTATTGTTTTTATAATTATTGTTATTACATTGTGGATTTCTCCTTTTTGTTAAATATGGGGATGTGCAATTTTGTTGTACAACTAGATTCCATTTGATGCTTATGAAGTTTTGTTGGATTCTGTTTGTGGTTGGCTAATACAAATGGTAGGGGAATTATGTTGTTGTTGTGGTTGATTTCATTTTTGTTTTGTTGTTGTTGTTATTGTATATAAATATAAACAATTTCAAATTAATTTCACTTGTGTTTTGTGTGTGTTTCTTAAATGCAAAGGCGCCAAATTTTCAAATTTGATTTTGGGTGTTTGTGGTTTTGTTTGGTTTTTGGTTCACTTATTATCTCAGTATCACATATGTTTCCTCAAATATGCTGACAAATGCAAAACATATGGAAACATATCCATTTAGCAACAATTTGATAAATAATATAAACTTTACACTCTCAAAGGAACACATTAAAAAGCAGTTGAAACTTAAAAGTTATTTAGATTAAATAGTTAAAGAGAAAAGGATAAGAGTTAGCTAAAGCTTTGCTAGACTAAGTGGGGGGCTGGGGGGATGTGGTATGTGTGGCGTCAGGGGTGTCAGGCTTAAATGCAAGTGCTGGGACTAAACATAACTCTACAGTATACACACATCCATACATTGATATACATACAAACATACACATTTATATAGATTATATATAGCATATATATATATAACATAGACTGAAGTTTGCATTTTAGACTCAAACATTTGGTTTGATTGCAGTCCCTGGCTTAGTTGGTTTAGATATCGTCGATGAGTCGTCCCTCGATGACCGAAGAGTGATGATAGTTGGGACGCGGCCGGAAGTCCTCGTTCTGTTCATTTAGCTGCGTGGGCGATAGATCCACGCCTGGACAGGAGGGTGTGACCACAATCTGCTCATACTCATGCATGCGTTTGCTAGACGAAAACGAGAGTTGAAAGTGGAAATGAAAATTATCAAAGATTGCCCAAAAAAAGTAAGCAGTTGCTTGAAAATAGGTTTTCTGGAAAGAATCACACAACTAAGACCGCTCAAAAGTTACTAAACAACTGCATTTTAGCAAAAATTGACTTGTAAAAGTGTAAGCCAGCTTCTTAGGAAATCATTAAGTTCGGTTTCATTTACCTAGATCGATCTTTGTCGAAGCTCTGGATAGTTCCTAGTCATACATATATTCAAAGTGTACTCTTCGAATGGTCAACGCTTATGTCTACACTCAACAGAAGCTAAGCCTTAACACGATTTTAAGTCTTTGAGGAAAGGAAACCCTGTTTGAATCGAAATCAAAATTCCCCAAAAAGCCGAAAGGAAACACTTGACATTAGACTTGTTCTACTACCAATCAGCCAGGAACAGCCAAAGTACTCACCCAAAGCAACGAAAGATGACGCTTTTGAGCCAAGCGAAAAAATTAAATTCAGCTGTCAGACCTGGTTTCACGGCAGGATTGGCTGTGCCCACATAAAACCAGACAACAAAGACGACCAGAAAACAGGTCAGGGCATAGTACCAATTGACCAGCATCATGACCAGCAATTTGGTGAAGGCCTGCAACAACGGGAAAAAGTGTAATCTCTGTCTCTTTCTTTTCCACGGTCTGCTCTTTCACTCACCCCCAGCAGGGAGGCCCATCGATTGCAGAAACCAGAATACCAGTTTTTCGTCTTGGAATGTATGGGCGGACGTATGGGTGCTATTGGTTCATTCTCATCCTCCAGTTCACCGCCAGGTGGCTGTGTCTGCGTTTGCTCCACCGGCACTGAAGTGGCGTCTCCCGTGTTGGCGGCTGCATTTGAGGTGCTGGGCGCCTCAATATTAAACTCCATGTGCGGCTCCTCCAAGGGTGAGTTCTGTGGACTCTGCAGATTCTTGTGACGCACACGATCTGGAAAGAGTAAGTCCAAATCATTGCCGCCGTCCGAGACACTGCCATAGCGACGTGTCTCATAGCTGGGACTCGAGGCCTGTATGCGGAAACGCTCCTCGCGCTGTTCCTGTATATCAAAGGTCTGGGCCAAAGCGAAGTAGGCATAGTCAATGCAGGCATAGGTCAACAGGAAGGGCATGGTCACAATGGGGGCCAGGAAATTGATGTCACCGACCATAATAAAGGAAACGGTGACAACGGCCACCACGGCCATGGCATACAAAGGCACTTTGTTGGGACCACGCTGGAAAGAGAGAGCAATGAATGAAGCTTATAACGATCTTAGAACATTCCAGTGTACTTACACCCTTGCCCAAGGCGTCTATGCCCGGTATAACACTCTCTTTGGCTATGCTCTGGAGTACACGTGGTGTGCCATACATGGCACCCAGGCAGGAGGACATGCTGGAGACATAAATGCCGGCCACAAGTAGAAAGTGCACAGCCGAGACCTTCACAGAGATCATAAAGTCTGTGTAGAGTGTGGCACGCTTACAGGTGGCTCCCAGGAACAACACAAAGACCATATACAAAAAGGTCCTAAAAAACAAACGTTCAGTTTAATTAGATAACCAACTTCTGGGGCTGGCCTACACCTACGAAGTGCCAAAGGCAGCCAAAGTGCCATTGGGTATATCCGTGGAGGGAGCACGCAGATCTCCACTCATATTAATGCCAGACAGCACGCCGGTCACGGTGGGAAAGAAGACCCCAAAGACCCGAAACCAGGTGTAACCCTCGTTATACTTGGGCCAGAGATTCTCCAAAAAGTTATCACTCACCCAGCCATCGACGCCGTGCACTAACCATGAGAAATTAAAGGATGTCACATAGAGAATTTACATCAACTCGTCTTCAACTTACCCGGATCCTCCGTGGTAAAGCTGCCCACCATAAAGTCCAGCGCAGAGATTAACAAAATCATCAGCAATATAAACTGCAGCTTGATCACCCACTTTACTCCCGCCACATTGATGCAGCCCAGCAGCAACACCGCGGCCGTGGCAAAGCCACGTATGGCCCATGTATTACCCGCCAGCCCCACCAAACCGGCCATGGATTCACCAAAACCCATCACATTCAATGCACAGCCCACGGCCTGGCCAAAGCAATACAACAGACCCAAAGCGCCGCCGAAACGGGAGCCCAAGGTGTGAGCTATAAGGAAATAGACGCCGCCACTCTCCACACGGCAACGTTCACAGATGCCAATGGCTGACAAAACACTGACCAAGGCTATGACCACCGTGCAAAAGATTATAGCCACTGCATTGAGTATGCCCGCCTGGGCCACTATCCAGCCGGAGCGCAAGAATACAATGACGCCAAACACATTGATAAGACACGAGGTGAACACGCCATCCCAGGTGCCAAAGAGCACGGGCTGGGAGATAAAGAAGTTCGAGCGCCACCTGTGGAGCAAACCCACCAATTAGTAAAAGAATCCCACAGAGCTGCAGCCGCTGCAACACTCACCAGGGCTTGTCGCCTTGTTCGCCGGCAAAAATCTCATTCGCACCGGAGGCGTGGTGACCGCCAGCCGCATATGTGTACTCATTGCCCAGGTCCACAAATCCGCCCGTGTTATTATTGCTGCGTTGACGAAAACTGGCCACAGTCACCTCACCGCCATCGTCGTCGCCGCCTAGGCCAAAACGCTGCCAGTCTACGGTTGAGCGTCGAGCAGCACCGTTACTTTCGGCACTATTACTCATGCTGCTGCTGCTGTTGCTGCACTGCGTCACCTCAGTTGTGATCAATCGCCGCCAATCAACTGATTGTTATTTATCTCTATCTCGCTTCCACTCACTGTGTGTGGTTGGGATCCACGCAGGCAGGTGAAATCAGTTTGCAACTGCCACCAGATCACTTGCAGTTGGCTCGGATTAAAGTGCTCCACATGCTGGTGCAACTGAGTTTGTTGTAAAGTGTAAATTAAGTAAACAAATTACTTTTTTCCATAAAAAAACAGTATGTCGATACTTTTGTTGCTGTTGCTCTCAGCAGGCGAGCGATTAACGATGGGCCGATTGGATTAGAAGCAGTGCTGCCAGACTGTTGGGAAAGAGCAGCAAATAAGAGCTGGTAAGTATTTTTCATAAATTAACTTGAGCTTAAAATAAAATTCCACTCAATATCAAACAAAAATCTAGGCGGCTCACTGCTTGTAAATACAAATGTAACCAAATTTTCCAGCTTCATAATATTATCGATAGGCGATAACCATGCTTGTGTACGCAAACAGCTGATTTTCTAACCTCAAAGGCCAGTTCCTTACATTTTGGGGAGCAATTTGTTTAAACAAATCAACATCTACCCGTTTGCATGAGGTTGAAGCAGAGGGCAGGAGAGTGACCTACCATCTACACACCATGAACAATTTGATGCGCCATGTCCACAATCTGCGGCACTGGCCTAAATATTGCGTAAATCAATGTGCCAATGCCACAACCCGCTCCATAGCCGGCACCGGTAAGTAGATGCACTGTTTGGAGCAGCCACCCATCTAATCCCATTCCCCAATCCGCTCAGGCAGGGTTAACTATGAGGAGTTCATTGCGGGGCGCCAGCAGGAGGCCCAGCGCAGCATTGTGGTCCAGGTCAGCTCGGAGAAATCCTTCACGGAATTGTATAACTATTGCAGTCGCTTTGGCAGCATTGTGAATGCCCAGCATTATTGTGTGAGGCATGACGATGAGTTGCACTACATTCTATTGGAGTACTCGAGTGTGCCGGAGGCGGCAGCAGCCATCGATGCGGGTACCTCCAATGGCGAGCTGAGTGGCGTGCCGGTACGCTCACCCTTTCTCTGGTTCAAGGCCACCACGGGGAAGCGGAGTGCCAAACTTGCCGCCGCCTCCCATTCCCAACCTGGCCTGTTAAATGTAGACGGCACTCGACAATTGAATCAAGAGCATTTGCTGTCCCTGCTACGGGGTGCACAAAGCATCGATCATCAGGTTGCGCTGCTGCATGAGCACACCCAATTAAATGATCTGGGCGTGCGTATGCGTTTCCTGGCTGCCCTGCAAGTCCAGTTGGCCATTTCGGGCATGTTTCCGGCGGCTCAGGCTCAACCGTTTGGTTCGTCGGTAAATGGTTTTGGCAAAATGGGCTGTGATCTGGATTTGATACTACGCCTTGATGACGAGACGGGTGCACGCAGCAATAGAAATGACAATGAACCCTCTCGCCTGATCTACCACACCAAGGAGAACCTAAGCAATGGACGTTCCCAGACACAACGACAAATGGAATGCATTGGTGACTTACTGCATCTTTTTCTGCCCGGCGTTTGCCATGTGCGACGTATACTGCAAGCACGTGTGCCCATCATCAAGTATCATCATGAGCATCTGGATGTGGAGGTGGATCTGTCCATGAGCAATCTGTAAGTAAATTAATGGGGGGAAAATATAGGGGCTAGGTTACCTCGCAATCGAACCAAAACCGCGCAGATTCCTTTCAATTATGAGGAATATCTATAGATAGCAACTGTGTAGATTCTAGTCTCCATATTTTAAGAAAAACCTCTGTAAGTGGACATGTTCTACTCGAACTGCCCTGCAATTAGCACTGGGTTCCTCGAAAGTATGTTTCCCACACGGAATTGGAACTGAAAGAATAGGAATGGGGCTGGTAATCTTTTTCCTATATTGGTCAGGCATGCAACACTCGCTGTTGCAACATGGCCCCACCGCAGGCAGGCCACAAAAATGGGCTAGAGCCTTGGGTTGATAAGCATGGCATGTTATACAGCACCGTGCGGGGCATTTGCTCTCTTCGGCAGTGGCTAAGGGCAATGAGCAAGATTATTGCAAGTTGTGGAAGGCGGTAGTCTTGCAGTTTACAAGTTTGCATACTCTTCTCCCGGTTTTTCAAGGTCTGCACACACTTTTCCTGCTCTTTTGAGTTCTGCTCCTTCTTTTTCCAGCTCTGCTCCCTGTTCTTCTCTGTCTCTAGCTTCTTTATCTTCACTTTTGGTGTTGAAACCTTCACTTCACCTTCTGAATTGCTTTTAATTTAGCAATTTATGAGGTGGAGATGATTCACATTCACATTTGCCCTTATTCCTTTGTTGCCTAAGAGAAAGAGCTGAAGTTTCCAGTAACACTCACCTTTTGAAGCGTTCCAGAATGACAAAGCCGGAATCCTTCCATTACCTTTTTTAAAATTCAAAAAAGACACCAATTTGGATTGCGTCGCCGTGTCGCAATTTAGTTTATTTCTATTTTTATTGTACTTATTGTTCGAAATGGGTTTTGGTGTTTTCTTACAATTCTATCAAGCTTTAAATGAACTGGGTGGTCGTTCTGTCGTCTACATGTCTAACTTAGCTAACTATGAAAAAAATTAAGGGGCTCCTTCACTCATCCTCAACCTCCTGCCGCCTAGCGCCTATAGTTGCTGGCCTGTTCCTCCTCCTTCTTGACGGCCTGCACCAAAATGAAACTCATCACTGCACATATGACATTCAGCATACCCAGAGTCATGGCCAGTGCCACAATCCAAGAGGCTTTGCCCTCAAAGAACCATGTCAGCTCATCTACACAACCGTTGAAGAAGGCATTGCCGCTCACCGTGTCGCGACACGAACTGGGCAGTGGCTGATGCAAATCCAAATAGTCCCAGGGTCCGCTAGCGCCACAGCAGCCAATATTCTCCTGTATCATGGTCAGCACATAACTGGAGTACTGGTACTCCGAGGTGGATACGAAACGGCGCAGCGACACATTAAGCAAAGGCTGCAGACCCGAATGCATGGTGCTGTACTGCAGCAGAATGGCCGAGCCGGCCACAGTGGCGATAAATCCAAACACTTGTGTGCCCACAAACACGAACAGTGCCAAAGTGTTCTCCATTAAAGCGCTCAGACAGCCCAGGAAGCTAACGGCCATCATAATAATGCTGATGCCAATCAATATGTAAACGCCAATGTAGAAGGATTGGGCCTCCAGAATGCGTAGCCAGTCATTGAAACCGGGCTCAGCTCTCAGCCAGACGGTCAGTGCAAACAAGGCGGTCGATATCATCCAGGCCACAATGTTGAAGCAGAATAAAGTGTATTTCACGCAACCGATTTGCTTCTCCAGTTGCTCATCCGCGGTGCCATAGCCAATACCCATTATGTGAGGCTGCGGGGAATAAAGAGATGCGGAAGAGAGGGATTACGTTGAGTTTTAGGTTTTTAAATAGTTTTTTTTAAGAAAATTTCACCACCACAGTCAGTCTTGGTCTTTAATTCCACTTCCACAACAATTTTGCGATTTAAAACCCGTTTTTTGGTCTTAATTCTTAGTTCAAATATTCGCTTTGATTTCACAAAACTTTTGGGGAAGTGAAATTAAGAACAAGGCAAGACTCTTGAGGAAGTGCAAGTGAGTCTTAGGCTGTTTAAAAAGCCAGGCTACCATTTTTTGAAAAAATTGTCGATTTTAAACCGATTTTCGAAAAAAATTTGCTCCCAAAATCGCAAAACTTTTGCCTAAGTAAGAATTGGACTATTTCCACGGACGAAATACTTCCACAACTTACTTAAAGATTTGCTCAAAACTTTTACAGGCAAATGACGATCTTTAGTTGATCTGGTAACTAGCAAAGCCTAAACTGTACCTAGTTGGGAACGCTACAACACTCTCCATTTGCTTAAAGACTTAGATTCAACTTATTTATTATGATTTGGTATGAGGAAATTGCATAATATCTACAATAAAGTGGAATCCCCTGTTAGACTATGAGTCATCAGTATCTGTCTCTTAGATTTCTTTAGAAGCTGCTATTCAGGTTCTTCATTTTTTATTATCCGGCTTCAGCAGGAAAACTTGCTCCCTGATCAATCATATATTTTTACCGATCTTTCTGCTGAGCTCCAGTTATATCAATTTGACGTATCATGATACAGGTGCATGTATCGAGGATAGCTATAATTGATAGCCGTAATTGTATATCGATAAGTCTTTTCGATATTAATTTGAATATTTAAGTTTGCTGCACTAAGTTCAGCAGAATCGGTTTTTTCTGATACCTGCTCAGCGATCAAATCTTCTGCTGAACAAGGCCAATGTTTATTACCATCAATATAGCTCAGAAATGTTGTCATAAACTGAAAATCGCTTCATCTTTTCCTTCTAAACACACAAGAAAATGGATTCTCTTAACTGTTCTTTAAAAATGTAGCTTTAAGAAGTGTTGAAATCTGGTATAAAACCCGAAACAATTTTCAGTAATGGTCAGAGGGTATATCAGAGGGTATCTCGGCCGAAAGCTATATATATCCGTTAAGGTTTATGATAGGAAAACGGTTTTAGGATACCAATGCGTATCCTAAACAGTTAACTACAATTTTCGACCCATATAAACTCGTTTCAGTTTTAATCCCTGGTAGAAATATTTTGAAATCAAGCATTTGCATTACAAAAATATTTCTACAATCTTTTGAAAATCTTTGAAAAATACATCCAACAAAGTGATCTACGAATAGTTGGAATCACCAGCTAAAACCTAGCTAATTTTTTTGAAGCGCTCCACTGTGAACTCTAAAAAATCCCTTAGCACTTCTTTTAACTACTGTTCCTCTTTTTCACAACACACTTGCTCCTATCAACCCAAAAAAGAGCTTTTCTAGAGCGTAAGAGTGTGGCGCTTTAAAGAGCTCTCTTTTATTAAAAGCGCTTTCTAGAGCTCTTTTCATCCTCTTTTTGCAGTAAGATTATGGCGCTTTCTAGATCTCTATACACTGTGAAAGAACTACACTTTGAAGAGCTGTTTTGTAGTTACAATCATGCTCTTTCTATAGCTCTTTTCGCATTGGAAGTGGAACGATGAGTGAGAGAGTAGCGCTCCTTAGAGCTATTTTTATTGAAGGAGCAGAGCGATTTGAAACGCGGTTGTACCAGTAAGAGTATATAACTCTCTACAGCTCTTTTCACAGCTGGAGCGGAAAGCGAAATGCCTTTCGAAGCGCCTTTTTTCACTAAGAGTATACAAATGTCAACAGCTCTATTCACTATGGTAGCGGAGCGATTTTAAACCTTTTTTTGTGTTGATTGTGGGGCCTTTTCCAGAGCTCTTTTCACTGTGGGTGCGAAACGGCTTTTGAAAACGTGTATTTTGCCCATTTAATGAATTGGCAAAGTCAAAAATAACACTAGTTACAAGAAGAGTTGAGCTCTTATCTGCTCCTTTAAAGTGCTCTACCAGACTTTCTAGAGAGCCTTGGGTTTTAACTGAGTACCAACTAAGAAGCATACAGAATTCGATCTGCTGCTTTCAGAAAAATGATATCAATTGTTATGGAAACACTGGCACACGTCTGTAACCCGACAAAGATTGCGGTTTTTTTGGAGGTAGCTAGGAAAGTACAATTTACAGACTTTTTGGTCAATAAAATGAAACAAAGCGTTTTCATTGATTCGGTTCAGCATTTTCAAAGTTATGAGGGATCGGTACGTCTCAGAAACGGCTTGCTTTCTTGGTAAAATGTCAAAGTATTGACTAAACAGACTTGCTTTAGGGTAAGACTGATTGCTAAAGGAATAGACTTGATGTTTTGAGTAGCCGGTTTGAAACCCGGCTTAGAATAATCTTTTTCTTCTATTCTTCTCAAGTTTGCTAACCGGTCAAGCACCGAATTACAAAGTTCCGGTTAAGTATAGGTATTATGGAACCCTCGAACCACTCCTTCTAGACTGTTGTTAAGCCCTAACCGAATCCTAACTGTAGGGAAAATATTTCGTTTTAAAATATGACCTAAAGTTAACCTACTCAACCAAAAGAAGAGCCAAAAAGGCTTTAACAACGGTCTGCTTAAACAAACTTAGACTTCTTAGTGGGTTGGAACCTTCGAACCTAACCTATTGCAGCCTTGATTTGTCTTTTTGTGATAAAATCAATCAAAAATAAAAAGAAAGACAAGTCTTTGAGTTGTACACTTAAACTTGGTCCCTCAAGTAACTAAATAATCTGTTTTACCACCATTTTACCAGGACTTATGAAAAGCTCTCTCTTTATTTTCGAAAGAAAAAACAACTCGCCCTAACTTTTAGCCCAGTTATTAATCATATCAAACACAATGCCAGCCAGTTTCCTTCTACTTGCAGCTTATCAGCATTTTGTTTAGCAAATACTGTTATCACCACAATGAGGCTTTGCCCCATCGTCGTCGTCCATGGTGGGAAGATGATTAATACAAGTTTTTATGGGCCACATTCGATTCCTTTGAACTGTGGCGCATTTCATCAAATTTGTCACTTTTTGTACACTTTTCCAATTCACCTTTTTTGCTTCTTGTTGATTTCGGAAATGTTTCACAAAAAAAAATGATAAATAAATGGAGAAATGAAATTAACCGTTCTCAGAGCTCCGTCAGGTTCGTTCGTTGAAATCGTTTTGCCTGTGCCAACCAACCAACTGACGATGACAACATCCAGGGCAGAAGAGAAAAAGAGCGTGTGAGGCCAAGATAAGATAGCGTTAGGTATGCCAAAGCTAGCAGCTTGATAAGATTAGATAGCGACAGGTGGCGATTGCCAAATGCCATGTAAATGCACGGCTCTCGCTCTCCCGCTCACTCGGCGGGCAGGTGAATCAGTACTCTCCTGCTCAGACAATGATTCACACAGGAACGTAGACGGGGCTTAATCAGAGCCAGTTCGGGGGTGGTTTACTGATAACAGACACATTACACTCATATCCGGTGTTTTTGGTGGTGCTGGTCAGTTTTCGTTGACCACGCCCTGCTGCTCTTCCAAATTTCTTACATTTTCTTTCTTTCTCTTCATTTTCCAGCACCGGCTACTACGTTTCCGAGCTGATGTACATGTTTGGTGAACTGGATCCTCGTGTACGACCCCTGACCTTTAGCATTCGTCGCTGGGCCCAGGCCTGTGGTCTAACCAATCCCTCGCCCGGACGTTGGATTAGCAATTTTTCACTCACCTGCCTGGTTATTTACTTCCTGCAGCAACTGCGCCAACCCATACTGCCCTCCATAGGTGTGCTGGTCAAGGCCGCTGGCTCCAACGATATACGCATCACCGAGGATGGCATTAACTGCACCTTTGCCCGAGATGTCGAACGGCTCGGCTTCAGCAGTCGCAACTCAAGTCGTTTGAGTGAGCTGCTGCTGCAGTTCTTCGAGTTCTATTCACAATTTGATTTCCATAATCGTGCCATATCCCTGAACGAGGCACGTGCTCTGGCCAAGCCCGATCATTCGGCCATGTATATTGTGAACCCGCTGGAGCAACTGTTGAATGTCAGCAAGAATGTAAGCCTGGAAGAGTGCGAGCGTTTGCGCATTGAGGTGCGCAATGCGGCCTGGCTGCTGGAATCAGAGGTGGAGAACACCTTGCTGGTGGAAAGTGAACGCCTGGAGTTGCCTTGGGGCCTGCTGAATCTGTTCAAGCATCCCGAGAAGGCCATCATACGACCCAATATGTTCTTCAAGCCGCGGATGGTGGAGGTGAGCGATCTGTTTGAGAGATCCACCACACTGCCGCCACCTGCGATCAACTACAAAAGTGCGGCAGTGCGTCAGCAGGTGCAGACCATCAAGGCGGCGGCTCGCAGTGAGTTGAAGCAACTGCGTGGCACGTCAACGAGCACCACCATAGCCGCCAGCTCAGCCAGCAGTAAAAACCGACGGAGCAGGTGATGAGTCCGTTGATGATGATGATAATGATGATGCTGTGTGTGTACATAAATCTAGGTTGATTTTAGTTAACTACATTTAATTGTTGTGCCTATTAGTTAAGTTTTGGTATTAAGTTCAGGACTATTTCCCCAGTTAAGAGTATTGATGTGTACTTTTCTAATGAATAAAACCAAAGTAAGTTTTAAATTGATGAAGCTATGTGGTGACTTGTCCAGCGTCTATTCTTGCTCTTTGACTGATTTCTAAGCTATGATTTAACTGCTTTGGCACGTTCTAATATTTTTTGGTCTTGGGTTTAACTTTTGCGAGAGATTCCAACTCCCGGTTCTCAGTGTCCTTACTCAGAAAAACTGGAAAAAATGCCAAGATATGGATATTTAAAAAAATTAATGAATATACCACACTAGCTTACCATACTTACAGAATACTTTGAAAAAAAAGACAAGGAAATCCTGTAAATTTAAAAAACAAGAGTAAAAAAAACTGAAAATACCAAAAAAGTGTTAAGAAGTTCTCAAAAACGAGAAGTCTTTAGCTAACTCTAACTATGTCGTAATTTTTATACCCATTGCAACATTGAAAACAACTAAAGTAATTTCCTGAGACCCATTTACCATCAGATGGGTCCTTATAAACCCTTAAGACATAGCCATCCAACCTTGATCAAGTTTTGTAAAACCTTTTTAAAGCATTTAACATGAATAATGTCCGACTTTTGAAACACTAAGATTGAAAACATACAAGCAGCTATGGGATATAGTCACCTATCAATTTGAAAGCACCTTATATTAAGAAGAGTCGAGTTTAGAGACACTAGCATTGAAAATTAAAATGGTATTCTCACTAAGGCCCATTTTCTGACTGTCTCCGGTTAGTCGAACTGACCGACAGGTTAACCGAATTTGAGTCTCTGACGATGTGTTTGGTGTAACCGGATTATCAAACTTAAGCGCAGCTCAAGCTCTGGTCAAAGTTAATCGCTACTTCAGTCCCTATGGAATTGTGGATACTTTTATCGACAGACCAACAACTGAAAGCTTTGATTATTTTGTTCATTGCTGCTATAAAATGTATAAACATTGACCATTTTTTTGCGAAAAGTTGAACAAAACTGTTATCGATGGATGCAGCGAACAAATAATGCAAGAGAGAACAGGAAGAGGCCTTATTACTTTACTGAGCTGGTTGACAAAATCAAATCACTGAACTGGATGACTTGACGAGCAAGCAGGTTCCTAAAAGGCGAGTTAAGGAATGCTAACATAGGAAAGAAAAATTTTTTTTTTGGTGTTTTTTCTCAAGAAGTTGACCCTATGACAGCTAAAGGGTTATATCATGATAAATGCCCCTAAAAGTATGCCATCTTCACTTCCTTAAATAATTCTCAATTAATAACTGAGATAGATAATAAGTAACTCCACACTTTGCATTCACTAAGACTGACGGATTAGTTGAAGGTATTCAAAATGAGTTAGTAGTCAGCTGACTATAAGGGAATTGTTTTCCTGAATTGGTAATATTATCAAGCATAGCATACTTTAAAGAGCATTTATCACGATAATTGTGGTGTGTGTAAGCAGGGTATATGTATATTATTGTTTAAAGATAATTTCCGGCCCTGTTCCCAATTCCGAGTTGACTTTTCTAATTAAAATCTTCCAGTTTTCTATGACAATTAGGGATCGTGTCTGTGGCTACTTGATTAGGCTGTCTATTTTTGACGAATTAAATCCCTTTGGCTTTGAGCTAGCGGTTTCTACTGCTTAAGCAATTCCGATTTTCCTCAAACCTGATCTAGTAACCATTGAAATGCTTGTCACCTTCTTTATAACGTTGCTATGTTTAAGCTCTACATGTTTACCCGTTTACACAAAAACCGACTCGGAATTCGGAACAGGACCTTTCAAATAAATGTTGACCACGGCTGCGTCTCAAAGGGTTCGTTTGCTGCTTAACATAGACCCACATAAAATAGGCTAAAGGCGGCCAATTGAACCGAGCCCAAACTGCAAATTCAAACTGTTCACCGAACTCGCCTCCTAATTGGGCCATAGTTTTGCGTGCCCAATGCCATCGTGTTGTTAAACCCCATGTCAGTCAAGTCCAGCTCTTACATTTTGGGCTATCCATTCACACCCATAATCCACACACCAAACAGTGCATTTTTCTGTATGCATTGACAGTTCTTGCAAAGCGTCTGGCTGCACAGCAATTTTGTTTGATTGCGGATCCATTCAACCACAAATTAGCCTAAAATTCAATAATCTGCAAGCGTTGTTAGTTTGCAAGTCGATACTTGGTTATATTATAGAGCAAACTGAACATGTTTGACAGTAACGTGTGACATGAAAACAGCTGAGCTGCCAAAAATCAGTGTTGCCAAAAAGAAAGTTGCTAAAAAATCGCCATTTACTAAGGGCTTGGTGTATTTACCGTCAGCCTGATACTCTTTTCATCTCCATGCCAGTACTACACACGGCTGCTGAGATCGTCGCAAGACACCGCTTCGTTCTCAGCATAAAGATAGATTAAAGATCCAGATGCTATTGAATATATCTTGAAAATACTGTTTCTTTGGTTTTTTCAAAACCTCCGCAACAACTCTGTTTTTATGTAAAAGGAGAGCTACTTTCAATGTGCTCCATTTATTCCATTCAATCCAACTTCCAATGTCAGTTCCTGTGGGGAATAATTGCCTGCTTTCTGCTATAAGAAAGTGCAACATGTAATCCTGCTACAAAGAGTACAATCTCTAGTCCTGATATGTGGTATGAAGGCACATAATATGCTTCTAATTTGGTCGATTGTGTACGCATCCGGAGAAGTAGTTTTCTGTACTTAGTTCCCTTCCTGGCAAGCGAACAGTGCTTGCCTTATAAATTCGTCTCTGAAGTCCTCACCCATACTAAGTACCTGACCAAGGTGTCCATGCCACAGTGTCTTCCAAACGAAAAGGTACATCATTTAGTATAAATCGCATATAGAGTTTTTGTTTATCAGGAACAAATCAGTAAGAACATATGCTAGCTCCGACTTCTGGTTACATTAATGTATGTACTTGTACTTTATATCGAATAAGCTTCCCCCTACTTGCCTACATTAGCATGCCGCTTACAAAAGTATTTCACATTTCACTTACACATTTCGTTTATATTTTTCATAATTGTTCAATTTTTATTCAATTCATTTGTTTTGTTTTTGGGCTCTTCATTCATCCTTTTTTGTTGTTTTTGTTTTGTTTTGTTTTGTTTTCTCTTTCATCTTGTATAATTAGGGCAAAGTCTTCTTTATTAACAACGCGCCTCTTGATGCCAAATGTGCGAGCTTATATGGTGATATATAAGACCAAGTTTAAGGACATAAGTATACGTACACACATATATATATCCTCTCATATATATATATATATATATACTATTTGAACTATGTATAGATAGATTTTTAAAATGTTATCAATTAGCAGGCGCAATTTGATTTAACATATACAGGTATGTATATAACGCTATATAAATGTTTCGGTTTGCCAGTTGTGTGCCCGTGGCTGTTGCTTTAGTTGGTTGCTTCCGTGTGTGTGTGTGTGTTTGTGTATATGAATTAGTTGATTTCTGGCCTATGCTCTAGTTGTTTTGTTTATGTTTATAAGGATTGTTTAATGTACATAACTAATTGCTTGCTTATGTATTAAATATACATATATATGTACGTACGTTTTATTATTTATGTATGTAAATCACGTATTGCATACAAAATTGCATATGGTAAAGTTAAGATTGGGTTAATTGGGTGCCTGGTAATCCTCCGCCTGCTGTTGCCGTTTTCTCCATTTATTTAGGTTAATACAAAATAATAATTTACATGCGAACAGAGAGAGATAGAGAGAAAGAATAACTGCCGCTATGTTCTATGTTAAAGGGTGTGTCATGTGCCGAGAGTCGATACAAACAAAAGATTTGGAAACAATACATTTGTATTTGGAGGACAAGGACACACGCGCCCACACAAACACACACACATACACAAAACACATACGCACACACACACACAACTCCCGGCTAGACAACAATTTCGGTGGCACCAACAACAGCAACAACTCATCTGAACCAGAGCTTCAGGCGCAATGCATCCACGCCGTTTAGATAGTAGCGAAACAATCGCTTATCACGTACAAAGCCCAGATTCTCATACAGACGCAGAGCCGGCTCATTTCGCATTTCCGTTTCCAGCACCACTTCGTCGGCATTGTCCGCCAGCATGGCCTAAAAGACAGAGTAAATGTGAAATTAGTACCAAACTAAACTTTCTTTTGCTTAAAACTTGACTAGGCTTCATCCGATCTTGGCCACTCCCTTTGTGGTTGCATCAATCAGGCTGATTTCTAAATATGTGTGTGTAAGGTGTAAGGTGCGAATCATCTACCTACCAAACTGTGGGAGATATTAGGGTTTTTGTTTAATTAAGGCAAATTTTCAACTGCCACTTACAAGTCGAACCTCTAGTTCTCTCTTCATCTCTTATCATCGCTTATAACTTTACCCAGGTTCGTCCCATCTTTGCCACTCTTTTGGTGGTGCGAACCATCTACCTACAAAACTGTGGAGGATATGAGGATTTCTTTATATTACAACGGAGGGAAAAAGTGCAAATCAACGCCAACTGCCTACAACTATAACGAGCAATCGTTCCATACATCTCAAGCCTCTACACCTGTGCTAAGAAATTCCTTCAACTACTTCAAACTCTCACCTCAATGGCCTTGGTAACCAGCGTGGTGCCGATTTTGAGCTTGCGATACTCCTTGCGCACCGCTAACATGGCTATGTAACCGCGCCGCACATTCATATGCATGTCCAGCTTGCATACGATGGCGCCCACATATTGATTATCGTGCGAGGCGAGGAAGCACAATTTTGGCCAATTGTAGATGAAATAGCGATACGTGTATATTGAATATGGCTCGGACAGCTCGGCCTGTATCAGTCGCATAATATCCTGCAAATTGAGGGTTACAAATATAAATGAACATCCCAAAATATGCATTAATCCAACTCACATGCATCTGATGCTCGGCCTCGTATTCCTTGTAGATGATTTCATTCGCTGAAATGGCAGGTTCAAGCTGTGGCTCAGCTGTGGGCGTGGCATCTGCCGCTCTTCTGGCCGCCGCCTCGGCTGATGTGGAGGGCAGCTCCTCCGCTGTCGTCGTCCCCGTCCCCGTTGCCACAGTTGCTGTTGTCTTTGTTGATGTTGCTGTTGTGGTTTGTGTGTTGGCAGTGTTTTTACTGGCGGCTATGGTGGCTGTAATGGTTGTTGTCTGATCCCCGCCATTCCTCGCCAGTTTTGTGTTGTTGTTGCTCTTGTCCAGAACATTGTTGTTGTTGTGGATGTTGTTGTTGCTGTTGTTATTGTTGTTTTTGTTGGGGCTGAAGTGATTGTTATTGCTATGACCGTTGAGCGCAGACGATGATTCCGCTGCCGCCGCCTGCTCCACCTTTTCCTTGGCATGACCATTGCATAAATGCAGCTGTTTTAGCAAGCCATTGAGCTCTGACTCCTGTGGATCTTTAGGGCCAGCTGCTGTTGCTCCATCGTCCGGACCATGCCCATTGGCCTGCCTCAGTTCCTGCGTTTGTTTTTGCTGCTGCTGCTTCTCTGTTTTCTTTTTGTTTTTATATTTCTTTTTGCTGACCACCGCTGTGGCTGCCTCCGTATCCGCCATGGCTGAAGCGAGAAGATTTAGTTGACAATTTGTACATATATATTAGACTGCTCCGTCCGTGCTCACCTCCTCCCCCACCTGCCCGCACCAACTCCTTTGGTGTGTCAATGCACTCAACTGCTGCTGCTCCCCCTCGTCTCGTCTTTATTTTTGGTTATATTTTTACAGTTGCTGGTTTTTCATTCAACACACCCGCACACACACACACACACACAACTTGGGTCTTTCTTCTTCCGCACTTTACTTTACTTTGTGTTCCGTTAATGGTGTGTTGTTTCCATACACCTTATATATGCTCGCTATGTGTGTGTATATGCATGTTTAAATTATATAAAAAAAAATAAGAACGTATTTCGCATCCCCAAAAAACACTTCTGATTTTCGTTTTGGGGCCTCTCGCTATGAATAAATTCACACACATACACACACACACGCACACTGCAATGCGAACATACAGGCACACGCATGGGGCGAACAGCTGGCTGGCCAAAGAGATGCACAGCAAGTGTAATCGATAAGTTATATCGATAGAACTAATCGGTGACTGCAACAGCGGGAGTTATATTTGAAACTTGAATTTGGTTATGAAATGCTCAAAAAATTAAATAAAAGACGATGATTCAATTAGTAAATAAATAGTAAGTTTTAATTAAACATTTATTTTAATTGATTTTAAATGAACGCAAAGATTAGACAACATAAACTTAATTAAATTTACATTTCCAATTTGAGTTTTCTCCCGCTGTTGGCCAAAATGAACGCCTCGCTGTGTTTCCTTCCTGTTTGGTGTTTTAGTTGTCGGTCAGTTAGCGCATTCAGTAAACTGCAGCCGGAGTCTGGGGCTCCTCGTCTCAAGTATGTTTGCGTTTGAAACGGTGTCGGGCTGGGCTTATGTAATGACTCTCTTACATACGCACTAAGATTTGGTTATTTCATACAAAATCAACTTTTGTGTGCGAGTTTTTTTTTCAGGTATTCATTTTCTTATTTTCAGTTCTAGCTCGTGGCTCATTCACGAAATGTTGACAATTCCAAATAGTCTTGCTTCTTATATGCAATTGCACATACAGAAACCTTACATAAACTCTCCCCCTTTTTTGGAGTCATTTGGCGTATTACACGTTTTGCTTGAAATAATTAAAATGATTTTTGGGCCATAATTTTTGTTTATTTGTAACATTTGCCATTTACACAAAAACATGAGGAACACCTAAATGACTTGGCTGACTGACTGACTGCCTTTTTGTGGCCTTTTGTGACAACATTTGACACAATTTAACGCTGACGCTGCAAATTCGGCTGCGACATTAGTTCGCTTGAGTTGCGTTTCAGTTAAATGCCGCACACAGACCTGGGGGTGTGGTGACGGAGGAGTGAGACTAGTCTAGGGTTTTCCAAGTTATTTGGTGCGCTTGCGCTTTGACTTTGCACACATGAAATTGCAACATTTGCCAAAGACTACGACATGACTCGGTCGCAAAATGTTGGAATGGTACTTGGGGGTATCATGAAAAATGTAATTCACTTAATTTGAGGCCAAAGACTGAATGCGCTTGTATGGATAATCGAAAAATGCGTAAAGAAGTTATAAAATAAAGATAAAGAATTTATTTTCCCTGCATATATATTAAACCGGCTGAAGCGGTTCAAAGTGGTTCAGAGAAATAAATCTAAAATTAATCGAGCCGTAAGCTGGAAAATTAGTGTGTAGCTTGAAAGTATGAAGTTAGAAGTTATTATCCCGGTTCTGAACCAGGCGGCTAAGCCGCTTCAAAAGTGGTTCAGCATCGAAACTCGAAAATTATTTGAGCTATGAACTGTAAATTAGTTGTGAGGGTCGGTAAATTTAAGTTAGATAATTTCTCGAGTTTGAAACAGCTGGCTAAACCGGTTTAAAAGTGGTTCAGGGCCTTAACTCGGAAATTGGTTGAGCCATGAATTGGAAAGTTGGTGAGTATTTTAGAGCAATGAAGACACAAGTTATTTTCCCGGTTCCGAACCAGTCGGCTGGACCGGTTCAAAAGTGTTTCGGAGCCTTAATTCACAAATGATGGAAACTTAGCTAGGCATTGTTAAATCTTAGTGAAAATGATTGGGCTTACATTTTTTTTTTTCTTTTTTAAATCCAATTTTGGGATTAAGGCAAACTGCACCAGCAAGTTGTTAAGCCCCCTCTCAGTGCCTACCTCTACAAGAGTCTGTGATAACAGTCCAAGTTGGAAGCTGCATTTCAGGCTGTCCGACAGGCAGGCGTTGGCTTGTCACTTGCCTTTGCCTTAGCCTCTTCTTCTCCTGGTTATTGTTGTTGCTGTGGCTGCTGCTGCTGCTTTTACTTTATGCGGCCATTCACTTTCTCCATGTGTTTGCTTTGCTAATTTTGGCTTTGGCTTTGCAAAGTGAAAAAGAAAAAGAAAGAAAAAAGTGAAACAGACAGCAAACAAAACGGACGCGTTTTTATTGCTCGGCCATATGCAAATTCCAAGAAATTATTCAATCGCTCGGCAAGTAATACGTAATCCGGTGCTTCTAATTGCCCCGTTGTGACATCACAACAACAATTGCCTGCAATTGCTCCAGTTCCGTTGCCACTTGGCCAATGCCAAGTTCGTTGCTCAAGTCTTTCGTTTGATGTCAACGCAGGGCCAATACTCAACAATAAAATCTCTATACAAATCAATCAATGGACCAAAAGTTGCTCAGGTTGCTGTTGTTGTTGGTTAATTAGCATTGATTAGTTTCAAATTTATATGCTAAACTATGCAGCCAAGTGTAAAAGAAGGGGAAGCGGCGGCTGCTGTGCAAAATTGGCTTTTTATTTCGATTTTACGACTACGATAACTAAAACTTTAAGGTTTCCTTTTCTTCCTCATTTCCAAAGGGGGGAATTACAACACTTCAATTAGTTGGCAAACAACAAAAAACACATTAAAAATATTTAATGAAAAACACAGTTCATTTCGGTGCGACAGGGCCATCAGATGGGCAAAGCCATAAGAGCGTTACCCTCACACGTACAATGCTTGTACTTTTGCAGAACTTTGATTGCCAAAATAATTGCATTTTTTATACCCTGTAATATAACCCGCAAACATTGAAAGGTATTATAAAGTTTGGTTAAGGAAACATTTTTCGAAACCCATAAACGAAGAGCGCGATGTGATCAAACTTTGTAGAATTGAATTGACTTGAATGTTCTTATCGCTCTCAAGAGCTTCGTATATCTTTCCAAACAGCTTTCCAGTATCCACTGTCTGAAAAAAGTAGGAAGTTTCTGTGCTTTCAACATCTAATTTTGCATTCCTATAATTGTAGGAAAAAACCCGGCAGCCTGTAAGCATTACCTCATACTCAGTTTCTTAACTGTACCGTAGGATCGTGTTCTATGGGTACTTTTGTACCAGCAACAGATAGCAACGACAATTTTAACTTAATTGTTAATGGTTCAAGATATAAATCTACCAAATTCAACCAAACACAGACAGGGTCATTAGAAATGTAATATCAAAATGTCGCGTTATTCGTACAATTGGAATAACTAATCTAGTTGTTTCCGTTTGACGTCAGCTTGTGTTCCCGAAACGAATTAGTTTTTTCTTGCAAAGTATCATTGGGTGGTGGAGAAGGCGAGACCACAGGTGGGGCAGCCTCAAGGTTGCTGGCCGCCGCATTTGTCTTTGCCTCAAGTTTTACCTTCGGCTCTCCTACCTTTGTTCTTAGTGAATTAGCACTCTGTCAGCTGGTGCAGCTCACTCTGCACTCCAGACATCTTATCTTGAAGCTCGCTCGAAGTGAGCGCAGGCTGGAATTTATGAGCTCTGCCTGCTCAGCAAATCTCATATCCAGGAGCTGGATGAGCCTGGGTGATGGTGCATCCGACATCCTATCAGCGTTTGGTTGCAGGTTTGTTTGCTGCCTTGCCGGACATGATTCAAGTGTATGAGTGTTTCTATACGTTTGACAGGAATTTCCCATGCCGCATTTAGGGACCGGTCCAATCAAAAAATTCTACAAAATAATACAACTATTCGCAGTTCATTATTTGCACAAGGGAGTGTAGGAAGGAAAATGATAGAAAGAGGCCCGAGAGTGGGAAATCTTTTTTCTAAAAAGCTTACAATTTAAAATTTTATCACTCACACAACTCACTTACCTTGCGTCTGCAATTTAAACAAAAATGACAGCATCTCAGTCCACACGACTATGAAGCACTCGCGCGGCAGCGATGACAAGGGAACGGATCAACAACACGTTTTGTGCAGAATTTCTATACATAGCATTCAGCATTTGGAATCCTTAACTTTTGAGAACCACTTTCTAAATGAAAAAACATAGCTAATCTGTACTGATTTTGACCCACAATATTCGCTTAGAATTTCCACACTCGCATGTAGGTTTTGAATGTCCAAAAGTTATTGTAGAAAGTCCAAACTATCGTGTGATATTCAGATTGCTGTATGAAGAGTGTAAAAGTTATTTGGAAATAAACTTATTTTCTCATATCGTGTATCCTTTGCTTTTGTCCACGCAGCATTTAACTTTTCAGCATGCTTCGTTGACTTTTCTTATTTCTACATGAGAGTCTCTAGATCAAAGAAGGCTGGATTGATCGAAAGACCGAAATGGTATTACTGTAGGTTAGAAATAACTCCATTATTATTTAAACGGTTGGGAATTTCAAGAAAGGATTCGTTTAAAAAGGATCTATTTGGTCACAATCCAAGATATTTTGTGTCTGAATTAAGAACGCGCTTCTCTTACATTCTTCAGGCTTCTGTAGGTACAAAGAGTTCTATAATCGATAAGGTACTAACCTTATTTTAATTTTGTTATTTTAATAGTTTGAGATTGTTTCGTACGTAATTTAACTGAGATACGAAAATTTTATATTTTTATACTCTGTACCGTAGGTACATAGAGTATTATAAGTTTGTGCAAAAGTATGTAACATCCAGAAGGAAGCATCTCCGACCCCATAAAGTAAATATATTCTTGATCAGCATCAACAGCCGAGTCGATATAGCCATGTCCGTCTGTCCGTCTGTCCGTCTGGCCGTCCGTCCGTCTGTCCGTCCGTCTGTCTGTCCGTATGAACGCACAGATCTCAGAGATGGTAAGAGATAGAGGTTTGACATGTATGGGACATATGCTTCTTATGTCTGCAGGCAGATCAAGTTTATTTTCAATTTTGGCCACGCCCCCTCCCGCCCCCGCAATATGGAAAAAACGTCATATCTCTCACAGTTTTGAAGATAGATGGCTTGTTCCTTCTGGACATATTTAGTTATTAGGATAACTTATCGATCCGCCAAAGGAATGAAGAAGATCGGATGAACGGTTTTCGAGTTATGATCAAAAGATAAATTTTCTTGGTACAGAGTATGTTATAGTCGGGCTTGACCGACTTTCTTTCTTGTTATATTATGTTTTATTTATTTTTTCCTTTTTTTATTTGCCAAGTAATCCGTCCGTTTAGACTCAGTTGACAATTCGTCTATTCAGCCCCAAACTTCCTACTTTTATTTCAGATCATTTACATAGTTCAAAGAGAACAGACGTATCAAAAATGCATAGTTATTGGTTTGTTATTATAATCGCCCTGTGGGCCAGCAGCATTACCATTGATGGCCAGCAGGCTACTGAGCAGAGCGGACCGGCAGTTAGCCAGTTGGATGAGTATTCCTGGGAGCAAATGTTGGATGGCGAATGGATGGTTGGTTTCTGTGTGCCTTTTGTGCCGGCGTGTCTCAAATTCCAGCGCGTCTGGACCAAGTTTGCCTCGGAAATGGAGCAGCAGGAGGATAGTGATTCCAGTCTGTCGGTGGCCAGCATGCACATGGAGTACTCGGAGACAATCGTGAGACGCTTTTCGTTGCAAAATCTACCCACAATTCTGCATGTCAAGGATGGTGTCTTCCGCCAGTTGCCCGTGACCTACAAAGTGGCTGCATTGAAGAAACTGGCACTGTATGAATGGACCAAGACTGAACCGATGCCCTTTTGGCAGAATCCCGATGGCTACATCATCCACGCATGTATACTCTTTATCCGTGCGATCGATGCGGTGTATTATTCAGAATATTTGGGACTTGACTACGAACAAACCACCTGGCTGGTGGGCACGGCTCTGATGTTGCTTTTGACCCTGATGTTGGCAACTCTGTATGGCACTTTCTTTACGGCACGCAACAAATTGAGGGCTCGTCGCCAGATGAAGACCAAAGAGGAAGTCTCGGCAGCCAAGACTGATGCCAAATCGAAGGGAGATGACCCTTGCGCTAGGGCGGCAGTGGGTCAACAATAATGGACTCCATTACCGTTACATTCGTTAAACAAAATTAAAAATCAAAAATTCACCTGTACACAAGATTTGAGGAAACGTTTTGCATTAGATTAAAAGCAACGCAGCTTAAAATGTTGATACTTTCTTTTATTTTCCTAGAAGGAATTAATCATAGGACAAACGCGGATAACTGTCCAACGCGATGTGCCGTACTTAGGGACTGTGTTAGACGTTGCCTAGCCAAAGGGTGTGCTTACACACGCAGTTTATATGAGAATTTCGGCAACGGTCAAATAGCACCTTCGCTGACAGGCGTTCACACATGTATGGAAGCAACAAACAATCCCCCCCCCTAGAGTGTGCGCTTCGACTGGTCCCATGAAACAAGGCTCCGAGTGAAAGTAAGTCGTAGTGTACATTGAAATATCACAGATTTGTTTGTGGACCTACTTGGAATTTAGTGTCAGTTGAGTTTATCTATTATTTTACAATAAAGGAACCAAATATACTTGGCAAACATATTAGAATTGAAACATCTGTTGAAATTTCTGGAAAAAACTGGCGAAAGAAATCTTTAAATTTCAAGAGGAAGAGAAGTTATGTCCAAGACAACCAATACGAATGGAAGTCTTCTAAGGAAACAAGAAAGAAAGTCGGTCAAGCCCGACTATAACATACTCTGTACCAAGAAAATTTGTCTTTTGATCATAACTCGAAAACCGTTCATCCGATCTTCTTCATTCCTTTGGCGGATCGATAAGTTATCCTTATAACTAAATATGTCCAGAAGGAACAACACATCTATCTTCAAAACTGTGGGAGATATGACGTTTTTTCTAAATTGCGGGGGCGGGAGGGGGCGTGGCCAAAATTGAAAATAAACTTGATCTGCCTGCAGACATAAGAAGCATATGTCCCATACATGTCAAACCTCTATCTCTTACCATCTCTGAGATCTGTGCGTTCATACGGACAGACAGACAGACGGACAGACGGACAGACGGACGGACGGACAGACGGACAGACGGACATGGCTATATCGACTCGGCTGTTGATGCTGATCAAGAATATATATATCTTATGGGGTCGGAGATGCTTCCTTCTGGATGTTACATACTTTTGCACAAACTTATAATACTCTGTGTACCTACGGTACAGAGTATAAAAATTAAACGGGAGTTGGTGGATGTCTTCATGACCAATTGTCCCAAGTCTTCTCTTATTTAAGATGTTGTACCGTTTGCTCCTCTTCTTTGTACCTGCTACTTCTACAGTAGTCTTGGTAAGCGACGTCTAGGAGTGCTGCGCGTTTGCCTATAAGAAATTAAACCGCTACGGTCCCCTCCACAAGCTATATGTACTCCCTAGTGTGATGTAAAAGGTTGAATGTTGGCCTCATCAGACTTGCTACAGGTTTTCTATCGATTCGTAGCAAGACAAGGAGTTGTGTGAAGCTTTTATGTTGCCATGGGCAATCCTATGTAACTCTTCTCTGAAAGGATCTGGATGATGGCACCAGTTTGTCCGCAGCCTCATACTCTGTAGCAGGTACAGAGGCACAACAGACAGAAGGAATCATTTCTGACCTTATTAAGTTTATATATTCTTGAACAGTATCAACAGCAGAGTCGATATATGAACAAACAGATCTCAGAGATGGTAAGAGACACAGGTTTGACATGTAAGAGACAAATGCTTCTTATACTCGCAGGCAAATAAACTAAACTTTCATCTTTTGCCAAGCCACCGCAAATTTGTAAAAACCGTCGTATCTCCCACAGATCTGTAGATAAAAGGTTCGTACTTTTTAAACACATTAAGTATTTAACATTATCTCCACATCCGCCAAAGAATTTGAAAAGATTAGAGGAATGGTAGTCGAGTTATGAGCAAATGAATGTGCGCTGCAGCAGCGCAGTATCAGCACTACCTTCAGCTGCCATGGCATCATCAAAATTTATACTGGGCATACACTTTCGTTCAATTCTGACTAATTTGTTTGAATTTTTTAGAGAGAAAAGAGTTGGGTTGAACCAACGAAAAGAAAATGTACAAAAATATATAAGGACGTTTTGACTTCCATTTCTCCCTCTGCTGCCCCTGCTTCAGTTACTCCAAAACTCTTAAATAGCTAATCCTATTGTACCACATTCATAAATATAAAGTAAAAGCAAAAATACTGTTCCATTTTCACCGAAAAAACACTCATAGATTCGTAGAATTAGAGAAAAAATGGAAGTTCGAATTTTGTTTCTTGATCCAAGTGCTTTAATACTTGATCCAAGTACGACTCATTCTCAAATCAAGCAGAACAGTTCTTGAATCACGTGTTAAACATACTCAAACTCAAGATTGCTCATTCTTGAATCAAGCATTGTCAAAACACGAGAATGTTCTTCTTATTATCAAAGGCTCATCAGATTCAACAGTAAGATTGTTTACTCTTAAATCCAGAGCTTCACATATTCCAATCATACAACAATTTGAAATCATTGTTAAACAAGTAATTAAATGTTAAACAACTTTTTCCAAGTTTTAGCCGGCTAAAGGAATACGTAACACCTCAAGGCAGCATCAGTCTTTGCATGTCAACTGGCTGCCATAACTGGTAGGGAATTCCAAAGCAACATAAGTGAAAAAATCGATGGCGCTCTCCGCTCGATGGCTTCCCCATACACCCCTCTTCCATAAAAATCAAAACTGAGAGAGCGAGTTTTTGCGCTGGGTTCTCTCAAATGTGCTTGCTCTCTTCTCTGTTTCTTTACCTCTGTCCCCTTGCCTAAATACACCATACTAAGAACGAATTTAGATCGATTTCAAGAGCCAAATAGTTGAAAATTCAAGAACGAATAAATATTTTTCTGGGTGTACTTTTCTTCCAATCCAAAATGCTGGCTGACTATCCTGCAGCTAGCCACTTCCTAAAAGAAAGTCTTCGCATTGAATTAAATTTAAATAACAAATAGCTTAGCTCTGCTGTACACGCACTAGTTCCCGCCCCCTCCTTCCCCCTCCCTCACACCCTGCCCAGTCATAAATGATTCAACTTGCACACGGGAGAGTGCATTGAGGCTCAACGCAATGCAATGTGATCGGCAAAATTTGACTCTGGGCCGTGTGTATGTCATTTGGCATTATGCAACAAAAGCAACAAACGAACCGCATTGTAATCAAAGCGAACAGTAACAAAAACCAAATCAATTTCAACAAGCTCAACCACTTGGCGGGGTCCGCATCCGAAGCAAATATCCAATCGTCAAGTGCGTCTTGAAAATGGAGCACACATTCGGCGAGGCATTGGAAAGCTTGCATCCAAATGGGAAGACCACAAGCAATAGGCTGGTATGTAGAATCAGGTGGTCAAGGCAAGCGACAGGTCACGCCTTGAGGCGAGAGTCAAGCAAATCAAATCGAATCTTTGGCACAGAATCCAAGCCAGGCGACGCATTCGTGCTCCGCTTCTAGAGACGCACTATGGCCCGCTCTCTTTCTGTTGCGGTGCTGCGGTGATGGCTCGACAACGTTGTCGCCAGCCAAGACCGGCTCAGTCCAATTCGAACGCTCATTGAAAATGGTCTGCAGGCCGCGCATGCGCCCAGCCCAAGCTCCAGACTTCAAATCGTAGTCGCGTGTTCACGTCTTGCTTCGGCTTACTTACATATAAATATATATTGTGTGCATATATATGTATATATATTATTTTTTTGCTGTGCCGTATCGAAAGTTAAACGCCTTAAAAAAGTTGTGAAAAAGTTTCGAGACCTGTGTGAAACGTGAATAGACAACGTCCAGCTGCAAATTGAAAATGTAATTGGAAATTGGAAACTGAATTGAAAATTGGCTGCGTTGACAGGTTCAAACCTGGCCATAATAACAAATAATCAAAAGACCTTAGGACATTGAAAACTGGATTTGAATTTGAAATGGAAATGCATGGCAAACGACCTTGACACTAGGGCAAATGGACAGATGGAATATAAATGCAAATTTGAAGTGAAGAGCCAAGTGATACAAATGAATGAAATGATGGATGTCATTGACAAAACTGTAGTAGATCAACCCAGGCCAGTTTTCCAAGAAATTTTGTGGTTTGTTTCTAATCGAAGTTTTAGGTTTCTAAACATGAAATGAAAGGAAAAACAGAACCTTAGACCTTGTGAGATGTATTGGAAAGTTAAGAATGTTTGGGTTCTTAAATCTAGAAAGAAAGAACGCGAGCTATACACATCTATTTTGTTTGGAAATTTATATTTACCAGAGTTGAATATGCCGCTCCTATATTTTAACATTTTTGGTTCATTTTCATCACTATTTGTGTTATTATTAGCTTAAACTGAGCTTCGAAGTATGCAGAACATGAATACAATGCTATGTTATTGCATTTTCCCATTGCACACGCTCAGAAAATATCAGGTATGAAAACCTATTTGAAACCAAACCAAACCGATTTCTCATGAAATCGCTGAACCTCATCGAAAACCATGAAAGAAATCAGTTCGGTTTAGTTCATTTCATCGAGGCTTTTGATGATCTCTAAGCGGAATGTTTAAGGAAACCCATTAGTCAAAATAAAGTCCGTGATATCTGTGCTAAAATCAATCCCAAACGAAATCAAAAGTCTACTTAAGTACGCATTTTTCAATCCCGTAACTCTTATCTTGATCCCGAGTTAATTCTCGGGGGAGCTTGATTTCAGCTTGAATCTGTAATGTTCAATAAAGATACATTCCGAAATAAGCTTTCCACAAAACACCCAAGTGACTTATTTTAAAATTTTAAGCCAGCAAGTTCTTGCCCGCTGAAAGTCATTAATTTTAGTTCCGAAGGTTAAGATCATATCAGTATCTTTGAACTTGATTTTAGCTCCCTATTTTTTTTTCCGTAATCTAATCTAAGGACCTATTTCACATCTTCTACATAGTCCCATATGCCACATAAACTAACAAATATAAGAGTAAAATGTTTTTGGCCTGTGCTAGTCAGATTCTTTGACCTTACATCAAATCCGGCTCGAAGGACCTTAAGGTCTTTCATACCTTCCTCAGCTCATGTACCTACATGTTCATAATCATAAAGCTTAAGCCTGAACTTAAATAGGATATAGAAATCGATGATAATTTTGTTATTTATTATTGGGATATTTAAGACAAATCCATTCCCTATGGATACGGCAAGTCATCCAATTGATATATTTATACCCGTGCAAAGGGTATTATAATTTTGCCCAGAAGTTTGCAACGCATAGAAATATTCATTTCCGACCCCATAAACTGTATATATAGTATTCTTGATCAGGGTGACGAGCTGAGTCGATTGAGCTTTGTCCGTCCGTCTGTCTGTCTGTTTCTACGCGAACTAGTCTCTCAGTTTTAAAGCTATCGAGCTGAAATTATGCACAGAGTCTTCTTTTTGCTGCACACTACTAATATATCGGAACCGACCGGATCGGATGACTATATCTCATAGCTCCCATAGGAACAATCGGTCGGAAAACTAGTTTTAGAGAGAAAAACTTTTTTCTTTTCAATGGAAACGTCTCCAAACTTTGTAATCGTAGGTTTTATATGTTTTTTTATAATCCTACCAATTTTTATTAAAATCGGACCACTATATGGTATAGCTGCCATACAAAAGATAGGTCTGAAAAACAGTCTTAGTTAGAAAAACTTTTTTGGTTTTAGTGGTAGCATCTTGCAATTTGGTATTTATTTGTTTCACATGCTTTTATATAATTTTACAAATTTTTGGCCAAATCGGATGACTATATCATATAGCTCCCATACGAACAATCGGTCGGAAAATGGGAAAAAGAGTATTTTTTGAAAATATTTAAGCGAGCACTTGCAAGGGTATAAAAACTTCGGCACAGACGAAGTTAGCTTAGCTTTCTCGTTCAATATCCTCTTTTTCTCTGTGTAATTAAAGGGTATACTAAAGTCGTGCAAATATATGTAACAGGCAGAAGGAAGCATCTCCGATATCATAAAGTATATATATTCTTAATCAGCATCAACAGCCGAGTCGATATAGCCATGTCCGTCTGTCCGTCCGTCCGTCTGTATGAACACCTAGATCTCAGAGACTAGAAGAGCTAGAGCAACCAAATTTTATACGTAAGCTAGTATTGTCTGTAGGCAGATCAAGTTTGTTTCAAATTTTGGCCACGCCCCCTCCCGCCCCCGCAATAAAAAATATTGAATAACTCCCACAATTTATATCGAGCTCAGATTTTGCAGTGTAGTCTATGTGGCCAATATCTACAATCTCACAAATTTTCAAAAGGATCGGATAATAAATGGCCGAGTTAAAAAAATGTTGCATACTTATCCGAGCTGAGCTGAGTAACGGGTATTTCGAAGTCGGTCAGGGCCGACTTCAACTTACGCTCTCGTTTTTGTTATGGTAAAAGGATCATTTCTGTTGGCTCTCAGCACCAAAGCAAATGTAACTTAGCAAAAAATAGCCAAGTGTCAGCTTAAAGTTTATTTTTCGTTGTTGTCGCCTCAGTTTCTTCTACAGAAGCAAGCACGCATGCACACTCGCAGTTTACTTAGACCCAGTGTTTCATTGGAAACCTATGCACAAAGTGAGTAAAGAGCCAACTAAGAAAAGGCAAAGCTAAACTGTGTTTTTGGTTCCCCGTTTTCAAGGTGTCCTAGGGTAGCTTCTTTTTGTCTCACTGCCTGTACAAAGGGACCACTTTTGCGAGCTCTGAATATAACTGATGCTTGAATTTCATTAGCTGAACGTGATTTGACCCCTCAAAAACTGAAAGAAAACTTAAAGAATTACTCATATTTTACCCAAATTCATAAGAATTCGTAGTTAATTGAGGGAAAAAGTATAGTTGAGTTGAGTTAAGTATACTTTATATGCCTATTCATCCATCATCATAGCCGTCGTTCTTTAAGGTTAATAGTCCTTGGGCTTCCACTGACCAACATTTAAAAACATTCTCGAAAATGCTTACACAAATAAACAACCTTAACTTCTATGAGTGAATGTTCATCAACATTCAGTGAATGTTCTCGAGAATGTGCACACAACTTAAGATAACGTTTTGAAATCTGTACAAGTTCTACTAGACTGCTCATCCGTAAAAGTAAATGCTTATATAAGCTCAAATAATGTGACAATGCGAAATAGTTTCAACCAGACAACATTAACAAATAACCAAAAAGTAATCGTACATAAAATGCCATCGCATAATTTCAGCGGCACTTTTCATAATTATTCAAAGCCATCAAAAAAGACAACTACAACAATTTAAGTAAGCAAAAGTGAGCTTGTAAAGTGTTTTAAATTTATTATGGCTTTGTTTTTGTTCAGCTTCTTTCTTGTTGCTGTTGTTGTTGTTGTTGTTTGTTGTTTGGGTGAAAGTGTTAACAAAAACAAAAAGGGAAATAATAACAAAAACAACAACAGCAACAGCAACCATAATCAATTGACTGGGTAAAAGTTGTCCAAATCAAATCAAAATGTGCCAAACAAATGTAAACTGTTTAGATCAAATCGTCATTTACTCGTCATTGTCGACGACTCTTGGTTCACTTTTCAACTCGGTTTCCTGGCCGCCCAAAACAACATTCACTTGTCATATGCAGTGCAGTTGCCAGTTGCCTGGCTTTTAAATAGAATCGCCGCTGCAGCCAGTTGCCAAACATCAACTTGTGCAAGCCAGTCCAACGGGGACACCCGTCTGCCCCCTGGCCGCGTCTCGGCAGGCTGCAAAAGCAGGAAAAAAACACCCCAAAAAGTGGCAGCCACAATTTGTAACAAGTTGCAGTAAAAGTGGTGCGTTGCCTAGCTCCATCTCGCTCTCTAATGAAGCTAATGAAGCTTGGCTCTTCAGGGGATTGATGAATTTCATGCGATTTGTCACCGTCTGACTAAGTGAGCAAAGTGAGAGCAGCCGTTAAAAAGCAAAACAAAACAAAACAATGTTTTGTGGCGCGCTTTCTCAACCAGACGTGCGCCGGAAATAATCGAGAGCACGTGACCTTCATGGAACGCTATGCCGGTTCGAAGATCACAAAAATGAGTTTGTGTCCTAAGTCTTTTGAATTTGTGGGGCACTCTTTTAGCAGTCGATTTGGGTCAGCGTTAAGAAGTCGCTAAAAGTTATGCAAACGTGACTGACGAATCATTAAAACGAATGAAATGCTTGAATCAGCACACATATCTAAATGATTGGGATCATTTCAATGGCTTAATGTTTATCTGATTATGTTGAACTTTCAGCGGGAGGGGAGGGGGGAAAAAATGCTTAAGTCCAATTTCTGGCTGACATTTCATAAATCATTTTTGAAACTGACAATACTGGTAATACGATTGTAAGCCACTAGACCAAATAGCAGATGTCCACATCTCACAGCTCTATAAATTTATGGAGATACAAATCTGAACCACTTTTAAGCCAGTTGGTAACCAGTTCAAATGCGCACTAAAAAACAGGTCAGCTAACCATTTGTAGTTTACATACAAAGCCATAGTTTATGTCTATGCCAGTTGAGCAAAATGCAAGTTTCGGGATAGTTTGTTTTTTTGTACTCTTTTTCAAAACAAACAGAAATCTCTAGAGGTTTTGTCGCCGGTTCGTCTGTAAGCCTGTCGATGCCGAGAAACTTCAAGAAATTTCGATTTTTTGTTCAAAAGTCTACACAGAAGGCTTGTGTTGATAAATTGAGGATAATTTTTTAATATATGATAATCGGAACTAATCTTGCGCCTATCGTTCGTAACTCTAAGAACCCAGTTGTGGTCAATGCTAACTGAAGTGAGTTTTGCGTATTCGAATTGATGGAATTTTGAACTATTATCAGAGGTCGCCAAAAGTGGTCCTCTTTTACAGGCAGTCAGAAAGAAACAGTTGTCTTAGGACACCATTTTAATAATACTTTAACATGGAATGATTGAAGTAATAAAGCCGCTGGCTGGTATGTTGAGTCTGTTGGGGCAAATTCATTTTAAATTTAGAAATTTGGTCGCGAAAACATTCCTAGAAGAAAGATACTTGCCAGAAGTGATAGGAAAAGTCAGAAAAAACTTCAAATGTCTTTTCATAACAAAAACAAGAAAGAAAGTCGGTCAAGCCCGACTATAACATACTCTGTACCAAGAAATTTTGTCTTTTGATCATAACTCGAAAACCGTTCATCCGATCTTCTTCATTCCTTTGGCGGATCGATAAGTTATCCTAATAACTAAATATGTCCAGAAGGAACAAGCCATCTATCTTCAAAACTGTGGGAGATATGACATTTTTTCTAAATTGCGGGGGCGGGAGGGGGGCGTGGCCAAAATTGAAAATAAACTTGATCTGCCTGCAGACATAAGAAGCATATGTCCCATACACGTCAAACCTTTATCTCTTACCATCTCTGAGATCTGTGCGTTCATACAGACAGACAGACGGACAGACGGACATGGCTATATCGACTCGGCTGTTGATGCTGATCAAGAATATATATACTTTATGGGGTCGGAGATGCTTCCTTCTGGATGTTACATACTTTTGCACAAACTTATAATACTATATGTACCTACGGTACAGAGTATAATTATTGCACAAAATAATATTTACTAAGGGGAACCACCATATATATTTGAATTCTAAAACTTTGCGGCGTCACGACGAACGAACAACTGGAAAGCTCTAAGAAACAGTTTAATTAAAAAGCTATTCAGCTCTAGAACAAACTACATCATCATTTCAAAACAATTACAAGTTAAATAGTTTAAAGGAACATTTGACGAATTTGACGAATCTTAAAATGTATAAAGAAAAATATTTATTTATTATTACTTTTATTATCCTCTCAAAAAAGAAATTGTCTAATGTGAAATTGCCGTTTTGACTAGTGCTTCATTTTAAGGAATTCTTTGTAGCACTGGGAAGTTCAAACAAAGAAATTGAAATCTCCTAATCTTGAATCTTAAGAGGAATCCAAAATGACATTTCAACTCGTTTCTGTTCTCAATCAGCTTTGCAAGACAGCTTCGTAGGTTTCTTCGATCGAGCGCTATGGGACAACAACACGATACTTCCCAGCGGCGCAAATCGACATTTCATAATGGATTACTCCTTCATTACTTTGCCTCTGGTTTACTTTACCATAAGCATGGCCGCTTAGTTCATAAGGTGCCCACTATCTGCATTACTGGTAATAAAAGATGTAAGCTAGAGCCGAACTGGCATCGGACTCCCATTACAAATGCGTACTACCATTGTTTAATTGTAATGCGGATTGTTCGCAGTCTATTTACTATCCCTTTTATAGAAAATCAGCAGCTGTAGTTCATTAATTCTCCGTCGGGCCTAATGTATACTTTCGATAGAACAAAATTTGAGCTCAACAAAGTGCTGTGCGCCTCTGGGTTATGTACCTGTCATTTTGCTGAGCAGACGGCACAAAATTGGTCGAAACTAATGTTCCATTCAGAGTATGAGCAAGCCAATTTAAGTTTGTACCTGTCATTTTGGTGAGCAGACAGCACATAAAAGAAAGCTATGCCATTTAGACAACAATTGAGCAGCTGATAATATATTACTTAGGTACAGCGGTGTAAGTAGACATCCAGATGAGTTCACACATAGACCTTAAAGTCCTTAATGAGAACGGGTGCTTGTTTGGTTACCAATTGACTTAGAAGTTCAGTATGCGCTTTGACGTTTGGCGGCCATTTGGCAGCTTCTTCCAAAGAAGCGAACAGTGGGGTGTGCAAAAGATTCAATCTTATCGTGTTCTGGAGTTTCTGCTACTTCAATTTACATGTACTTCCCGTAAGGTCTAACTTTATCGCATGAGCTGCTGCTAGGCAGTAATCCCGTTGGTATGCCCATAAGCAGTCTCTTCTTAGGAGCTGTAGCAGATGGTGGCCTGAGTTTTTAGAGATTCTGCATACGGTTGGGGTTTTCCTCTGTTTCTTTCTCTGTTATCACTTTCAACTTGCTGTTTAGTGTTAGGAGTTATTAGTTTGGTATGTTCAGTGATTCTTCTTGAACGAGCAGAACTCTTGCTCCGGAATGTCTGCCATCTCATTTTTATGGATGACCCTGGTGGCTGCGAATTAAGTAGATTTTAAACTTTCTGGAGATGCATAGGGAATCTAGTGCTTGCCTGCAAGCCAGAACATTTCAGAAGTTGATGAAGTGTCCCTGCATTGCCTGGACTGCCGCTTGACTTTCTACTTAGATGTTTTTTTTTGGTGGTTTGAAGTGTGAGTTATTGCCAAATTTTCTTCTTATTGCGAAGAGCTAAATTTCTGGCTATTCACAATTGACTTTTAGATCAATCTTTAAGACGTCTGTAAAAAAGTTCTTCTGGTCCCAATAGTGCTGATGTGCATGTAGAGTTGATATACTAAGACGATGCCTAGACCTTTTGCACTCAACGATGGCGACGTGTTAGCTCACTGGGCCATCGCACACCATAATAGACACACGAATAAACGGCTTCACATACTTTTCTGTGCAGTCGTTTAGTTTAGTTACATTGTGCTCATTTGGAGCATTTGTGCCTTAAAATGTATATTTTAGGTATGCAATTCGACGTATGATTTGTTGGCAATTTCGACTAACAGCTCTGTTTTTAACTGAGTAGCCTCCTCTTCCCTCATTCAACCAATACAAATACTTTCAGAAATTGCCTTCAGAAAATATCATAAAATTCGGAGCAGAACATTCAACTCAGCTGAGTGGTTTCTTAAAATCGTATGCATTCGAGCTAATGTTCAGTTGGGGTCAGATTTGCATTAATTTGATTTGAATTTAGATCTTTGCCCCAAGTGGAGGAGCAACAACCCAAGCTATTTCAGTCTGTGAGAGCACTCAAGTTTCCACATTTCAGCTTCGTTTTATGGATGTTTGTTATGGACTTGAAACCCCATAAATTTGTGTTGACTTAACGATTCTTAAAGCTGAACTTTCTTTGGGCGCGGCGAATGCATTGGCTGTTTAACAGACACACAAAAAACTAAGCTGAAACCAAGACCCAGGGCCACCCAGGTGGTGCTCACTTGGTCTCACACTCAGATCTGTCTGCGGCCAATGAAGGTCATTGCGATTCGAGTCCAAAGTATTGTATTTTATGTACTAGCTGATTGCTCTTGATTAACTTGGCTAATGAAGTGGCCACTTAAGACAATGGCTCTACCTTTTTTTTCGTTTGTTATTATTGTAAATTGCCCAGAGATTGTTGCATTGAGGTGAGGTCAGACGTCTGGGTTAGCATTTGATTTTAATGTCGCCAAGATTGGACGGCAAGCGAGGAATAGGTTCAGGGTTAACGTAATTCGAGTCAAGGGGATGCTAATTCTTGGTTAACTTTACCAATTTGCCAATTGGCTCAAATGTTACGACCAAACATTTTCTTTTGTGCGTTTCTTGTAAGTTGTTCCCTTACCTCATTAACTGCGCACACATAAAAGTATTAAGATCAAGGCCTTTAACACTGACTCTGAAATAAAGTGAGAAACCACTTCCGCATATCCCACGAAATGTCAACTCTTATAACAATAACAAAACGAACATGAAATTGAATAACACAAAATAAACGAAATAAGCACACCAAATTGTTTCAATTAGTTGAAGATGTGCCGCAGGCAGGGACTAGGCCATTGTCTGGCTAATAATGTTAATAAGCCTTAGAAATTACTTAACACAAATTTAATTGTTACCACACACTCACACACACAGTGAGAGAGAGACCGGGCTTAATGCGCTTCAGTGACGTCGTCATCAACGTCGACGAATTGGAAATGCACTCACTCAAGAGATTGGCTCACATTTCGTGTTTGTTGCCGCAATTGAAACAAATTATTTGCGTTTTGATTATGGCCCACGTAGCATACGTACGTACATACATACATACAAATATGTATGGCAGACACGCACACAGCCAGCCATGAACGATTATGAAACTCAAAATGCATTTTTATCCATTTTGAAGTTTAATCGCATTTCGGTGGGAAATATGCAAAAATTAAGTATACGTCGGGTGGCCTTTGGGGGGTGGAGAAAAAAACTAGAAGATCCTTATTTGTTTTGGCATTAGTTAAGTTTCAGTTTTTAAAATCAAAAATGTAACCAAAAAGTTAACCAACCTTAGATTTTCAGGGTTCTAGCCAATACCCCTTGTTCTACTGGCAATCAACTGGAAATGTGACTAACGTTAACAATCCACAACTGAGTGGCTGGCTTTGTTTGCAAATTGTCAAGCAGCTTGCTCTTTTATGGCTGTACCTTTACTTTAAAGCAAGTTCGGAATGCGCTAATAAGACAAATGATGGCATTTAATCATTCTTTTTACAAAGAATGAAAAGATGGTGCTTAACTTGGCCATACACAACTCAGGGGCTTAGTCAGATTTCCATTAACTTCTCCATCGCTGATCAAATCCTCTCACAGTGTGGTTCCTATTGGAGACACTTTCAAATTCGATAACAAATCGTTAAGAGTTTTAGCTTTTAAGCTAAAAAAAAGGCTACATCATTTAGCTTTTTAGCAAAGATGAACTGCCAAATGAACATTTAGAATATCCAGAGAATGACGTTTAGAGCAAGGGTAGAACCAAAAAATAGATCTTAAAAACCATACCAAAGTTATGAACATCTGACTGACTTTTTTCCGCAGGCTGCGTCCAGGGTATAGCCAAAGACCCTAAAACAAAAAGTTATTTTAGAATGTAACATTCAAGACTTAAGTTAAATTTTTATTTCACTTCAGAACTAAACTGTCTTACGCCCAGGAAACGTCAAAAGATGTGGAGATTTCCACTAAGCAAACTCAAAACTTTTCCATTTTAGGTAACTGTTTCGGTGTTTGTTTTTCTGAAAAGTTTATTACAATTCAGAATTCTGTCCATCATCAGCAAATACTTTTCCCCATCTTTCTGCCACTTATCGGATACCAACTCAAAAAAAACGATACATATTCATCAACGAATCGATTTAAATTCGGAGTTTTTTTAAGAGAAAGGTTAGGCAATTCACTTTAACCAATCAGTGCTTAAAAACAATAATTATACCTAAAATTAAAACAATAGACTTGAGATAAAAAACGAGAGCAGAAGTTAAAAATGACCCTGACCGACTTCCCTGTGTTTAATAGCTTTTTGTTATGTTAATTAACAGAGCATTAACCGTAATGATAACATGTTAACACAATGCAAGCTGATATCGTACTCTAAACAAAAAAGTATGCAATTTTAAAACTCAGCAACTTTGTTCTTTACTTAACAGTGACCAAAAAAGTGACTAGGTTAGGTTAGGTAGTTCCGGCTGACGCCAGATGGGCTCACACATAGACCTTAAGGTCCTTAATAATGCCGGGTGATTATTTGGGTACGTTTGACTTAGAAGACCAGGAGGATCTTTAAAGGTTTGGCGAATACCAATAATTGTTTTGGGGCCTCTGAGCCGCTTCTTCCAACAGTAGCCAAAACAGTGACCAAAATGGTGACCTAAACAGTGTCCCAACAGTAACCAAAGCAGTTAACAAGCAGTGTACAAAACAGTGGCCGAACAGTGACTCAAACAGCAACTAGCAGTAGCTAAAACAGCGACCAAAAGAGTGACCTAAACAGTGACCGAACAGTAACCAAAGCAGTGATCGAACAGTGACCAAAACAGTGATCGAACAGTAGCCAAACCAGTGACCCAAATGGTCACCTAAACAGTGACCAAAACAGCGACTAACAGTGGCCATAGCAGTGATGAAAACAGTGCCCAAAACAGTGACCAAGCAGTGACCAAAACAGTGACTAACAGTAACCAAAAAGAGGTCATGGTAACATTGATCGGCATTCTCAGAATGCAACGTGACACCGAAAAGTTGCAGTACGTCAAACGGAAGAGAGAGGGATTCGATTCGAATAGAAATGATTGAAAGTCATGAACTAAAAAAAGGAAAAATATACGTCTGCAAAGTGAAGAATTTTCCTACCTTTAAAACCGAGCAAGAAGAAAGTCTCAAATGCTCTACCCATTTCCTTAATATAAACAGATTCAGGAAAAGTTCGAAATGCCTGCCAATTCTCAAAATTAGAAGTGCTCTCAGCTGCCCTAGGGGCCTAATAGTTATTGTGGGGCAACCATTTCAGCTCTCTTTGAATCAGTTGCAAACAAAGTCTGGCCAATACTCAACCAATCTAATAAGCCATTCATCTACTTAAGAAATCGCCTGACACTAGTTTTTGCTCCACTTTTCCACTTACTTCACTTCGTACTTGACTGCAGACCTGCTGGCACTTATCCCATTCCCAGTTTGTCATTATTTGTTGGCCATTCAGAATGCCCGGCACGTCGACACATTGGTTAAGTAGTCGAAGTCCAGAGTTGGCGCATACCTTGGCCATAACTGGCCAGCCGGCTGCTGTCTTCATTTTGACCAGATTATCTAACAGTTCATTTTGCTAACGGCTTCGCTGCTGGACATCGTCGTCATCGCTTTCTACGGCGTTCATTAAATTTATGATTTAACTACGGCAATTAAGTGAAAATTAAACGCTTCGATAGGCCGTAGCCGAAGTACCAGCCGTTGCATCATCAAAGGCATCCCAGGATGAGGATCTGAAAAATGACAGTACTTAATCGGTGTGCATGTCCGTTCGCCTCTCCATAATCTGGACAAATTTTTTCTGGTTTTCAGACTTTATTAGTGCCACTTTATTACATTTTTGTTTGTTGTTGCCAGTTACTCTCTTGGCAAACTCCTCACGTGTGTTTGTCTGGCTGAACCAAATGTTATACACACTCAGACACTTGTTGTGGCTGTCAGTTTTGACTAAAAATTTGTCATGCATTTCATTTAATTTCTTTTTTAGCGTTTATTTCGAAGCATTATTATTAGTTTTTAGTTTTTTTTTTCGCTAGGCGGAAATGTGTGTTATTTGCTTCGTTTGGTTTGTCGATATTAAAACGTACATTCAGGCATTTACATTCACGATGAAGTAATTACAAATAGAGACTGGGGCCAGTTGATTGTTGGCTATTTTTTTGTATGTTTGTTGGTCAGATCAAACGGAAGGCCGCCTTATGGGCAAAAGGAGAGCCAAGAGATCCGCAGGAAGGGCTAATGATTTTGAGTCGAGAATTTCACTTTCGTTTTGAACAATGCTAAGTGAGTGTCTTTTGCTGCGCACTCACAACGCATTGCCAAAATTTGGTGGTAGCTACTTTGTGCCGAACACTGGCATAAACTGGTGCACGGAGGCTGCGATGATGTGGAGAGTGCGACACGTCTTTCATTCGGTTCAGTGGTTCACTCTAAGTACTTAATCTGAATTCTCGAATTAGAATATCTAGAAAATACTAAGAATACATTTTCAATTCTTTTAAACACAAAAACCAAATTTATATGTAACTAGCTGCTTACCCGGCAATGCAAGGGTTCATTTCCATGGTGAGATTATGAGTAGAGATTGCAAAACGATATTAACATTGAATACTATCCATTAAAAATGGGAAAAGGGGTATCACAAAGTTGTGCGAATGTATGTTACACGGGGAAGGAAACATTTCCGACCCCATAAAGTATATATAATATATTCTTGATCAGCATGAAGAGCCGAGTCGATATAGCCATGTCCGTCTGTCTGTATGAAGGCGTCGATCTCAGAGACTTTATTTTTGTATGAAGGTAGGTGTATACCGTACGCCGAACAATTTGGTTTCAGATTTGGAAAATTCCCCCTCCCCCTTTTATCCCCAAAAAACCGTCATTTTCAATTAAGAGCCTTTTGGTTTAGTATACATCAAGCAAGGCACAATATATGTATATCTATTCTGAAAAGTACGATCAGATCGGACAAATAACACCGGAACTTTAAGCGAAACAATTGAGCTTGGAGAGGCGGGGGGTACCGCGTCGTTAGTTAGGGCTCGAACCGCTAAATAGTGTTGCCTACTTTCAGGATGACCCTTTAATAGCTGTTAATAGAAAGCAAATGAACAGGGTAACTATTTTGTAGTCACGGTAAGAAATTCAAAGCTAATCAAATGATTTAGGAATTCTGTTTGGAAAGACTTCTTTAAGTCATATATTCACTATGGAAATCATAGTACTCGAAAACAGCAACAGGTCACCATAAAATGTACAATAAATTAAGAGTAAACCACTGAACCGAACCGCAACCGCGGTTCACTTAGCCCCAAAAAACTAAGCAATGAATCGAACCGCAGGTTCAAAAACAATGCGAATCACTGGAGCGAACCAATTCTTATATCCAAGATGAAGTTTCGTCCTGTATAAGACTAAGGCTAGACATGTTATTATATAAGTGTAACCGCAAGTTTATAATCTTTCGAGGAGGTTTATACACTTGAGACACAACGTTAGAAAGCGGTTAGAAAGTGAGTGTTTAGAGATGACTTTTTGAGCTGAAGCAATGCTGGAAAACTCTAGAAGATAAGGGCCACGCAACAAGCGCTCATGAGTCACAAAAAAAAATCTGAATAGATGATCTCTTCATTTTGCTAATTTCTTGGAACGTCGTTTATGACTACAGAGGTAAACTCAAGCAGATTGTTGGTGATGGATCTTTGACAAAGGATAGGAAATGTATTGATAATGCCTGGAGGATGCCCATCGTTTTCCACATTGATGAAAGATTCCTAATTGTTCAAGGAATAGATTGAATGGTTTAAAAGGAAACAATTGAAGTTTCGATGGACTCTAATGTATTTCTGTTATCCATCCCCAGCTTCCCCTCAACATGCCCCCTCAGAACTCAGTCCGCTGTCTGGGTATGAGCCTAGCACTCTGCCTGTTGCTACCTCAGCTGGCTCTAGTTACAGCCCTGCCCACCATACAACAGCAACCACAAGGCAACTATGTGCAACAGTTGGACAAAAGCTTCTTTCAACCGCCCGAAATCGAACAGACCATCGATGAAGTGCAAAAGATTCTAGCAAATGATCCTGCCCTGCCACGTCTAACGCGGTGAGTTTCAAGTTAATCCTTGGCCCACAACTGCCACCCTATGACAACTGTTTTTGTTTTCCACCAGCGGCGAGATCGAGGAGCTGTACGAGAAGGTCACACGCGAGGAATACGAGAAGAGTATCGAGGCGGGCGACATGAGTCGAGCGGATAGCATGCGAGCCCTGATGCTGGTGCTGCCCTTCAATACGGACAACAACACCGAAGAGAATCTGCAGGAGTTGTACACACGTCCGCCGGTCACGCGAGTAATCGATGCCTATACGCCGCCCAATCCTGTCAAATTCTTGACCGCCGATCCTAGTGCTTTGCCCAGAAGCACCGTACCCGGCGGCAATCCAGCCGTGGCAGCCACCACCTATAAGCCAGCCTATGGCCGGGTGGTGGCAGCGCCCACAGCCACCACATATCATCCACCTGCTCCGGCTCCGGTGATGTACCAGCTTACCCCCTCGTTGGGTAAGCCCAGCATGGATTTTCAACCCATAACCAAGCTGCCGCAAGCCTATGACTATGCCAAGGCTCCGCAGGCTGCACCGACTGGCCAACGCTTCAGCTCCCACTACAGTGCCAAGAATGCACAGTTCCTGCGTAAACCGAAGCCCCCGACGACCACCTCGAGTACTGTGAAACCGGTGGCCGACATACTAGAAAGTCTGGGCATAGTGAGTGGTGGACAGACGACACACAAGCGCTATGTCATGGATGATTATTATGCAGCCGAAAGTGCACCACAACCAGTGGTGGCCATGGCCGATCTGCGTGGTCTACAGGGAGCACGCATACGGCCGGATGCCTATTCCAATTTCAAGCCCTTGAACATAGGTGAAGAGCTGAGGGTCAAGCCAGAGGTGGAGGGTTATCTGACACGTTTTGGCATTGTTAAGAAGTCACCCAAGTCGCTCAAGAAATCGGGTATCAGTGGCACCGATGAGCCAGCGGCAGCACAGACCGAGTTATCCACGGCCACAGCCAAATTGCCCACCCAAACCAATGCAGAGCTGGCCAAGCTGCTACAGAATCTGGAAGAGCTGGAGAGGTTGAAGACGAAGAGTACCACTACCAGTACCACCACCACCACCACCACCACGACGACGACCACGACCACGCCCAAGCCACCCACCACTCCACTGCCCATGGTACAACTCATCACCCATGGTGAACCATTGCTCATCGAGGCCAAGAAGCCACGTCGACGCATAGATCCCAATATTGACATTAACTTTGCCAATGGGGGCAATCAACAGGCCACCGCCACCCAGACAGATGAGCTGTCCAAGTTGCTGCAAAACCTACAGGAACTGGAGAAGCTTAAGATCAATCCAGAGAATGTAATCAAGGCCACCAAGCCCACTTTCAAAACCACACCAGCTCCCACCACCACGACCCCAAGAAGTGAGGCCTCTGAGCTACAGCAAATCCTACGTCAGCTACAGCAGCTGGAGCAAAGCAATTTGGCGCGAAAGGCCACCACCACAACCACCACGGTCAAGCCTACCACATCCCGTGGTATAGATGCACTGGGAGCCACAGATCTGTTGCAGTTGCAGCGCTTGTTCAGTGATGATCGGGAGCTGGAGAGGCTGTATGAGCAGGCCAGGAATACCAAAAAGCTAAGCAAGAGTACCAGCACCAGCACCAGTACAACCTCTACCACTACCACCAGGCCACCTACCACCAAACCCACCGCCTCCTCGGTGAATCATGCACAGTTTGAGGCCTTGATTACACGCGTACAGCAGCTGGAGCGACTGCAGCAGCCCAAACCCACCACGCCCAGCTTTAGCACACGCAATGTGGCCAGCCTGCTCAACGGCTTCAACCTGCCCAGCAATGACTACGCCAATCTGCAAGAGCTGGCGACCGTGCAGCCCGACTACTCCCAGGGTAGGGTGGAAATTTCCACTGCCGCCTCCACTTCGAAGCAACAGCAGCGTCCCTTGAGCCACTTTGAGCGTAGCAACGGCCTTCTGGCCGAGGTGCAGCCCCAGGACTATGTGCAGCTACAGAAGCTCTTAAGTAAGGTGCAGGAGCTGGAGCGTGTGCAGCTGCAGGCCAGACCCACCCTAGCAGCGGGTCATCAGTCTCTGGTTACCTCCGCCTCGGTGCGTACTCAAAATGTTAAGAGTCTAAGTGGCGCCCAAATAGTGTACGCCCAGCCAGCGCAAACCCAGGAGGAGGAGCTGGAACCGGAGCCGGAACTGAAGCTAGATTTGCCCGTGTATCAGAAGCCCAAGAAGGCCACAACAGAGCTAAGCTCCAGCGAGGAGCTGCGTGAGCTGGCCATGTCACAGCCTGCGCATCCCACAAATGGCGACCGTGACAACAGCTTTAAGCAATATCAACAGTTCTTTAGCAGCCTGGAGGACAATGGCGAACGTCAAAGCTATCAGAATATGAAGCCCATATACAAAACGGGGGCGGCGCCAACCTCAACCACCAGCTCAACCACCACCACCACCAGCACCACCCCTGTGCCCACCAAAAAGTCAGCAGACTTGGCCGAGTTGCAAAAATTGCTGTACAACACTCAACAACTGCAGAAACTGGGTGTGGCTCTGCCCCACGAACTGTCCCAGCAGCTGGAGAGTCAGCTTAAATCAAGCAGTAGCACTGGTGGCAGCACCTCCACCACGCCGGCCCCTTTGCAAACGCATGACTCCTCCTCTCCGGCGGTATTCTCGCTGACCACCATAAGACCCGCTGTGCCGCGTCTGCCACCCACCACCGAGAGTGGCGTAGAGCTGCCCATTTTCAGTGCCACCAAAATCATAGAGGCAGCCATCAAGAGAGCCGCCAATCGCATTGGCGTGGCCACCGAGCAGTCGCTGGTGTCGGGCATGGGTTCCGGTTTTCGACGTCGCAGCGATGATGTGGCGGATCTGGATACCGCTGCCGAGGAACAGGACGGTGTTTTGGATGGTGATCTGATGGCGGAGTTCAGTGAGCTTAACTATCAGCTGGCCAAGCCCGAACCCGAACGTTTGCCCAGACAGGCGCTGGATGAGAATTTGGTTGAGTTACAGCGGCTCATCAGCAATCTGCAGCAGCTGCAAAAACTGAATGTGTCCCTGGAGCAGGTGAAGACGCAAACAGAGTCGGATGCCGCATACCTACAGTCGCTGCCGCAAGGCCATAATGAGACCACCAAGGCGCGCAGACAAAGCCAAAACACCACCACCGAGCCGGAAGAGCCCTCTCGCATCAGCCTAGATGTGGGTCTGGGCCTGAGCGATGCGGATATGAGTGAAGTGCCAGCCACATCTACAACAACCACCTTCACCACCACCGAAACGCCGATGTCCAGCTCCACGGATGAGTCGCGCAACGGGTCGTTTGACGATCTGGCCGACTCCTTTGGTCCCGATCCCCTGACCGAAGAGCCACCGCCGCCAAAGAAAAAGAATGGTTTCTACTTCCTGGCCGATTGGAACTCGTTCCTAGAGGTGGGCGATGGCGATGATCAGGTGGTGGTGCGCCTCAGTCCCAAAATAGGTGATCCGCGTCTCTTTCTGCCCGTGAAGATTCCGTCGTCGTAGATGTTCCCAAAAACAGGCGTAGCTGTAATAGTTGTATGTACATAGACCTTAACTCTCCCTCCTCCTGCACCTGCTGTCCGTATTTATTGTAGTCACTGGTTTTTTTTTGAGTAGTCTTAAGTTGGGTCTACGAGTGTAAGAGTCAAACCATATAACCAGAACCAAGTCTCTAAGCCGTATATATGTAGGTACGGATGAGTATGCATTAATGTATGTGTAAGTTGTATGAAACTAGAAGTATGAATAATAAAAATGTCGAAAACTTGAAACTCTCAGGGGATGTTTTTCTGAAGTAAACACGTAATACTTCACTGAGTCAAAAATGAAGTACTTGATGAGATTATGTACTAAAGCTTTCCTAACGTGTCGGGAAAATCGCTCACGCGCTCACCTCTACCAAACATTGCTACTTGCAACTCTGGCCTAAATTAGCCAACACTACTTTGGCGGCAGCACTTGACTACATGTATATGTGTATGTATATACGTTACAAACATTATTCAGTACGAACATTTTACCGTTTCTTAAAACAAAGAAAGCCTCACGAATGGCGGGTGAACTGAATTAAAATGAAAATCTGTCGAATTTGTCGCTCCACCAAGGTCACCCTTATGGGTATATACGAGAAGCGAGAGGATATTGTGGAACCATCTCTAGCCGATATGATCAACGAATGTGTGACCCAGTGCCAGATCAAACCGGATGATCCCCGAATGCCCCAGCTGATATGCCCAGACTGTAGTCTGGCTGCACAGAATGCGTTCCGCTTTAAGCGCATGTGCGAGCAAAGTGAACAGTTTTTTCGCCAACTGCTGACCGACGAGGCCAAGCATGAGCGGGCGAACGGGGTGGAGGAGGAGGAGGATAACAATGAAGACGGCTTTTACGATCTGCTGGCGGATTTGGAATTGTCCGATAGCGATGAGGATGAAGTAAAATCACAGGTGCCAGAGCAGCCCAAGCTTGTGATAGAGAGACCCTTCACATGCCAACACTGCCCCAAGACATATGTGCGCCAAGGTGACTTGACCAAGCACAAAAAGTAAATCCATCCCTTTAACACGCTCAAATCTGTCGAGTCCACTGAAGTTTCCCATTCAATTTACAGAGTTCATCAACCAAGTTACAACAATTACAAATTCAGTTGGCTTGACCAGGAGGAGGATTACAATGAGGGGAGCTTTCATGATATTTTGGGGGATTTGAAAAAGAGGGAAAAGAAATTCCAGTTGCCCGAGCAGCCCATGCTTATTGTAGAGAGATCTTACAGATGCCTGCACTGCCCCAAAACCTATGTGCGCCAAGGTGATTTGACCAAGCACACTAGGTAAGCTCCACATCAATTCCTTTTCCAACATATTGAGGATTCTATACATTCATCGCCATTCTATTCACAGAGTTCATGGAAACAATGGCAAAGCCAGTCACAAGTGCCCCATTTGTCCTAAGCAATTTAAGCGCAGAAATGACCTAAGGCGCCATAAGATTATCCATACCACCGAGCGACCCTTTAAGTGTACCTACTGCTCCGCCACCTACAGGCAAGCTAAATCACTCAATGTGCATAAGCGGAATCATTTGGGTGAACTGTACAGATGCAATTTATGTGCGGTAGTGTTCAAAGAGCGTTGCAGACTGCGCAGGCACCAGGAGCGAGTGCACTCGCAGCAGGCACCACACAGTTGTTACAGCCACAAGACACATGCCGAAATCCCAAACCTTGTAGAACCTTAGGAACAAGGCACAAGTCATAGTTTCATAGTTTCATAGTTACTCATTTCTCTACTTTATTTTTGTTGACAATTTTTTGGTGAAATTTCTGAAACGTTAAAATTATGAAATAATATTATATTACATTTTGTTAAGAACTGCCCGAACGAAAGCCAGTCTTTGGATCAACCTGTTAGTCTGCAAACATGTCAAGTCTTATCCTCAGTTTCAGCAATGTGCGCTCCAAGTAAGGTTTGCGTTTGGGTGAAATGAAGTCAAAACTGAGTCAAGCCACGAATCTTTTTGATTCATGTTTAAAAGTTGAACTCTTGAACTAAGAATCTTTAGTCCTAACGTACTTCTGGCATCAACCCACATCATTTTGGTCAAACCAGATCTTGAATCATAACATTTTCCCCCTCCAATTTGGCAGGCCTTGAGCGGATTCCAACAATTTTATTAACAATTCAACAACAATTGTTGTAACAACTAAAACTATTAACAATTCAACCAAGGCTCCAATAGGCCCGCTACAATTAACTCATAGAAGATGACTCGACGTGCCTGCACTGCTGCCAGGACATACATGGCTCCAGGTGGACGCTTCAGCGGTAGACGTAGGGACAGTAATTGCTGCACAGGCATTTCCTCATGGGCGCCAGCCACCTGGAACTGTGTGAAAGGCACAAAGCCCTGAACACCGCGATATACGAGCACTCTGATGCGACAGCAACCCTCGACAAAGGCCAACAGCGTCTCGTCTCGCACACGCAGGGAGGTCAATTGTCTGGCCAGATGATTGGTTGGCAAAGATTGGAACAGGGTGCCATTGGCCTCATGCAATTGTATGTGGGCGGTTGGCGCAGCAGCAGCAGTGTCAGCTACCAGCCTGGTAAGACGTGCGTAGAGCAGACGGACCTGTTCTGTGGGACCCACCAGCAGACGCAAGGTTTGTACAGCTCGCCAAAAAGGTAAACTTTTAACGGGCTCCTCCACACTGGCAGAGCTGGTCAAGTCATCCTCTTGCAGTAGTTGATCCTGCAGCTGACGTAGTCTGCCGATGACTGCGTGCAGCTGTTGAGTTGAGGCATCCATTCCTTTGCTGCTGCTGCGGCTGTCATCATTGGCCATTATTAGTATATCGAATAGGGTGGCCTCCAGTGCCATTTCTTCTACTCCCTCACCCTGCTTGGGTTTTAGCTGGCGCAATTGCTGCAGCAGCGGCCACATCAGTTGGGCACTGCGGGCGGCCAGCACCTGGGCCGGATTGTTGGGCAAGGGTAGAGTGTCTGTGGGTAGCTGTTTGTAGCCCTCCAGTTGACGCATCAATTGTAGAAAGTCCTCCACCATGTGATTATCAAAGAGATCACTTTCGGGAATGCTTAGCTGGGTAATATTCACCTCAGTTTGTAGGCGATAGCAGAGATTCTGTAACAGACGTCGCCGTATTAAGTTCACATCCTCCTCGCTGAGGCCCTGATCCTTGGAGCCCCGCTTTGACTCTATGGTGGGAGGATTTAAATAATGTATAGCTTGCTGGTAGCTGGGCTCGTCCCGCTGCTGCTGCCTGAGGCTTCTCAATGCCTGCTGGGACACACCCAAAGGTTTCATCTCCATTTTCCTGTCTGTACGCCAACTTTGCAGCTTGGCCAGTCCACTGCAGTTCCAGTTGCTTTCCTGTTCTTCATCCTCCAGCTCGTAGCTGGTCATAAACGTAAACGGCTGAGACTTGGCTTGACTGCTGTTGCCCACCTGTAGCACCGCCACCTCATCGATGGGTCCACTTTGAAAGCCACCGGCTGCTGCAAATCTTGTACCATTCCAACGATAGATGCGTGTCCAGCAGCCCAGTTCATTAATTAGAAGGTAGCTCCTGCCTCCCTCTGCTGGAGTAGCCTCCACCGCAAATACACGACGCACTGGCTTATAGTCCGGGGCCTGTTCTAACACAAAGCTGCGCTGCAGTCTTTGCAACTGATAGGGCAGACGTAGCCAGCTAAACATTTTGCCCAGGCGTGCACAAAAATCGATTTGCCGTCTATGAATGTCATGCGGGTCGTCCTCTGCTGGTGGTGGTTGCTTCACCCTCAACTCTTTCACTTGCCAGTTGCCGGTGATATTCTGTTGATCTCGTCCCCGTGCCCACAGGCTGTGTTTATGCCACAATTGGAAATCAAAGGCATTGAGACCTTGCCTGGCTAACAGTTCGGGGGCAAGCACACGGGCCAAGTAGAGAGGCGTCTGCAGGACAAGTTCCTTTTCGTTTAGGGTAGCCACATCACTGAGATTGTGTTGGGCCTCTCCGTTTAGGGGTGAGGTAGCCTCCAGAGTGTTGAGCACATGCAGCATGGGTACTATCAGTGGTGTCTCCACGCGTTGATCATGGATGGCATTTACCTGAGGAGGGAGGGAAATGGAAAATAGATGAGAGAGAGCTTTGGGCTGTTAAGGACAAGCCACATAAGTTTTATCGACATTTTTTTAACATTAAAGTGGAAAATTGTTAAGCTAGGAGAGTGCAGATAAGCTCGCTTTGAAATCTTGATCTTTTAGTGCCTTGTCAAAAGAGTTCCTGCTGTTTTCCGACAGTAATTTTCCACTGTAGCTGCTTAAATTAGCATTTTTGCAAGCCAAAAGAGTGCAGATAAGCTCGCTTTGGAAATTTGTTCATTTAAAGCCGTCATATACATTCTAAATGCTATTACCAACTGTAGGTGTTAGAATGCAAATTAGTGAAGCCAAAAGAGTGCAGATAAGCTGGACTTGGACTCTTTGGGCTGTTAATGACAAGCCACATACGTTTTCCGACATTATTAATAGCTTTAGCTTACAATTTCTTATCTTTTAGTTGGAAGAAGATAAGCCAAGAGAGTGCAGAGAAGCTCGGTGTGAAAACTTGGTCTATTAGCGCCTTGTCAAAAGGGTGCTGCTTTTTTTCGACATTAATCACCCACTGTAGCTGTTAGAATGAGAATTGCACAAGCCAAAAGAGTGCAGATAAGCTGGTCTTGACCCTTCAAGCTGTTATTTCCAAGCCACATACGTTTTTCGACATTCTTAAGAACTGTAACTTACAGTTTTTTTTTTGAGTTACAGTGGAAAATACTAAGCCAACAGAGTGGAGATAAGCTCGCCCTGGAAATTTATTATTTAAGAAGCCAAGCCATCTAAATTCTTGCTGTTTTCCCACAGCTCTTACCAACTGTAGATGTTAAAATGAAAAATACACAAGCCAAAAGAGTGCGGAGATTGCAACCGAGTGCAGATAAGCTGGACTTGGACTCTTAGTGTCATACTAGGCCAAGTTTTCATTTGGTGGCTTTCATACTTCTGAACTAAAATAGTCAAGAGAGTGCAGAGAAGCTAGAATCTGTTTGTGGGAAAGAATCTGATTCTGATTTCTAACTTTACATCCCTTTTTCTGCTATGCTTTACCCACCATCAAAGTGTTGGCATACTCCTCCATCAGATTGAGTCCATTGACCTGTCCTCCCACCAGCATCTCACCATCTAGATACAAATCCTGTGCCACCAAAGGCTCGGTGAAATTTTGCTCTGTATGTAGGGTAACCACACGCGAGAGTTCCACCTCGTTGAGCTGTTCCGCCTGCAGATTATTGTTATCCAAAGAGCCGGGGGCAAAGGTAAGCGGCCCTGCAATCAATTGGACAAGAGTTTAGTTAAAATCGATTCCCACTGTTCCGTCGCCTGTTGCTTACCCTCGCTGTGCCAGTCGCGATCCACTCGCACCGTATCCCTAAGCCACTGACTAACATTGCAGCCATTTAGCAGTTCACCCAGAAGTACCAAAGCTTCAGCCTGCACTTGTTTGGCCTTAATGGCAGCTTCGAAGTGCAGGGGGCTGTCCACGGTGACCTCCGCCTGGTCGTCAAGAAAGATCAATTGATCCAACATGCGTGCCACTGGCAAATCATTAAGCTCATCTATGTGGGCACCATTTACTATGCTCACGCGTCCCGTAAAGATCTTGTGACCTGGGATTTGTAGATTAGGCTGGCGCTTGTACAGCAGTTGCTGGAAAAACTCCTGCAGAGGCAAATGACTGCGATTGCCCAGATGGCCCAGTACCGTCAGCTCCTCTAGTTGCATCAAGTGAGGAAACTCAATGAGGCCGCGCTGCACAAACGCCTGTTGGCTGGCATCCCAGTAGAGTTGCTGCTCTAGCTCGGCCAATCGGTCCCTGACTTGGAGTTGCTTCACATGGAGCTGTCCATTTATGTAAACATCACCTGTAAAGTTCAAGGGCTGCCGCTTGTTGGCCAGTCGCTCGAAGGGCAAGCCATTTAAGGCCTTAAGCTGCAGTTCATCCAACACTTGCACGGGTGCTGCAAAACTCTTGGTGGCCTCTATGACCACCTCCTCAGAACGGAAGACTATATCGTTTAGCAGCTCGGGTAGCAGACGCTCATTGTAGCTGCCCTCCAGCTGAAGATTACTGGCAAATAGAGGCGGCTCTTCGAAACGCCAGCGTGTCTTCAGTTCATTGGGGCGATTTAACCACACCACCTGGCGTTCCAGCTGTGCCAGGTCGCGTCCATTGAGTAAACCCAACACCTGCACATCGCCACTAACCGCTATCTTTTCCACCTGCAGCTGGCCATGGAGAATCAGCAGAGGCAGCTCATCCAGCTGCTGCAGAAAGCTGAGTAGAACCTCCGCCTTGATTCCTTGCAGTTCCTGCGCCTGCACACCTTGCGGCAGTATCAATTCCTCCACCTGCAAGTGGCCATTTGGTTCGTAGTCGAGTTGCTGACTCAAATTGAGTCCATTAAGCAGTCCTGAGCCGAAAACATCTCGGTTTATGATTGCTTGCTCAGCGCCTAATCCCACAAAACTGGCCTTTTGTAGTTGAAGTGGCTCTGTTAGCAACTGATAGCCTGTGGCCAGTGGGAGGCCATTCAGACGGTGTCGTACTTGAAGCTGGCTAAACTCTGGCGTGGGTCCCACAAAGCGCAGTTGTGTTTGGTCAGCGATGAGGGGACCATCCAGGGGAAAAGCTTTTTCCAGCAACGTTTCCAACTGCACACCATCGTAGGTGGCACCTTTGCTGAGGCTCAGTTCATGGAAATAGACGTAGCCAGTTAGCTGGGTGAGATTCCACAGAGTTTGACTTGTGTGTTTGGTAATAAAATGCTCCAGAGGTATGCCACCCAATTGTCCATCAGCCACATGGGCATCCACAGGCAGTACCAACTGTTGCACTTGCTTCTTGCCGTCTATATACAATTCCTGGTGTGGATCTGCTGATCGTTGTACCAAGTCATTTAGCAGAAGCCCATAGCTTTCGTTGTCCAGTGAACCTTGCAGGTTAAGTGCGCCCTGTACCCAGAGCTGCGAGAAGTGGCAATCGGCTTGTAGATGTTGAGACTCCAAGAGGGTGGGATTTGCAGGAGCCTGGCGACCCTGGGTGCGACCCAAAAGCTGTGCAAGCAAACAAACAAGTGAAAGAAAGAAGTGTGGACAGGTTTGCAGCTTACCTCCAGCTCCTCCGACACTTCCAGTTGGTTAAAGGTAACCCAGCCCGGCCAGTCCTGAGCATCAGACAATGTAATGGCATCCAAAGGTTTGGCTCCATTAAATGTGCCATCACTATCCACCACATTGACAGCTGTGGAGTCAAAGTTGAGATTGATGCAAGATACGTGTGTTAAAAACTTACTCAACATTTGGGTAAACTGCTTCGGTGCCTGCACTATGCTAGTGCTATTGCCCTGCGACCAGAGATAGTCCTGGGGAAAGCTCAAATCGTTGAGCTTGTCCAGCTCCAAAGTATCCTCAAAGATGGCAGTCTGCAAGTCACACGGGAAAAAGCATTACAAAATTTACAAAACATTTTACACTCACACCCTGAACTTCAAGCTGTTGGAGCTCCAAGGACTCATTACGCCAGACCAAATCCTGCATTAACTGTGTACAGTTCAGTCCATTGATATATACACACTCCACGTCCTGCAGGCTATTCGATGCAACTGCTGCTCGGTCGAAGCGCTGTTCCGTCTCTAGCAACTCCAAACTTTCAACTTGAAGTGATCCTTCGGGTAAGTGGAGTATGCCAGGATGTTGTACATAGAAAGGCTGATGATTTAGCTGCTTGAGTAACAGTTCTTCGGCCACCACTGCATCAAACTCCAGCTGCTCATAGTGAAAGCTCAAACGTGAGTCCCAATGGCGTTTGGAGCGTTTTGTTTGTATTTCCTGCTCCAGCAGGCGTATGTCCTGCAGCAACTGTGGCAGATCCAGGCTCAAATCTTCGGCCGTCCAAGGTGTGTCATTTATGAGCAGCGAGTCCACCGATCCTCCCTCTTTGAACACCTGCGGAGTGGTAAACTCCTCATAAACTAAAGGCTGTTCCTGTACTAGCAATTGTGCGGCCTGTTGGATAACATTTTCCTGCTCGGCCAGCCAGTTTTGCATGAACTGCTGTATGTCCTGCAGATCATGCAGCTCCGAATTGCGTGGCAGCAGCTGTGTTTGTAACTGAAACAGACCGGAGGGAGCCTCCTGGCGTGGTATAAGCAGCTGATTGGACTGACGTAGCAAGACCGCACCCGCTAAGCCCGCCTCACGTTGCTCATCCAAGAGACAGCTTAGGCCATGGCTTAGCCGATTGCCACGGCGACAGGGAGCCGGCAAACTGGCCTCAAAAGCCTCACCATTCCATATAAGCACGTCCAGCACCAGCAACGAGTGGGTATCAAAGCTAACACGATGCTGCACCATCAACAGCAAATCATCTCGATAGCTACGCACGGGTATGGCCAGAAAGTGTTCAACTAAACCAAAATTCTGTCCCAACACGGTGCGCGGCACCAACTGACCCTGCACATAGGCCAGTATTTGGGGACGTAGGCCGCCCAGAGCCAAATAGCTGCGACCGCCCATCTGAAAAGCAGCCAGGTCCATTAGCTGAGGTGCCTCCAGGTGCTGACGCAGCTGTAGTTGCAATTGCGGCGACTCTCCTGCCGCCGCTTGATAAATTAAAGCCTCATCTGCCTGACCCACCGCCAGTAGCAAATCCCTGCCTGTGTCCAGTACAGCCAATGCGGTTAGCTCCTGCTCCAAACGCAATTGCTGGCCTAACCAAAATTCCTTGGTGTTTAGGTTAAAAGCATAAATGCTGATGGTATGATTTCCGGCCAGGATTACATAAGTTTGCTCATTTTGCACAAAAGTGCGGAGATGGGTAAGGCGATTGCCGCCCACGGGCCAGTGCCAGATCTCTTGTAGACCCTCAGCCTGAAGGCCATACCAAAACAATTGCTTTTGGCTGGCTATCAACAGGCATCCCTCGTAGCTTATCATGGCCTCTATGGAGGCCGAGGCCCAGGGCAGAGTCTGGCTGAGTGTGAAATCTGGCTGCAGCACCAGCAAGTCCTGCGTTCGTCGTCCTATCAACAGATAGTTGCTGCTGCTACCATTCAAGTGCAGCTGCAGCCATTGCTCCACTTGGTGTCCACCGCGCGTAAACTCCACATCCTCCTCAATGCTGGCGAGTACAAGCAGCTCGCGTGTTCTACGCTTAGACAGCTCCAGATTGTGCAATTGCTCGAGATCTATGGGCGGGCTAAAGCCTTGAGAGTCCACCACATTGGGCTGGTCCAACTGAGCACCCAAAGTAGCCTCTGCAATTGGCTCTGCCTTACTGCGTGCCTTAAGCGTGGCATCCAACTCTTGTACTTCCTTGGTGAGTCCCTGTTTGGCCACCGCCTGTTGTATTTCCGCACGCAAAGCTTGTGCAGACTGAAGGGAGGATTGATCGACCACCACCTGGCTGGCACCTGGTTGATCCGCCTTATTTTGGGTCCACTTGGGCTGAACTATTACACCTTCCTGAGTTTAGATAGAGCGAGTGATTAAGTTGGCCTAAATATGTAACCCATAAACACTTACTTGCCCCTCTTCACCCTGTTCAAGAGCCTCGCTTAGTTCGCTGCGTAGCTTTGCTATTTCTGCATGCTGCCGTGAACTGACTTTGATTTGATGAATAAAAGGCCAGCACCAACACCATATATAAAGCATTAATGGAAATTGAAGCCGCATTTCACAAAATTAACAATTAATTGACAAAACCACTTTCTACGCACACGTGAACAAATTTCTTTAAGTTTACCGTTTGAATTTACCGTTGCTGTACCTTTTCTGTCTATCGATAAGAAAACGAAAAAGATGCTGAATTTTGTGGGAAAAAGCCAACAAAAATAGCTAAGATTGCCAATTACATTGTGAAACTGGCAAAATGAATATGAACAGCAACTTTTTTTTAAAATTAAATTATAACAAAGGTAACTAAACCCACCAACGAAAACTTTTTTTTTATAGTATCATTTTAATGGTTTGAAAAATTTTTCACATATTAAGATACGGCAACTACCGACAAGCATAACTGATTTTAAAAAGCTATATAAAAAGAATTTGAGAAAATAATACTGTATATAGGCTTACACTTTGTGGATGAATAGTTTGGGAGTTGTTGAATTTTGAATTATGGAAATTATTCGATAGCTATCGAATTTAAATTGACGAGAACAGTCACTGAAATTGAACTTAAGAGTAAAGCAAATTTGACGTGAAAACGGCTGTTCTGGCAACACTGGCTGCAAGGCGCAATACTGGTGCTAATTTTAAAAATGATGACTTAACCATTGAACTCAATGGTTTTATAAGTAAAAGAATTTATTGGCTGAATAACAAAAGCAGACTGAACATTCAACAATTAATTACAACACAAAATTATATGAGATCAGATATCAACCGCCAACCGGCGTAAAATCACAAGTTTGTTTGGAATCATAACACGTGTAGGTTCATTTGAAGTCACAAGTTAAACACCGAGATTTGAATTTTTGTGATAAGCCAGTTCAAAGATGATGGCGCTTAATGCCAGAAATAAAGTTGTTGCAAATACTGAAGTTCTACTTCAAATTTGGCGCACTGGTCAAGTCAAGTCAAGTGCTACCCTACTAATCCAATTCACCTAACAGCGCTGCCACTTCCTTGTGTCAATGTTGCTCAAATACTGGTATTTTCTGTAGACTCTTAAAGCAGTCTATCGATAACGATAGTCCAATTGATAGCCCCTTGGCCGCACCATTTGGGTAGCATTTAGAGAATTAAATAAACACCTTAAATAAAAAATAAAATCATCCCTATAGCTAACTCTGATTTACCCTTCCTTTGCCCACTTGCGACGAACAAAATTCAAAAAGCGCGCCGCTGAACAGCTGACAAGGCTCTGAAGCGAAAAGGTGGCAACCCAGCCAAATGAAACTCTAGTATTCATTCCTCTTCGCTAAAACCAAACGCATCGCTTTCGGCGGCGGGCGCTTACAAGAAAGAAAAAAATGCTTTAAACAATTGTTTTGGCTTAAATTAAATAACAAATTTTGATTTTTCGTGTGCCAAACGAGAGTGAATTCGTGTTGATATTTGCCACTATAGGCCAAGACCAAACAATTTCAAAAATTGGTGTAAGTTTGTTTGTTTTTATTTTATGTTTTGTTTTGTGAAGTGCAGTTCGAAGATTTTTTGTGGCCTGCTCTTTGGCTCATTACTCTCTTTTTTTTCTACATGGCGGTTTTCGTTTTGCCGTTGTTGTTGTTATTGTTGTGTGCAGCAACAAGCAAATAAACAAAAAATAACCCGTTTGATCCGTGTATGTGTGTGTGTGTGTGCAACTGCGAGAGAGTGTGTGTGTGTGCAATTGTTTGCGCGCGGCTTTTTTTTTACGCTAATTTAATTCCTATTTTCAATGCTTAAAGTTATAATAAGAGCCACCACCAAAAACAGCAGCAGCCGCCGCAGCAGCAACCACAACAACTGGAAAAGGCAGCAGCAACAGTTGAGGGCGGAAGCGGCAGCAAGAAGGTAAACCAAATTTCCCATACGAATTATCAATTAATTAGAAATGTAACGGTATTTGTCCAACAAAAACAACAACAAAAATAATGAAACAGTAAAAAAAAAACCACTCAACGCCCTTGACAGCTGCCAAAGTTGGGTGAAGTTGCTGCAACGCTTTACCCGCGCACACTGGGCCGAGGTGCGTCAAAATATGAGGAAAAGTTGAACATGTTGCAAAAGTGATAAATTGGTGATGAGACTTGGATCCTAAGATCGTTAGGGTCGTGTGCTATATCTATCGCTAGGAAATTTCTTTAAAAAAAGCTACTTTAAGATAAAACGATGTTTGGTAACGATTATTATATGCATTATTTTCCATAAGGATGCAAACCGATTGGCTTATTTTATGGATTTTAAAGCCATCCGAACACATGTTGCGGTTCGGTTCAGTGGTTCACTCTCAATTTATTATATAGTTATTAGAGGATTGTTTCCGTTTTCACAGAATATACCAATCTTCCCTTAAATCTAAGTGATAAGCTATTTTCTACGAACATTCGAAAGTATGACAGTCCGAAAAATGTCAAAAACTTTTTTCTGTTCTGAGATCGTCCCTTAATTCCTCCGAATGTCAACCCTTAAAGCATGTCTTTAAGAATAATCTACCGAATTTTGTTTAGTTTTGTTTTGAACGTAATTTTTTCGGTTTTTCGAAGGAAAGGCATTCCGAAAGTTTATCAAAATCCCTTTATTTGTTCAGGAATAAAAACCCCTCTTAAGTATAAAGTTACGATTTGCCTTAGATCTGAGCGGCTAGGTATTTTTCCCAAACTTTCAACGGTAAGGCAGTCTGCAAAACTTGTCAAAAACTCATTTCTGTCCTTAGTTTCTCTTTATCTTAACTCTTAAATCCCTCTCTTGCGTATATTGCAGCAACTTACCCTTAAACATGATTTAAAAGCTATATTTTCGGCGGTTTGAAGCTGCGAAAAAGATGGTAGGGATCACATCGACACGTACTTATGTTATGATTAAAATTCCCAAAATTGTTACAGCTTACAACACGTCAGTGAACTAAACCCAAACCGAAGCTTTTTGGTTGTAAATTTATCGGTTCGGTTTAGCATTTTCAAAAGGGATGACAGTTCGGTTTAACAGCGCTTCTGCTCAGAAACGGTTAGCATCTTCGATTTTTCTTGATTCTTGATGCTTAATCAATCGGATCAATGGCCAAGCAAGTAACTAGTTTCATTTCAAGTGTCACAAACTAATCTCCCTCTTTTGTGTCCACTGGTCCCACGGTGCGACGTTTAACACTGACGCTGAAACTCGAGCGCCGAGTCAGACAAAGTGAAATGCGATGTGAAAAGAGAGAGAGAAACAAAATATAAGGCAAGACAAGGCTTCGACTTCCAAATCAAATGGAATTTAGCCGGTTTCCATAATAAAAACGCAGCCAGCCCAGACGGCGGCGTGTGTGTGTGCGTGTGTGTGTGTGTGAGTGTATAGGGTGAGGAGAGGATCGCCCGAACGGGTGGTGGCACTGGTGGAACACAATTCTCAACTGAGTGGGTCAATCTTTCAGCTCGTCTTGGATTCCAAAACTGCAGTCAGTCATCAAAACCAGCAGGCGGCAAGCAGGCCAACATGTTGCGAAAGTTCAAATCGGGGTGTGGTCACGCCACAAGAGAATGATGAACTCTGAACTCTGAAATTGCCATAAAGAAGAACGGAGAAATAAAGGCAACAACTTACGATCCACACATAAGGAACACAGAACAACTCTCCCCGGGGAACAGCTTCGAGCGAGAGTAGAGCAGAGCAGAGCTAAGATGTTTGAAATTGGAATCGATTCAATTATGGGTGCAAAAAATACTTATTAACTAGAAAATTAGAATATCATGGCATACGATCCAGCCGCATTCCACTTACAATTGCCATTCGGCATTTACGGCCATTTAAACGCCCATGAAAATTTAGTTTCCCTTTTAAATATTTCCCAGAAAAAAAAGCACTGTGACAAATTCTGCACGAGGGATGTTTGTGAAGTAGCTGATCGTGGGGCTGGGAAATTTCTAGATAGACTGAGGTAAAGCTGTTAACCGTTGGTTAACCCCGGCAACAGAGCAATGCACTTTCAAAACTGCTGGCTAACGTGAGCAGCGAAGCCTCTCATAGAGATCTCATCATTCCGTGCTGGTGTATGCAAACAGTTACAGTACTCCATGAGTACGTCTGTCAAGGAGTGTCCTTGCCAGTGCTCGTCGGCAGTGGCTGTCAGTTGACAAAGTCGTAACTATAAGGGTACTCCTTCTTTGTTTTGTTTCCGACTCTGCCGAGTTAAGGAGCAGTTCCAGCACACCGCTAGCAATCTTATCGGGCTGCGAGAGAGTGACTCTCTATTATCCTGTTTATGCCATTAAAGTTCCATTGAAGTACTTAGAATTGCTGTCCCCGGGTGTGGTGTGGCGGGTAGTGTGTGTACCTGCCGTGCAAGAGGTCGTAAGTTCGTTTCTGCCTAGGAACATCTAATGAAAATGCCTTTACTATCGCCAGCTATGAAGTAACAGGCCATGAAAATGATTCGCAAAGTTTGCTCTTCGGATGCGTAGTTATCTTTGGCACAGGGAGAAAGTCGTGTAGGCTTTTTTGGAACAGCTTAGCTGGCACAATTCCCTGCGGATTACTAAACACACTCCTCGCGGAATTCTCTTAAAACACATCGGTTCTTGAGAACCGGAATTTCACATATAAACGGACCGAAAGCGTTGGTAAAAAGAGTTTAAAACATATGACATATCCTTAGGACGTTCCATTTTGGAATACCGCTCTAGAGTACGCGGCCCACAGTACCAAGAGCAGCAATCGATAATCTTAGCACACTTAACTGAGACTACAGAAGGCATAGATCTTTGATCTTTGATTCATCAACGTAGAAGCTACTTCTTGTCAGAATGGTTGATTCTCAAACGCTCCTCATTTTTCTAGATTTTACAATTTCCTCGAGGTGCTGCGAGTCCAGCATGAACTCTACATGAACTAGAATCATTTCCTGCTATTTTAAGTAAAATTTAACAGCATCTTGATTACTGTTTTTGACTACTAGTCTTACATAAAAAGCATTTTGATTGTGGCAAATTTTTCCACAAACTTTTAAGTCAAAGTTCTAAGAAACATCAGCTATAAGTTTCATAGTTCTGTCTCTAATTTTCCTAAAAGCTTTAATAGAACCACACAATTTTGCAGCTGTCACCAATGGCGGCTAAAGGTGACCGGTTGCGTAAAAGTTTACAATCCAACACTGTTTCCATAAGGCAACCCTCTTTATTGTAAAAACACATAATTTTGCTTTGATTTCCACTTCCTCCAATTTTACTCATTCCACTGCCCTCATAAAGTACACATTTTTAAGCAGTTCCTCCCCACCACCCTCCCTTCCGGGATATGTGGGCGTCGACGGTGGCGGCGGCCTCACTTGCCTTGCATTCCCTTCAAGGCACTTCACTAGATGACGCTCTAAAAGGCAAAATTTAGGCCCCGCTGCACTCGCTCTAGTCTGCCCATCATCAAATTACATTTTACAACAGAACAATGCAAAGAAGATGAGGAACAGAAAACAGAATTCTGCGGAATTTGGTTGCAAAAAGAAAAAAAAAAGGTCTCAAGTTGAGGCTGAGTCTTCATATTTCTCTGGATAAGCGCACTTGGGCCAAGGAATTAGCTGGAATGCTGGGGTAGGGCGGGAAAGTGGAAGCTGGGAAAATAAAAATAAAGTCCAAATAATTATGGCGCAAAACCACATGCAAACAATTTAAATTTTGTGGTCACTGTGGGATGTGAACACATCCCCTCCTCGACTCGGTGGATGTCTCCATTTATGTTTGTTGACATACAAAACTGCAATTTTGACAGCTACCGAATATTACCCGCTGATGGTTATACGAGCTGCCTAATGTCGAAAAGATTTACATATATCTGAGAGTGCGTTGTCAGACAGGCGGCTCTGAGCTCATAGATTCGTAATGTGAACAACAACAAAAGCCAAGCGAAACTTAATTAAATTTATTCCAACAAAGTGGCAAATTAATAAAAGGCAATAGCAACAAAATCCACATACAAACAAAAAACAAATCAAAGAAGAAAAAAAGTTTCAGCGCAGGCGTCGCACAGTGGGTACATTCCCAGAGTTTTAGCCAAAGGTATATCAAATGAGATGAGTCAAGAATACCCCAGCTTACTGTGTGAGTTGGGTGTCAAAAAACTTATAAGAGAATGCTTCTCATATATTTTTGTGTTTCTCAGATTGACATTGCCTGATATCTCGTTTGAATAACTTTTATAAAGTGAAAATACAGCTTTATAAACCTGCAGTTTTTATCCGGCTCGAGGTCATGTTTATGCTTTCGCACAACTTTAAACGGAGACACAACACCACAAAGGAGGCTGGTAGATCGTACAGCTGTTTCAAGAGGAACCACCCTCTATCATCAGCGATCAATGCCTACCAACCGAAGGTTTCTGTAAAGTCTCTCCATGCCTGCGGTGGCATAACCGTTTGGGAATCCCAAATTTATATTAAGGAAGAAAATGCATCAAAAGACACCATGACACGTATTTTTTGGTTTCGAAGCTGCGTTTGTAGCCTTCTCATTGAATTTTGTTGGTTTTTCCAAACTTTTTTTGATGTGAAACATTTTTAATTTCGCTAAGGAAGATTTTGGTAGGACTTAAATATGATTTCAGCGTCACTCGTATTTATCAATTTTTATTTATCAAGTACTTAGTATCGAATTCTTAGTATTTAGTACCTAGAATCGAGTACTGAGTATCCAGTAATAAGTATGGAGAACTTAAGATCGAGTATCAAGTACTAAGTACCCAATTTTGAGCATCTAGTGCCAAGTATCAAGTACTGCGCTTTAAGTACTTAGTGAAAAGTACCTAGTATCGATTAAAGAGTATCGAGCTAAGAGTATCAAGTCCTGGGTATCAAACAATTGGTGTTTAGGATGGAAAAGTAGTGCAAAACGAGGTCGTTCTTAAAGAAGACTCTCCAAAAATTCAAATTTAAAAGCCTTTTGAAAGAATATTTATATTTTAAGACATCCAAATCCTTATATCCTCGATTTTAAAAAAAGCCCTTTCAAAATGTTGATACCAACTAGATTGGAGGCAGTTTTAACGAAGGGTATGCTGCAAAACACTCTTATAAGCGCACAGCTAAGACGTTTCTTAAGAAAGCTCTTTCAAAAAGTTGATACAAACCAAATTAGAGGTACTTTTGACGAAAAATATCGGGTTATAGACGGCAAAACACTTTTATAAGCGCACAGCTAAGACGTTTTTGGAAAAAAGCTCTTTCAAAATGGTTTTACAAGCCAGATTTGAGGTACTTTTGACGAAAGATATGCTGTTATAGACTACAAAACACTCTAATAAACGCACAGCTAAGACGATTTTGAGGAAGCTCTTTCAATATGTTGATACAAACTAGATTTGAGGTACTTTTGACGAAAGATATGGTGTTTCAGACGACAAAACATTCTTTTAAGAGCACAGCTAACACATTTTTAAAGAACGCGTTGATATAAACCAGATTTAAGGAACTTTTGACAAAAGATATGGTGTTTTGGATGAAAAAAAACTCGAATAAGCCCACAGCTAAGACGTTTTTAAAGAAAGCTCTCTCAAAATATTGATACAAAGCAGATTTGAGTTACTTGGGGCGAAGGATTTTCTATTTCGAATGACAAAATACTCCTATGAGTGCACAGCTAGGTGGTTTTTAAAGAAAACTCTACCAAAATCTGGAAATTAGCGATATATGAGGTATTTCTGACGTAAGGTTTGGCGTTATTTTTAAAGAAAACTGTGGAAATATTTATGTGTTATCCACATTTCACTTTTAGACTTTTTTTTTGGGACTTTTGGTGAAATATTTGATGTTTAGTTGGACGTTTTGATAAAAAACTTTATAATTGTACAAAAGATTTGCTTTTAAATAATGTATAAAAAAGGCTTAGAACTTGAACTGAGTTTTGAGTATCGTGTTTTAAGTATGCCTTTAAAGTATCGAGTACTGAGCCGGATTCACACATCGAACATGTCACTTGAGTTTTCACATTAACCGCAAGGTTCCCACCTTTTGGTTTTGGCCTTATAAAAATCTTATTACCCGATAAAAACCTTAATTTTTGTTATTTCTCCAGAAAAATGTATATAAGCTTTTGAACGTTGCCCTCAAACACGTTCCACACCGGCTTTGCTGTCTCTCGATTGCTTTGAAATTGACAAAAAAAAAAAAAAGAAACGCCGAAACAAGTTCTCAAGCAAATAATAATAATACATGTTGCTCATTTCTGTTTTGTTCGTTTTGTTTGCTTGTTATTATTCAATTTTGTGGCATTGCCTTTTAGCAGTGTGCTGAATGTGGAATTATAGCACAAATTTACATAATATTAATTTCCAGGCTTGAGACACACACACACACGTTTAAGTTTCGAATTCCGTTCTCTTTTTTTCCCCCCCAATAATGAATGCAAAGTTATTCCATCTTTAAACTTAATTGATTTAAGTACGGCCGGAAAATTGTCAATTCGATGGGTAAATATTTAGTTTGCAAATAAAAGTGAATCAGCTGATGGAAAAAAATCACAAGAAATCAAATTGTGATACTATTAAAGAACATACCGCTCTGGGTATTCTATGTATTTCATATGGTGAGAGATTGGATAAAGACCGCCTTTTTTTGCTTTACTCACAAACCATTTCTCCTTCCTCATTGCCCCTGCCAAAGTCCAAAACAAACAACAGATTTGTATGATTTGTGGATCAACTTTAGAGACAGATTTGGTTGTTGTCCGACCAATGATTGCCTCTGATCTAAATCAAACGAAAATTTCAATTCATGCCAAACATCAGCACACATGTTCCCACTAGCCCACGGTGCCGGCTGCCTCTAAAGAGTTGCAGCTCTTGAGTTTAGAACAATTCCCCATTTCCCTGCTGTTGCATATGGTTTTTATGTGTTTTTCCATTTCACACATTTGTGTTTTTGTTGTTGTTTCCGTTTTTATGATGCTGCAGCTGCACATGTTATTCTCATTGAGTTTTTAGTAGGGGAAAAGAATAACAAAAACAGCAACAGCGGCAGCAGGAGAAATGCATTTCGCCAATATATTGTGTGTTGAGAACGCTTGGCACCTCCTCCCACTCTAGTGCATACATTTGCATCCGACACTCACCAAACCGGACGCACTTTGTCACCGCCAATGCTGATCTTTAATGGTGCGTCTATAAAACGTTCCAACGCTCCTTTGTGTGTGAGTGAGTGATGAATGACATATGTATTATGCATATGCGTGCCGTGTGGTGACACCTTCTGTGGCCCCATTTTGTGCACCACCACCACCAGCACCCACCCATTCCAATTCCCATTCTTATTATAAAGCATAAATATGCAGACCAGACAATAACCAAATACCAAAACAGGCGCTTCCGTTTTCCGGCCTTGCAAAAGCTACATGTGGTGTGGTGTGCCCTTTTATTGTCTGAATTGTGCGGGTTCAAAAACCTCAGCACGCACCATGCGTGTGGCCAGAGAATGTTTTGTATGCTGTTGTGTGGCCTTCAGTCTCTCTTTTCCTGCTAAAGTTTAATTAAGAGACAAAAGCCGCCTCTCCGTGGAGAGACTCAATTCAATTGAACTATCACACAGTTTACTTAATCTTATTTGTGATCCAATCTGTGCAATAGAAATCAACAATGAGTTCGAAAGAACGTTAAATGTGTAAGAGGTCAAGGAACAGGTGTAGCCCCTAACTAAACTGCTCCTTACCTTCTCTAAGATCTACATTGATTGATATTGATTAAGCATACAGATAGTACACATTGTATGTGTTCATTATAATTATAGAAAATCCCCTCAGCTCAATTAATTGTGGTAGCCTCAAGTCAAATTTGCATATTCAGCAATATTATTAAGCTGGAATTAATTTACAAAATTTTCTTTCGAACTTGTGAACAAACGATATTTATTATTATAATATTTATGCGCTCGCCCCGCCTTCATAAATGAAGTCATCCCCGGGATTTGAATCAAGTTTTTCTTTCTGTACGTGTTCCCCCCACCCAGCCAACCGCACCGCCACTCTACCGCCACACACAAAGTGCCGTTAAAAGTTGGTTTGCTGATTGTCTTGTGGCTGCTGCTGCTGCTGTTGTTGTGCTAAATGCAATTGCCTTGTTGTTGCGAATGACATCACACACATATGCACATACATATGTCCCTGCTCGTCTTGTTTGCATATTCACTGCAATATTTGTTCCCTTCTCACACATTCCCGGCCTATGCATGAATCATCTCCATGTGCACATTGTGTGTGGCTTTTTGTTCAACTTTAATTGAGTTCAATTTGTTAAAAAAAGAAGAGAAATACATAAAGAAATAATAAAGCACAAATTGAGTCAAGCAGGGCAGTCTTCTTCTTTCCATTTTTTTGGCAATTGTGTGTTAATTAGATGACAACGATTCAAGCTTCTTCAGTTTATGTTTTTTGGGAGCTCTTAAGTGGGTAGTGATTGTTGAGTTTTTTTTTTTTTTGGTTTGTGTAAGATAATTCTCTTCATAATTAACAAGCCACTTGACATACAAACCCCTGAAAAGGGAATCCATCCAGCCCACAATCATTTAACAATTATTATGCTAGAGATGGGAGTGGGAAGTACTTACATACTTTGAGTTGTGTGGATTTGTTTCCCATGGGAGCGTTTATAGTCAAGTTTCAAATGGATAAAAAATGGCTGTTATTATTTAAGTTCGCCCAACTTTCCAGTTCGTAACCTAAATAACTTCAGAGTTATGGCTCTGAACCACTTTTCAAAGGGTTCTGCGAGCTGGTTCTAAGATGAGAAAATTACTTTTGATAAAATACTATCAATCTATAAACCAAATTTCCAGTTCATAGCTCAAATATTTTCGAAGTTATGACTCTGAACCACTTTTGAACCGGTTCATCCGGCCGAAAAAAAATAGAAAAATTTATTTTCCCACCCAAAATATCAAATTTCCAGACCATAGCTCAAATAATTTCAGAGTTATGGCTCTGAACCACTTTTTAATCGGTTCAGCCGGCTGGTTCCAAGCCGTTAAAATTACTTATGACAAAATACTAGCAGTCTATACACCAAATTTCCAGTTCATAGCTCATATAATTTAAAAGTTATGACTCTGAACCACTTTGGAACCGGTTCATCCGGCTGAAATAATATCTGAATTAATTTTTCTCACCAAAAACAGCAAGTTTCCAGTTCATAGCTCAAATAATTTTACAGTTATGGTTCTGAACCACTTTTGAACCGGTTCAGTTGGCTGGTTCGAAACTGAGAAAATTACTTATGACAAAATACTAGCAGTCTATACACCAAATTTCCAGTTCATAGCTCATATATTTTTGATTTGATGACACTGAACCACTTTTGAACCGGCTTAGACGGCTGGTTCGGATATGAAAAATATATCTAACTTATTTTTCTCACCAAAAACAGAAACAAAATTCCCGTTTCATAGCTCAAATAATTTTACAGTTATGGCTCTGAACCACTTTTGAACCGGTTCAGTTGGCTGGTTCGAAACTGAGAAAATTACTTATGACAAAATACTAGCAGTCTAAACACCAAATTTCCAGCTCATAGCTCATATAATTTCGATTTGATGACACTGAACCACTTTTGAACCGGCTGAGACGGCTGTTTGGGAATAGAAAATGGTAAACATAGCCCTAATAATGTAGTAGTTTTAGCTCTGGGCCACTTTAGAACCGGTTAACAGCATAGAGATGGACATGGAGATACCCCAAAATTTTCGCAATAATGTTGTCGGCTTAGCATAGCAACCTTTTAACTTGATCATTAATATAAGTCCATGGTCAAGCTTGGCAGCAGCCCTAGAAACCAAATTCTGTTCTACTTACACTTCACAACTTTAAATAAAATTAGTCATTAAAATAGATTCCACGAACTGTGAAATGGAAGTGCGATAAGACTTCACTTAATTTCGTTATGACTAAAGTTTACATGGCAAGGGCGTAAAGATACGTGACCTAATCTAACCTGGTATTGGAAATGCTTTGCTTACGCCACGCTCTGCTTCGCTGCTCACGTGTTCATCTCTAAGATGCTCTTTGTTTTTGTGGGCCTTTTGACAGTTTCAAGAGGCGCCCACAATTTACCGTTAGCTATGATGCGTATGTGTGGGTGTATGGAGTGTTTAACATGCTAATGGGACCCCGGAGCATGTCAAATAGATAATAAACGAAGAGGCAGAAGAAGCGAACCCCTTTGACTAGACTGCTGGGGTAAATAAACTTTTCACATGATAATTTTCACACATTGTTGAAATGCGTTGGGTACCACAAAGTGGGTTGCATTGCGATCCCTTTCCCTTACTTGTACAGTTCAGTCACGTACGTACCGTGCCGTACTGTTGCCTGACAACTGACCTTGTCCACCATACATAGAAATTTATTTTTGTTTATATTTTGCTTTATTTATTTATGTTTGCTGTTTTTTTTTGCTCTCGCTACGCTTTGCGGATTAATTTAATTCAAAAGAAAATTTGCCAAATGTTTATTTCGGTTTAAGCAGACATAATTATACCTACAATCTCTGTGTGTGTGAATTTGTGTGGTCGTAATTGTGTCACAGCATATGACAATTATTTTGTAAACTGGCACAAACTGGTCGCAAAGGCGTTGCACATTAATGTGGCTCGAAATGTAAGAAACTATTTGACCCTCGAAATGGTACAAACAAGATCCACAAATCATAAAAGATGTTGGCAACTTAGAAACCACAAAAATTCTGACATTTGTACAGAAAATATTGATTGGATGTTGATTGCTGTTCAGTTTATAGTCTGGTTTAAGGACCTCGAGAGCTTCTAATTGTGTCTTACCTACAACATTGTTTTAATTAAGCCGCAACTGACAGCTAGACCCTTGGAGCGTTTGTATGTATATATGTATATGTGCTCCATTTTCTAAGTTTATCATTGGCAGTTCAAATCAATTCAAGAGGTCACCAGCCACAAAAGGCAAGCGAGGACCATTGAGAAAGCTAATCAATCAAGCAATAAGCAAATAAATGAAGAATGTGGCTGTTGATAAAGCACTCACACACACACACACACACACACACACAGACAGGTATGCACACCTAGGCATTTATATGTTCAGAGGGGGGACGACGCACGCACTAAAAAAAAGTTTTCACTTTTATTTTTGGGGCGCGGAAACGCTTTGCTCTCCACCAACAACTAATGCCGAATCGGGTCATAAAACACCAAAAGTGGTCGTCGGAGTACGATCATCATCATCATCATCATAATGATTATTCTTCCAACGTGTGTGGCGGACATGGATAGCTAACTGGAAATGAGAGCACGTTAACTGATAAAGCTTTCAATACGCACACACACACACACACAAACACCAATGAAGTCATTGGGGCAGCAGCAACTGCGCAACTTTATCAGTTACAGTTACAAGTGCGTGCACCGTTTTGAGGGGTTGTCAGTCAGTCAACCATAAACATATGTACTTAATGGAGCCGATATGACATCATTTTGTGTAAAAGTTCAACACTTCAGAGGTAATACTGGGAGAAATCTGTGGGAATATTGTATCGTAGGGTGGTATTAAAGCAATATTCTGGGTATTAGTTGAGCCAAATAGCATGTGGATTGCAAGTAGTTTGAATTTGGTGATAAAAAAGGTCTTGTGGCATGTAAAATATCATGCGGAATGTACAGTGGTGCTCATAGACTTAAGCCACTGCCACTACCATAAACTGTTTCCTTAATAACTTTTTTGAACATATTTATTTCGGCCTGAAATTTTTACATTTTGCAACACTGTTATTTAAGCAGCTGATCACAGAAAAAAATGACAAGAATTAATTCGGGGGTTCCCAAAAAAATTGACTAAATGTCAAAAAAGAGAATTGCGCTCTGCTCATATACTTAAGCCACCTTGAGCTAAAATCGTCAAACTTGTGTTTTTTATCGGGAAAGTTGTGCTAGTTATTTTCTAAACTAAAATATTGAATACTAAATACGTTTCCCAAAACAATTTGACCGCTATGGCTAAAAATAAAAATACAAATCCGGCCGAAAGAAAGCTAATATGGGAATATTACGAAAAAAAACACATGTATTCTACAAATTTGCAAGACTTTACATTTTTCGCGTGGCAAAGTCAGAAATGCCATTGCATTTTATAAGAAACATGGAACCTGGGCAAATATTCCACGTGAAAAGCCCAGAAAAACCACTTTACACGACGATAAACGGATTGCCAAAATCAGTAAAGCCGATCCGTTCTTGACTTCGACGCAAATCAGAGGTCAAATGGTGACAGATTATGGCGTGAATGTGTCCTCTCAGACCATAAGAAGACGGCTAAATGAATTCGGGTTATATGGACGCATTGCCCAAAAAAAACCATTGCTGTCCAATAAAAATGTTAAAAAGCGGCTGCAATTCGCCAGAGAGCATATTCAACAAGTAAGGGCTCTGCAGTCGAGTTTCCCGACCACAAAATACCCTGTTCATTTGTTTTCATTTATTTCTTTGTGACAAAATGTCATCCTAAATGTAGGCAACACTTTTGGTAGTCCCGGCCAACAACTGGGGGGTGCTCTTATCAGCTCAACTGTTTCGCTTATAACTCCGTTTTTTGTCCGATCTGATTGTACTTTTCAGAATAGATAGATATTGGGCCTAGCTTGATGCATACTAAACCACGAGGCTCTAACTTGAAAATTGTGGATCTGACGGTTGTTTAGGTCTAGAATTTCTAGAGGAGGTCTAGGTTTTTTGGGGATATAAGGGGGACGGGTGGGAATTTTCCAAATCTGAAATAAACTTGATCTGCGTACAGCATAAATCTACCTTCGTGCAAAAATGGTTGTGGCTCTATCTCTTATAGTCTCTGAGATCGACGCGTTCATACAGACAGACAGACGGACGGACAGACGGACATGGCTATATCGACTCGGCTGTTTATGCTGATCAAGAATATATATACTTTATGTGGTCGGAAAATTTTCCTTTTCCCTGTTACATACATTCGCACAACTTCATGATCCCCCTTTTCCCATTTTCAATGGGAACAGGGTATAAAAAGGTCCCAATTTTTGGAACATGATTGTTTGGAGCGACAAATCCAAGTTTAATGTCTTTGGGAGTGATGGTAAAGCATATGTAAGACGTCCTCCCAACAAACAATTGGACCCCAAATACACGAAGAAGACCGTTAAACATGGTGGCGCTTCGATTATGGTCTGGGGCTGTTTCACCGCATCGGGCGTAGGTCCCCTAGTGAAGATAGAAGGCATTATGAACGGCGAAAAGTACAGGGACATCCTTATTAACAATTTATCTGGAGAATATGCCGATAATTTGCCACTTGCCTGGATATTTCAACAGGACAACGACCCGAAACACACCAGCAAGATAGTCAAGTCGTGGCTTAACCAAGAGGGAATCAATGTTTTGCAATGGCCACCGCAGAGCCCCGACTTGAACCCTATAGAGAACTTGTGGGGAATTCTTAAAAAAGTCGTTGGCCAAAAAAAAACCAGCAAATAAAAACGATTTGTGGCGAATTTTTGCAAGAAGAGTGGAAGAAAATCACCCCTCAACAGTGCGCACGTCTTTTGGACTCAATGCCAAAGCGTTGCTCCGCTGTTTTTAAGCAGAAAGGTCATCCCACTCAATATTAAAGTAAATTTATTAAAAGTATAAGGAATATTGGGCAAATTTTAACTTTTTCAACCATTTTTTTTACAGGTGGCTTAAGTATGTGAGCAGGACATTTTGGAGATGGTCTCAGATTTTTTAAGTTTTTCGTTGAAAATATATTTTTTTAACTTGGTTATTCTTCTAAAAGAACACTGATATATAGAACTAATGTGACACAAAAAATTGGAGCTGTGAAATAAAAACTTTTCTTAATTTTCGTTAAAATTCTTGGTTGAAGTCTTGTGGCTTAAGTCTATGAGCACCACTGTATATTAACTTATATGAAACATCTAGATGAAAAAATCAATGCCTTAAATTGGTTTTAACCTCAAACTTAGGATCCACAGCTACAAAAAAATTATACAACTTAGGATCCACAAAGACAAAAAATCATTGGCAACTGAAAACACAAACTTTCAATCAAAATTAATAGTTTTTGAGGCCAGACACGGCACTTTTCATTTCGATTGAAGTAACTGACCGGCATCATCAACATACATAAGCTATTACAAAATGCATTTTGTATCGCCCGCCTTTTGTCTTGGTTTTTTTTCCTGGCACGTCATCTCATCATCTGTGGTGAGTCGGCTAGGCAAAAAGGAAAAAACAAAACATCAAAAGCCAAGCGAAAAATGAGTCAGAAAACTTAAGATGCGTTCCATCACACGCAATTGTTATGCTGCCAGTTTGGTGGCAAACTCAAAAAGAAAATAATAATAATAAAAGAAGTCTCTGATAAGATAAAAGCCAAACGAAATCATGCAGAGATATGCACAGTCGCCGTCCTCGTCGCCGTCGTCGTCGTCGTTGTCGTTATGTAAAAACTCAATTCGATAACATAAAAACCAAAAAGGGGGGGAAATTAGCCAACACCACATTCATCAAAGTGACACGTGGGGTTCCACAAAAACAACACAAACGAACAACAAACAATCCACTAAACCGTCAACGCAATTAACGTTTTGCTTCTACATCCACCACCATAAATTGTTTACTTTGCCAGCTTCCTCTCTGGATAAAGGCCGTTCCATACAAATGTACATTGCCATTTTTAGTTGGCTTTATTTATAGAGAGCAAACACAGCTGGGTATTCGTTGGGGCGGCCATTCCAGGAATGGGAGGAGCAGTTACATAGGTGCATTAGTGAGCCAACTGTCAATATTTTTAGCAATTGGCAAGAGTCAAAACTAAACATCTATTTAGTTGGCCCGCATGTAGGCGATTGTCTTTTTAAGGGGCAAAGTAAGAAAGAAAGAAAGAGAAAAAATAACCTGTTTGCCTTGACTTAAGATCTGGCCCAAGTGGGTGTGGTGGAACCAGTGTGGAAGATATGGGAATTTTTATATTTTGTTTATGAAAAATTACTATTTGCGTTGGAGCTAATGGATGTTTGTTATTGCTTAGACGGCGTCATGAGATATATCGTTTTTCTCGAAAAGAAACCTTTCTTTTTTGTTTAATAAAAAATTTCAAATTTTAACTCAATAGTGGAGATAGCTTGAACATAATTTTTATGCCCTTGCAAAAGGGTACAGCTATGCCAGGGGAACAATCTGTAGGAAAAAAAGCTTTTTGGCATTCAATGAAATCATCTCCAAACTTCAAATGTTTTCTATGATTTTTCATGGTTCCAAAAAGTCACGATTTTTAGGTCATAAAATGAAATGCATTGGGAAAATGTCCACTGCTTGGACAAGAGTGCGCTTCAAAGACTCAATATTTGAGTGCCGAGAAGAGCAAGCCATAGTCTCGAAAACGTACCACAGTTTGTACTCCATTGGATTCAGGTCTGGGCAACCATTAGGCCAATCATCCTTGGAAATGAAGTTCGGTGCTTGGTTTTTTTAGCCCTGTTTAAGTCGCGTTTGCCCCGGCGGTGTTGAGAGGCTTCACAACCTTTTCCAAAACGTCGAATTGATACACTTTCGCCGAAGTTTTCACTACTTTTTCACTAAAAGAAGGCTTGGTGGCTCCATCATAGGCGACTCCACACCAATCCATCACTCTGAACTCTCAGAATGAGTTCGGACGCATGTTTTGATGATGTTGACAAGTTGTTGTAGAATTCGTCTGTGGTAATTGTTCGCGCACTGGCTACCCAATTCTTTCGATTTTGTCTTACGTTTTGTGAGTCCCAAGTTATGTTTTCTAATGTGCGACAGCTGTTCCTACTGATATTCAACTCACAAGACATGATTTTCTGCTTGCGCAGTGGATTTCGACGAATTCGATCTTTCAGGTCTTTGATGTAAGCTTGTGACATTTGCACAGTGCGCAGACGGCCGGATTTCTTGCTGTATTTTATTCCATCAGTATCCTTAAATCCGGGTAATTTAGCATAAATGTCACTTGTCAAGTTGGAGTGGATGCTTTCAATGATGCTCGATAACGAGTGTGTTCCATACGTGTACCACGTCAATTGCGTCTACTTGGTTTACTCTGAATAGCTTTGGAACAAAGTATATGGGTAAATGCCAGGAATGCAAACCGCTTGGAAATAAGGACTGGTTCGGTTCAGTGGTTCACACAGTTTTCTCGAATCTGCGGTTCGGTTCATTGCATGGCTTTTGGAGCTATCTGTATACATTTCATGGATGCCAGTTTCAGTTTTCGAATATTATGATTTCTAAAGGTAGTGTTAAGTTTATTGAACAAGGATTAAGCTAAAACAACGCATTAAATTATAATATTTGGGTTTCACAGCTAATACCTCTGCTCATGAAACAATAATTAAGGTAGGGAGCTCACCGTGTGCGTCCGTTAGCAAAGTAATTAAAACGTTTAGTGTTGTGCGAACTCTTGAAGCTTGAGGTTCTTCGCGCAAAAGCGCAGTACTGAAAATAAAATGTACGCCGTAACTTAGTTGTTGTATCATACTTCTGCTTCTTTCGGTGTAGTGTTGGTTAACGTCCACTGCTACCATCGAAACTAGAGATGGGCGATTAGTTAGAGTAGGCCCACCTTTCAAATTGAGTTCCCAGAAATTATTTGAGTAGCTTTATAATTGTCGAAAAAATATCGAGTCGTATATTTAGGCGCCGTCCATTAGAATTTTGCTGCGAAATTAGTGCATTGATCGTTTGGATTGTCTTAATTAAGTGTAAAAACCCATGCTAAAGCACAACAGATGTGGGATACTCACTCAAATCAATAGTCCACATCCACGCACAGAAAGCAGTCTGATTACCCATCATATTAAGAGCTCGGTGGGTCCTTAAAAGCTACATCAATCCGGCAACGCCAACTATTAGTTCGGTCGATCGAGATGGTCTATAATTTAACACTTTTCTTAATATTATTCCCACATTTTTAAAGTTGTTCTGCCTGAGAGAAAAAGCCAATAAAACGAACTGAAATTCGATATTGAAAGGCCACAGGTTCGATTTTAAGTTCGGTATATCAGCTGGAATAAGCGGTTCGGTTTCAGTTCGGAACCGGTTTGCATCCCTGGAAAAAGCACCTTAACTTCTTTGCTTGTATCTTAAACTGTACTGAATTAATTATTTTTATGGCTCTTTGCACCGAATGCTCGACTTCAATAACTTTATATAGTACACAGAAAAAAAGATGCAAAAAATATCCATTTGGACATTATATGTCTTTAAAATCCTTCAAATCATCAAACGAAGCTAAAAATCATCCAAATGATGATCCTTTTTCATGTCCTTTGTATGATATTCAGCTCTGTTGGCTGATTAAGAGGATAGTAAAGACAAATCCAGTCCAAAAAGAACATTTTTAAGATCCTTCTTTTTCTCTGTGTAATATAAATGTATTATCTAAGAAGAAAACTGTGTCCTGTTGTGGTTTCTAAAGGCTTCAAGGAAAGATTTAGCTGTTAACAAAAAACCACTTACATTTTCGGTGAGAACTTTCGTGATATTGCAAATGCTTATGCAAGACTTTCATTGATTGCTAAACGTAGAGAACGAAATATGGCGTGCAAACTTCACAATTGTTTCCATGTTCTTCATGATATAATAAACGCTGGAAATTACTCACTTTATAAAAACGTTTCCGTTTCTTCTTTACCGAACAACTTAATGATGACAGCTTTCCCTTTTTCCTGTATGAAATGGACACGTTGGCCAGTAATACCAAAGGCCTTTTCTAGGTAGCCTAGTTTCTAATGTACAGCTGTTTGTGGTGTTTGGTGCTGTTACAAGCACGTGCTTCAGCACACATCATTGGTCGGCGGGAGGGAGGGTGGGGGAAGGTGCACCCCGGTGGGAAGACAATAACAATTTAGAGCAGCTGTCGTGGTCGTTGCTAACATTCGTTTATGTGTGTGAGTGTGTGTGCGTGTGTCCGTGAGCCTTTTGTTTTCTGGTTTTAAATGGACAATTTTTGTACATAATTCATCAGTTGATCATCCACTCTTTTCGCTTGCAGATGTCATTGACGAAAAAGGATCCATCGCTGCGTGTTGCCGCCTCCGATCCACATTTGGTTAGCCTGGGCGGCGGTCGCTTGAGTACCGCTGTGACCATACACTACATACACATTGGTAAGTCATCTTGCTTTATTTTGGGAATTGGATTCGGGCAAGGTCATTTGTAAAAGCGATAAGCGTAAGAAATGAACGAAGCTTTGCAAAAGCCACGCACCAAAGAAATAGACTCTAATGGAAGGCGATAAGGTGATCACAGTGGAGCAAAGTTGGTGGAAAATGTACCCAAAATTTGAAATATTATTTTGATTTACTTACTGTAGATAAAACTCTGATAAATTATTTAACCATACAATTTATACTTCGAGAATTTATAGGTTGATAAGTAGGGGCTATTCCACATTTTAATGGCTAAACAGGAATGAGTGTACACCATTCGCTGAATTGCTGCCTTATACAACATTATTGGAGCATTAGAAAGGCTTAAGCATATGATAGAGTCAACGAGTCACCATCAAAGGCGGCGCAACTCATAATTGCGATTGAACAGAGAAAAACAACTGAATTTCTTATCTCTTCTGCATGTTTTTACTGCTGTCAATGCTACAATCCTGACGCTCAGTAGGACCCGAACTTCAGATATCATCTGATAAGTTGAAACAACATAGTTTTGTCAGTTGCAAAAATTTTAAGCAAAAAAGGGAGAGCTTTTACTTATAGGAAGTATCCAATAAGAATAGGAAGGGGAGTGTACAAGTTGTCCCTTCCTAAGCGATCTGTCAGATATCTTTAATGTAGATGGTTACCTCTCTGCATTTGAATGCGTGATAATAAAACGTGACCTGGAGGTGTTTTCCTATTTCAAGTCCTGAAATTGAGCTGCATCAAATGCTTAAAATCCACCCAAATTGGCAAAATCAGAACACGGCTCTTAATCTATATCTTGCAAGGCTACAAACTGGTTCAGAATCGTGCTTTAAAAACCCGTTTCAGTTCGGTTTCGAACCACACCCAGAACCCAACCTTCCAAATTGAGTAAACTGCCTTCGCTCTTTTTCGACACATAAGAAATAACATTTACAAAAAGATGGTTTAGATATTGACAAATGAGATTCCATTTACACTGAAAGTCTATCCAAAAATGTTATGAAACGAGCACTAAGAACAAAGTGCAATTGTGTAAGTTGCAAAAGAGTAGATATCTTTCAAAATGGAGCCTGCAATTCAGGGTCATATCGGAATTGTCAGTCATGCCAACATGAAGGCCTACTAGATTATCATGTCATCATGTGTCGAACAGTGTGAAGGCAGCCTTAATCTCCTGAGCTTGGTACCGAACAGGACTCCCTCGCGTTAGGAAATAAATCAGTTCCAAGAATCAGTTCAATTGGGTTTCTTTTTGAACTTATAAAACTTAAATAAGACTAAACAAGACTATTGACCGGATAAAACATCTATAGAATGATAAATCAAAACATCCTTATTTCAAAATCAAATCCTAAATCAGCATGCTAAGGCTTTGAAAAGGAAATTAATCACAAGTCAAGCTGTGAAATATCAAAATAGATCCAAATATTGAAGTATATAGAAGGTGTTGCTAAGTGTTCAAGGTCTTATGTGTGATATTCGGGTAGTGATTAATGTTGTTAGTGGCTTGCTTAGCTACCCGCTTCTTTCTTAGCAAAAGTATGTCTTATTTTTTTTTTACCAAATATCTAATCTTCGATCAAGGTTCCTGAGAACCAGTCTGAGAACTTTTCATCGGGCTTGAACGCCCAAACCGAACTTCAACCGGAATTTCAGAAGTCTTTGATCTCTAGATTTTAAATTAAATTACCTTAAAATTCCTGATTATTTTACAGATTTCCTTTTTTTTCTCTTAATATTGATTATATCGATATATTCTACAACAAAATATCAAAATCGAAATGATTCGTCTGTTATATCGAAAGAATACTTAATACTCCAAAGTCAATTCTGAATATCCAATACCCAATACTTGATATTCAATACTCAATACTCAGTATTCGATACTGATACTTAATACACAGTATTCAATACTCAATTCTTCATACTTGGTATTCGATAACAGCCAATATTTAGATATTTAGTATTCGATACTCGATACTCGTGCTTAGTCCTTAGTATTTCATACTTGGAATTCGATAATGTCCATATTCAAAGTCAATTCTCTATATTTTTATATTCGATACGATACTCGATAATAGTTAACACTCGATACTTAATACATGATATTTGGTATTCAATACTCAGAATTCGATAATCGTACTTAATACTCCGATTCTCCATATTTTCGTATTCGATACCCACTATGCGATACTCATTGTCCGATACTCACTACTCAATCTACCAGCTTATAATACTTTAAATGGAAGAAAGTTGCTGATTTTACAAAGAGAAAGGCTTACCCAAAATAATATATCGCAGACACCAATATTAAGTTTAAGTTACAAAAGCTTTGTTCTCCCCATTGTGTAAGTTTAAGCTGCGCAAGCTCTGTGCATTAGCAAAAGCTTCGCGTAGACTGAAAAAAGTTCTGGCCAGAGTTTCGGCTGTAATGATGAAGATACTGCCCATCTTCTTCGCCTTGGTCACACAGTGCTTAATCTCCCGTTCCAGATAAGCTAATGCTGACACCGCCGGCCAGGGCAAGCGGCGACGACCTCGTTTCTTCTACCAACATACCAAAAATCAAATTGTGTATTCATTTATTCTGATTCAGTCTCAAAATTTCCTTCCTTTAGGTGACACGACAATTGGTTCCTCGCCTACGTGCAGCATCTCATTGAACGGCAGTGGGGTACATCCATTGCACTGCACCATCTATCGGAGTGACTCGAATGACGTGGCCCTGGTGCCGGAACAGGATGCACGTCTACTAATCGATGGCTCGACCATACACGAGGAGACGAAACTAAGTCAGGGAGCCATGATTACCATTGGCAATTCCAATTACTTGCGCTTCAACAATCCCGATGAGGCACAAATGATGCGCTCGGCCATGGGCTCGAATGAGAGAATATCGATGCCGCACATAGACTTCACCCATTCGTCCAGGCATTCCCAGGAAATGGAAAGCTTCTATGAAAGTATTATCAATCCCAAAGCGGGCAATGTGAAGACCTATGAGTTAGAATGCCCCAAGGTGTTTAGCTCGGATCTGGTGACGGTGAATATGCCGGCCAAGGATGTGCTGGGTCAGAAGTACGCCAGTTTTGCACGCAACTTGGCGGAGAACCATCAGCAATTGAATAACCAATATGTCAAGGGACCAGGAGTGGGTCACAATGCGGGCTACTGTAATGTGCCCAGCAATGCGGCCATCTACAAGGAACAACAACAGCAGCAGCAGCAACAGGATTTGCTCATCAAAATACAGAACAACGATCGCTACGATCGTTATCCACCCAAAGCGCAGGGCTTGCAGATCTATGCCATGAATGGTGTCAACAATGACATCAACTCCTCAACCGGCGGAGCTGAACTTGAGGACATGCTGAAGATCTGCACCGAGTATGCGGATCGGCAGAACTGCTCGACGAATTCCTTAAGCATCACCTCCTCACCCATTGTACAGAATCGCATCAAGACCAACGGCTCGTTGCCACGCGACAAGAAGTCACCATTCCCCTCCCAGTCCACATCCACAGCCGGCAGTGGCAGTAACACCAATCTCTCGCTGCTAAGCAGCTCCTCGGGCTATGAGAATGTACGTCTGCTGGGACCAAACCGTGTGGAAATCAATGGCCAGCTACATGTGGCAGCAGCAGCTGCTGCCAATTCCAGTCATGAGAACATTGGTGGCAAATATGTGCCCCAATCTCCACGCACCAAAATCCGCACCAATTGCATGTCCCCCAAGAAAGATATTTCCTTTGCTTTGGTGGCCGCCGCCTCACCCACTCCCCCGCCGCCTGCTCTCATTAAACCTCCTTTGGCGCCGAAGCCGCCGGCACCGAATCAACAACGCGACTATGAGCAACTTTTCAAGTCCTTCGAACGGAAACAACAGCTGGAGCGCCTTAGCAACAATATCAGTGCCAATAATACGCCCATTAAACGTCCCAACAAGAACATCAATAATCTCACCTTAAATCTGGACACCTCCTCGATGGCCGCTGCTTCACCCAAACCCAGTCGCAAACCTGCACCAGCTCCACGTTCCATTCATCTGGAGCAGCGACAACGTCGTGAATTGAACCAAAAACGTCAGCAACTAAAAAGGGAGCTGGCCGAGCTGCCGGCAATTAACTGGGAGCATCTGGGAGAGGTGAGTCCATATTGAAAACATTATTTCATTTTTCGTTTACTCACCTTTTTGGTTCTATCTACAGGATCTGTCTGAGCTGGCCACACCACGTCTGCAATTGCAGGCACTGCAGCAGCGTATACGTCGCTTGGAGGCTCAGCGTAATGCCACACGTGTTATGGAAGAGAATCAACAGGCCAAGCTGAAGCAATCCATTGAAATGAAACAGGATCAGTTGAAAAAGTAAGCAGTCGTCGGGAGTGAGATAAACTCTGATAATGCTCTTCGGTGATCACCGACTCACACCGGTGGCTATGGACAGGCCGTCACTGTAACCAAATTAGATTGGTCAGGTGGTTCTTAGTGGTATAATGTAACACCAAGAGCCTTTTCTGTGACGACTTCGGGTTGCCACAGAAGCTTAGTTTATGGTCCTAAATTGGAAGCGCGTTCCAATAGACTTATCATATAGCATTCATGGCTTATTTCCTTCTGGTCATTTCTAAGACTGTTTTATCAAATCCGAACAGTTAGAGAACTAGTTTAGATCCCTTAGATTGTTTGCAAATTCTCTTCGACCTCAAGAGGTTCTGAACACACCTTCTAAAAGTATATCTTAACCTTCTACGCCTCAGTACTGTACTTATCAGGAACATCTGAATTCATGACTGATTTCAGTACTTCCCCGCTGAAGCTCAGTTTCAGCACTGAAATCATCATCATCATGATCTTAGGATGTAGTAGAATTCATGGCCGAAATTCATATAGGGGATGTCATGAATTGTGTACCAACCCTGTCATATCGGGGCTGATTCAGCCATGATTCAGTAATGAGCCGAACTGAAAGAAAATGCATCTCCATGCGCAGTGATCATCGATGTTGCCAGACGTAGATGTTTCTCCAGCTCTACTCGACATGCGTTTGGCTCGTGTCGGTTTCTGTAACGAAAAGTGAACGCCCCCTGCGGGCCAGGCGTGACCATCGCTAGTGTAAAGAAAGGCACACTATGTTCTACCACTATCTAGTAAATGGTATCTAGCGATTGGAGCCAAAATATACAACTGATTCTGGAATATTCCTTACGAAAGCCAGCCTGTTATTATGTAAGAATGTCTTTATCTGAAGTCCATTCGTTTAGAAATTGAAGTAGCATTAAGAAGAAGGCCTTGACACTTGAGTCTTAAAACATACAACCCGTATGATTTCTAAAATCTCTGGGATCTGCCTCAAAGATGTAGTTGAAAGTGCCTTAGTGAAAGTGAATCCTTAGATGACGATCAAGAAGAGCATTTTGAATATAGGCGATCGATTTTGTTGCTTCACGCATTAAATATTTATCAGTCTTGTTCTCAATTCCACTTTCAAGCCCAAAACCCGGTTTGAAATCGCAAAATTGTTGAGGGAGTGGTATGTAAAACCAGGCTGTATAAGTCACATTTTGTAGTAGTCCAATGGGAGCTGTAGTTTTAAAATAGTTTTCCCCCATTTCAAATGAATCTCAATGTTTTTATTCCACAGACTCCGCGCCATGCTGAAACAGAAGCCCAACAATGCCTGTCTTAAGGAGGAACTGCAACATGTCTGCGAATCTCTGGAAAGTGATCGCAAAACCTTTGAGGATTTGGAATTTCAATATTTTGAAGAGGAATCCGAACATCATGCCACGCATGAAGAACTAAAGCGTCAGGAGCAGCGTCTGGCTTTAGAGGCGGAACTGGCCTCGTTGCGCATCCAACTGGGACCCGATGAGAGCGGCGAGGAGGAGGAACCTGGCGGCGGTAGTAATCTGGTGAATGGTGTTATGTCCCAATCTCTGTTCGGTTCCGCTGAACTGCTCTGCCCCAAGCGACGTAACCAGCAGGAGGATCTCATGTCCAAGAGTGTGAATGAAAATATGTTCTACAATAACAATAAGATTGAGGTCACCACCAGCACACCCAAGCGCTTGCCCCTGCAACTGTATGAGGGCACTGGCAGCGGCGGCGGCGGCGGTAGCTGTGAGCAGATCAGTTTCAATCTTTCGCTACAAAGTGATCGATTCGAAGTGAATCCCTTAGAGCATCGTGTACCCTCGCAAGATGATATCGAACGCAGCTGTAAAGTGGCCAATGATGCACCCATCTCGACCAGTCAAGGAGCCAGTACCAAAATATTTGATAGCATCAAAGAGATTGAACGCAATCGAAAGCTGCTATTGGCCCAGCAAGGTGAGGACTGCTAAATAGATAAAAGGTTTCCAATGTTTTCAAATGAATCAACTTTTTGTTAACAGGTCACCAGGTCATTGAGCATGAACGCCAAAAGATGTATGATCTGAAGAAGAAGAGTCATGATGAGGCTCGCACACAATATTTGCTCTCGACGCAACAATCCATGGAGGAGCATCAGCAGCCGCAGCAGCAGCAAGCCAAGTGAGCTTCAACATTAATTGATTTAGCGCCTTTAGTTGACTTCTTCCAATGGGTTGGGTTGTTTTCTTTTAATTAGCTTTGCAGCTGGCAAATGTTTGTCCCTTGCAATCTTACACTCGACTACATAGAAAATGTTGCCATGAAAAGTTGAGAAATTATAAAAAACTTTTGTGAAAGTTCAAAGTTTGAAGAAACAATCAATTTCGTTTAGAGACAGGTTTCACATCACATTGAAAACTAGCCTGTTTATACTAATTTGTCTCATAAACTTTTGCTGATGTTGCTGAAGACCATTTTGTATAATATTTTTAGCATAGAACTGAGCAACCTTTTTAAACCTACTCCAGTTTACTTCTTTAGGCTAAGAAAATTCTCAAATATGATGTTGTATTGTCAGTTGAAATCTTCTATCATATATTTTAGGGTGTTGTCTTGAATATCGAACTGGTTTTTCTGGAGAAATCTTTCTTTACTTAGAAACTTAAATCTTTGATCTTGAAGATATGAAATGACAGTTTCGTTCTTAGTTTTGATTGAGAACCAACATAATTGGTCAACCCCACCTTTAATGTTAATCTTGAGGAAACAGTTTAGCCATAAGTTTCAACACTTCTGTAGCTTATACTGATCTCACAATGGTGCAATTTGCGATACTAATTCAGCACATTCAGCCAGTCATGACCCTTGGCAGGGCTATGTTTGGTTTCCTACTGTCCCTGTCTTCTACTGTAGGACATGCTGCAAATAGACCAATCGACCTGACAACTGATTTAGCCGTTCTGGACATCTCAGTTAGCCAGTAAACGTAGTTGCTGTGTATGAAGGGACGCAACGCCATGTGGATACGTTCCTCTAATAAGCTAAAGCTGTGTTTGGTATGTTGTCAGCTGTTTGGCGATGCTTGTCATATCTAGTCTGGCACAAATTCAGTTTCCAACACAAGGAAAAATCCAAGTCCCCACATATATTCTACTACAGCTATTTGAAACGAGCAAATATGGATAGTGACGTTAGAGTGAAAGCGAATGGGTAGGAATGGACCGGTCGGACACCTGACAGACCCAACAAAAACTTGGACGAGAACTGTTAATGGTAACTCAAAGCGGCAGAGCTAGCAACTGAATTTGCTAGAAAAGAAGAGTAGTTGGTTGTCCTTAAACTAGAAGAAAACGAACAGAAGCGGAACTTAGGGCCGATATCACATCTTCCACATAGCCCTCCCTATATGTCACATAAACTTGCAAATAATAGAGTAAATTCTATGTGCCGATTTACCATCTTCTACATAACTGCTATATAACAGATAAACCTAAATGGCACTCTCCTATTTTAAGTTTAGCTGGCAAAGCTTTAATCTAATCCACAGCAGCCAAATAAAAGATGTGAATCGACTTCAAATAGACTTTTTTCGAATTTAACTTCTGTTTAAATAAGTTTACAAACCAATTGTAGAGAACTGTTTTACATTAAGGGATACTTTTACTTCTTCGAAATAGCTGCCATGCCAACAAAAGCCCATCCTATGACCATCATCTATTGTAATAGTCAAGGTCGTTTATCCTTCAACGTGTTGGTTATCTTTAGCAAAATATTTCCATATGCCCCCCATATTTCCATTCACATTTTTCGCTTATCTTGTAGCTTATCAAATTCGATTGCTGTAGAAAATATTCGACTACTTATTAATTAAGTTAGCGAATTTCTTATTTTTAGAACTCAACTTGACCTAGTGCACTCAAGTGTTTGACACTCAAACAGATTACAATTTAACTAACTTTAGGAGTGCGAAAGTACTTTAAACCGTTTCAAGCTTAAATGAAGAGGGATGTATGTATGTAATCATACACTGTTTCATTGAAGAAACATTTAGTCGAGAATTGTTCAGTTTTTACTGATATAAAACTGCCCCCATTTAAAATAAATGAACTAAGTCGGAATTTATACGATGAAGTTAACTTTTCAAAGTTCTCTTAGTAGGCTTGAAATTCAAGGGGAAATTACCAAAACTGAGAAACGAAAGGTATAAAATCTCAGTTGATTCTTTTCCCTACTATGTAAAAGAACTTCAATATCTTTGCTTCATCGAGTAAACTTCATGAAGTTTACTTCACCGAGTAAATCAAGTCTAAGGTGGGACTTACACGGTAAAGCAACCTTCATGAAGTTGTTAGAAAAGCCTTCGTTTGTGCTCCTCTACACCTCGAAAGCTCTTTTTATACTCTGTACCGTAGGTACACAGAGTATTATAAGTTTGTGCAAAAGTATGTAACAGGCAGAAGGAAGCATCTCCGACCCCATAAAGTTTATATATTCTTGATCATCATCAACAGCCGAGTTGATATAGCCATGTCCGTCTGTCCGTCCGTCTGTCCGTCTGTCTGTCCGTCTGTCTGTCTGTCTGTCTGTCTGTCCGTATGAACGCACAGATCTCAGAGATGGTAAGAGATAGAGGTTTGACATGTATGGGACATATGCTTCTTATGTCTGCGGTCAGATCAAGTTTATTTTCAATTTTGGCCACGCCCCCTCCCGCCCCCGCAATTTAGAAAAAACGTCATATCTCCCACAGTTTTGAAGATAGATGGCTTGTTCTTTGTGGACATATTTAGTTATTAGGATAACTTATCGATCCGCCAAAGGAATGAAGAAGATCGGATGAACGGTTTTCGAGTTATGATCAAAGGACAAATTTTCTTGGTACAGAGTATGTTATAGTCGGGCTTGACCGCCTTTCTTTCTTGTTTTCAGTAGCTTTGCTTCACCGTGTAAATCCAGCTTAAGTCAAAGAATTTTAAAGAAGTTTACGGTAAAAGGCTTGTTGGACATAACTTCTTTTTACTTTGTTTAATGACAAGAGCAACTATGCCAAACTGGGCCACATGTTTGAGCGCTGTGCGCGGATGGTAAGATTTGTTTAGAACAGCGGTGGGCAACAAAATCTAACAGTTTTTGATTTCATACACCGAGTATTTTGTAGCGCGTTGCTTAGTAGTCAGAATAATGGTTAGGGCGTCGAAAACCAGACGGGCTGTGTGTTGCATATCGCTGTACTAGAAGGAAAATAAACAGCGAAAATTATAAACAAGATGTAGAAAGCTAATCTGGGACCTGGTCGAGGAAGAAGTATAATAACAGCCGAAGCTTGGGCCAGCCTGGCCCTGAACTATCGAGGGAGTGGGTTTTTTGCTGGATCGATGGATGTAGCTTCCAGGATGAACTTAGTGGTTTTCCAGACGTCATCTTGTAGAAGTCTATGTACAGTTGAGAGCTTAGTTTACAAATCAAATCGTGCTGCTTTGGTGGTGCCCGCTAGACATGTTCTGTGTGGTACTGCCATGGTTTTGAGTCGTATTCGTAGTGGCATTCAATGAGGTACTGTTGATGGAGAAGTTTTTTGTGGTTTTGATGAAGATAAAGTCAGAATGAGCTATAATGTGCCATACGTAATGGACGTAATGGAAGTCGCGTAATTTAGAATTGATCTTCCGATGGACTTGTTGGTTGTCGTAGCTTTTGTAACTTTCCCTCTGTCACATGAATGCTTGGGTCATAAAATTCAAGAGACTTTCTGCTACATTTCACTAAAACATTCGCATTTGTAGCTTTACGCACACTACCCCACCCAAGATTTGGAAGGTAATTTTAACAAAAACTCACCTTGATGAGTCTTTTTCGATCTTGGGCCATTAAAAGAGACTCAAAAGTGAAATATGACTCGAAAAAGATTCTTAAATGACTTGAAAATAAGTGGAAACTGAAGAAAAGTGGCGGCCAGGGTACCATTTGCAGCCGACATATGTACGTTTCACTTGTAATCAAAAAGTGAGCGCACAATTGACCATTTTTTATCAGACTAAGTACTTGATAATGATTCGAATTAGATCTAAATGCTCATAGGATTTCCTTGATTGTTTTTGCATTAAGGGTAAGGATTGATTTCTTTGGAAACCTCTTTAAACTTCGTATTTTTATGTTTTCAATGCATTTTATATATATCCCCGAAATTTGATCGAAATCGCTTAACTATAGCATACAGCTGCCATAGGAATTATCGGTAGAAAAACTAGTTTTTGTGAGAAAAACTTTTGTTTTCAAATAAAACGTCTCCAAACTTTCTATTCCGTAGTTTTCTAAGCTTTTTTTATAGTTTTACATAGTTTGATCGAAGTCGGCTGACTATATAATATAGCTGCCATAGAAACTTGGTCTTGAAAAGTAGTCTTAGTAAGAAAATCAATTTTGTTTTCAATGGAAACGTGCTTAAACTTTCTACTTACTAGTTTCTCATGCCTTCACAGAATTTTACCAAGTTTGATCAAAATCGCATGACTATAGCATATAGCTGTCATAGGAACCATCGGTCGAAATAATAGTTTTTAGGAGAAATACTTTTTACCGTCTTCAAACTTCCACCAAGATGCATCTCTATAGCATAGCTGCATTAGAATAGTTGGATCTTAGTAGAAAAAACTCTTTTGCCTTAAATGTCGACATTTGTTTGTTGTTTAGTGTAAAGTGAACTCACAGCTAAGGCCGCCAAAGGCCGTTTGGATGGCTCTCATTGCTCGCACACACACTCAATGCTCATAGCTTTTCCTTCTCCCCCTCTCTCTCTCTCCCACTCTGTGTCTCTCCATCTTTCTCTGTATAATTAATCAAATATTTTGCCTATAGCAGCATAAACAATGCGTTTGTTTGGGTGAAATATTGACAAAAATGGAACCGGTTTTCAAATTACGAGAAATAGTATCTCTAATGCTGACAAATTGACAATCGGTCGATGAAGAAGGTGTACAAAGTGCGTACGACGTCACCTGCTAGCTAGCTGCCCGCCCATCCACACGCTGGCGGCGGTTGCAATTCGACTTGACAAAGCTGATAAAGCTTATCAGTCAGCCCTGTGTGTCTGTGTGTGTGTGTGTGTGTGTATGAGTGAGCGTGTGTGCCAACTGTTGCTTCGGCTGTGCATTCATTGGGCCCGCGCTTAGTCAGAGTTTTCAATTTGAACGGAACAGCAGCGGCATTAGCAAGAAGCGCCCAATGAGTCATTAGGCAAAAATATGGATAGACTTAATGCCATGATACCCTGTTGGTATGAAGTCACTTGGGGCACACCTGAATCAATCTCTACTAATCTCGCTCTCTTCCCATTTGCAGTGGCGGCAAAGATGCCAAATTATTTGAAAAAACCGAAATGCAAAAGCTCATCGCCTTGGAGGCGGACCAACAGCCGCCGCCACCGCTGCCGACGATGCACGATAAGGAGAATATAAATGCCAGCACAGTCGTAACAACACCCACGAACAGCTCCCAACAGGTGAGAGTGAGTTATGTATTATTAACGACCAAGACCTAGGCCAAACAAACTTAAAGTTTATTTCCTGATTTCCGCCAAATTCTCGGGCACTGGAATCTGTAAAATACTCTGCACAGCATAAACAAAACTATTTGTGCAAATTTAATTTAGTTTCGTGTGTTTACCAGCTCAACAACAACAAGTTCACTTCCATTTATTAAGATCTATGATAACAATCATAAATTTCGAGTGAATTAACATCTCAAAAATATATAAACAGATGAGCATTTTGTGCCTGGTTTGGGAAAATAGTATTTTATTAGAAACGAATTGCGTTGGTAGGTTTCTATTACAAAAAAAATGAACTTTTGAACCGGTTCAAGGCTGGTTTTGAATCAATAAATTATCGAACTACATTTTAGCAGCCTATTTACCTATTTGCAAGATCAGAGCTTAAGTATTTGTTGAGTTACAGCTCCTAACCATTTTTAAACCGGTTCAGACGGCTGCTTCGAAACTGCGAAAATTACTTCTAACTTCATTTTATCAATCTACACTCCAAATATTAGGCTCCTAGCTCACATAATTTCCTAGTTATGACCTGAACCACTTTTGAGCTGGTTCAGTCGGACTTTTAACTTAGTTTTATTAATCTGCAATCAAATTTACAGACTCTTAACTCAAATAATTTCCTTGTTTTGACCTGAACCACTTCTGAACCGGTTCAGTCGGCTGGTTCGGATCCGCGAAAATTACATTTGACATAATACTACCAGCATGCAAACCAATTTTGCAGTTCACAACCTTAAAATTTTCGGAGTTATGGCCTTGAACCGGTTTTACCGGCAGGTTAGAAAATGAAAAATTATTATTATACAATAAACTTCCAGCTTAAAGCTACAACAAATCTTAAGTTTTGACTCTAAACCTATTGAACTAACTTTTTTAAATCTACCAGGCAAATTTCCAAGTTATGTTGTCTTAGAGTATGACCTGAACCACTTTTGAAGCGGTGCAGTCGGGCGGCTCGGAGCCGTGAAAATTACCTATGACATAATACTGCCAGCCTACACACCAAATTTCTAGTTTATAACCTACAGATTTTCGAAGTTATGACCTTGAACCATTTTACAAACGGTTTATGCGGCAGTTTCTGAAATGAGCAAATATCAAAGCTAATTATTAACATTCCAAACAACAAAGCTTTGACTCTGAACCACTTTTGAACCGGTTCAGTCGACTGCGAGCTTCATACTTATCAGTCTACAAACCCAATTTTCAGCTCCCAACTCAAATAATTTCTTAGGTATGGCCTGAACCACTTTTGAAGCGGTTCATTATAACGATTCGAAACCGCGAAAATTACTTTTGACATAATAATATCAGCCTACACAACAAATTTCCAATCCATAACCCAATTATTTTCAAAGTTAGGGCCTTGAACCACTTTTGAACCGGTTTTTGGGGCAGTTTAGGAAATGAAAAACTATTATTCCAGCCCAAACAAAATTTTTTCAAATAATTTTAAAGTTTTGATACTGAACCGCTTTGGAACCGGTTCGGTCGGCTGGTTCGGAACTTCCAGCTGTCTACTATCAACCTAAACACCAATTTTCCACTTCATACCTCAATTCATTTTTGATATATGGATCTGAGCCGGTTTAGTCGACTGGCTTGGAACCAGGTAAATGTCTACTAATTTCATAGTGCATACCAACCTGCAGACCAAAATTTCATTTTACAACCTAAAAACTTGAGGATTAATGGATGAACCGTTTTGAACCGCTTTTATAGATTATTGAACATTTTTGATAAATACAAAAATGCACTGAAAAATGTCATGGTTAACCCTAATAGCATCTTTAAGTAGGCGTCATTTGCTGGTGAGAGCGCAAATCAAGATCGTTCAAGTGACATTGTTTAGATGAAGAGATAACAATTAGTCTGAAGAGCAGCAACATGCTCTTGCTCCATGGAGGATCGTTAGTCACAAGTTATTCGCTGCTTATGTTTATTTTTGAAAACCAAATGTCCACCCCCCCTGTGCCGCACCCCTCTCTTCGTGTACTCGGACACTTATTAATAAGTTTATAATAATAATTTTGCATGCTGACAACGTTTTTTTTTTTTGGCTTCAGTTGAGATTTTGGCTTCGTCTTGCACAGTTTTGTTTACCTTTTGGTATTTTACCTTGTTTTGTTCATTCTTGTTTTGTTTACACATTGTCCAGTCGTTGGTCCAATGGCCACACAAATCTTTGGCCCATTACGAGTATAATTGCCTCGATCTCAAACCGCTGTGGCTGGACAATGTTCGTACGCGCCTCGTTTGGGGTCGGCCCCGGTGTTACGCAGTAGTCGGAAGTCGGCGGAACAGTAGCTACCGCTGCTAGGAGCATGCCCAATCAGTTTCCAATTGCGTTGAGATCGGGCGAGTTCGTTGAGCGAGCGAAACAAGAAAACCATGTCCGTGTGGATGACCTATGTACAGCATCGTCGCATGGATGCGAATGCGCGACAGCGCATGGAATTGTATTATCTAGTGAGAAAATTATTGAAAATCCTTTTTTTTATGGAATTTGTTCAATTCTTAAGTTTTGAAACTTGCTTTAGGAATGTTTGCGCACGCCTGTTGTATAAGAATTTGACAGAGATGCGTCCCCCCGGTCGCAGGAGAAAATTGATTTGGTTTAGCTCACTTAAGGTTCGGTTAGGCGACTGGTTGCTGAACTTATCGAGCCTTAGTCCATTGCATTTGCCATTGCTGAAACAGGTTTGTTTGTATTTTCTCAAATCAGGTTTATTTTCAATATTGCCACGCCCACCAAAATGGAAAAAAACGTCATATCTCCCATAATATTCTACTTAGAAGTTTAGTAATCAGGATTATTTAGCGATCCAACCAAGGAATAGCGAAGATCGGATGTACGATAGTCGAGTTATAGGGAAAACAAACCATTATGCTGGGAAGCACCGGCTGAAACAACGATGGGCAGCACTTAACACACAGCTTAATACTTTGGTGGGTACAAAGTATGCCATAGTTGTCCTTGACCGACTTTCTCAATTGATTTCGATAACAGCCCGGCTTGAGGATTCCCACATTGTTCAATCGCACCTGGTCACACTGTACGCCTTGTGTAAAATACTCGACTTTAGAGCGGAAAAGAGAGCATATAATCTGTTTTTTTTTTCTTTGGCACTGGGCCAACGGAATGCTGAGCTTTGCCAGTGGTCACCAAAATGAAACACCAACAAAAAATTCCTTGGTCATGCTATTAATAGAGATCTCTCTGTCTAACACACTAACATCATTCCACTCTTCTGTTCGTTTTAGCAACGCCACTCACAGCCAGAACTGGAGCACCATGCCATTGCCGTGGGATTGGGCACAGCCAGCGGAGGAGGAGGAGGCAATATACCTGCACGCAGTCCACGTCCTCTGTCCGAGGCCAATAACTGTGAAGCCCACATTGAGGGCCCAAAATTTGCCACCAATGGCCTAGAATCCTCCTCATCCACAGAAAATAAACGTGCCAGCAGTAATAGCAATTCCCAGGATACCGCCTCGGCGGGCAGCGGCAGCAGTGGAGCGGGCACCGGAGGCAGCAGCAGCACGGCCAGCGAACGAAAGCGTACGGCTTTGCCCAAGCATCAGCGTCCATTGACCCGTTACCTGCCCATATTCTCGCCCGATTTGAACCTGCGGCATCATATAGAGACAGCGGGGCATCAGATTGATCTGTGTCCGCATGTGTTTGTGGATGCGCACAGTTGTCGTGGGTAAGTACAAACATGAAATGGAATCAGCTGGAAGAGAGAGTTCTTCACTCATCACATACTCTTACAGCTATCTGCATAAACTGGGAGCCACTTTCCATGCTTGGTCCAGACGTTGGTTTGTGCTGGATCGACAGCGTAGTGCTCTTATATATTATTCCGATAAATCGGAACGCAAGCCCCGTGGTGGAGCCTACTTTGCGGTAAGTAATGAAATCCTTACACCGCTGCCGTGATTTGAAAACTTCTCCCCATTTCTCTTGCAGACCATTGACGAGGTCTATCTGGATCATTTGAACGCCTCGAAGAGTGGGCGACCACACTGCACCTTTATTGTGAAGACCAAGAAGCGTAGCTATAATCTACAGGCGGCTTCCGATTCGGCTGCACGCATTTGGATTGATGCCATTATTACCGGAGCCCAGGGTAATCTGGACTATTGAGTTAAGGACTTCCCCCACTCCTCCCTCCAGTGTATAAGCTCAACTTAGCCTTAGAAGACATCCTCATACATGCATAGACGAGTATATATTTTGGCAACTAACGAAATCCGAGATTTCAGTACTGGACCAAAGTGAAAAGAAATGTATTTTTGTAATGCTTTTAATTTGTCATAATCCGTAGTTAAGGTTTTTATTTTTTTTATACTGAACTAACGCCATGAGCCATTTCATCACGCATATATATAGTATATATATATATACATATATATATCAACCTATTAAAATGTAACCAAATGGACCTACTTGAAGTTTCAATGTGAATTTAATGTTTACCTAGATGATAAATCAGATATATTTACTATATATATATATTTCAAAATGTGTATTTTGATAAATGTTTAATGACCCCCCCGACGCATCGAGAGGGGAAACTATTGTAATTGACTTTTAATTTGTTTTCATTTAATCTTTTTTTTTAACACTTGCTCAGCCTTTTGGAAAAGGATAATCAAAATATAATGAAACAAAATCTATGAGTTAATAAAAACGATGGTTTTTTCTTTGTTCTTTGAATAAATGTTGGAAAGCGGTTTGAGAAACACTCGAGCAGCACTTGGCTGTACATGGAACGCCTTTGTGAGGAAGTAAAATCGTTGGCCATCGCCATCGTCTGTTTCTATGCTATCTCCTCCGTCAGTTTTAAAGCTATCGCGACCAAACTTTGCCCGAAGTCTTCTTGGTACAAATACGCTGCACATTTGTCTGAATTTGATCGGATGACTTTAACATATAGCTGCCATAGGAACGATCGGTCGAATAACTAGTTCTAGTGAGAAAAACTTTTTTGTTTCCAATGGAAACGTCTCTTTGGTTTGTATGTCTTTAATGATTTCTTAGATTGGTCCAAATCGAATGAGTTTGCCCCTTGTTTTATGAAGTTTTATGAATTTTCGGACTCAGACGTATTAAGCTATGAAAGTAAGTGTAATCATATTGAAAAAAAGCCCGAATTCCCGCTGCCCGCTGTCCGATTTAAAAATTGGCTATAAATAACTTGAAAAGGCCGTTTTGCAGCACTGACACACACTGCGGCCCCTATTTCGACTTCAGAGAGGGAAGACTGCCGAAATAAACACTCTAGAAAACCAAAATATTGCACTTTAAACTTTTAAAATGATATATGTATGTATGATGATAAGCAGATGCTGCCAGTGGCTAAACAGAATGCAACAGAAAGCGGCGGAGACATTTTAGCGGTGTCATGTCATAATCAATTTGCACTCTTGGACAGTGAAGTAGGTCTGAGCGAAAGCATTTAGTTTGTCTTAGAACCAGCTAAGTCGGCCAGTCGGCAGTCTTAGCAACACTTTAGCTACCCTTTTATTTTTATATGAAACTATCACCCAGCTAAATCCATTTAGCTTGTCTGAGTACTAAGCTTAATAGCCAACAATCAGATTTTTTTGTATGGGAAAAAAGCTGCTTGTTAGCTACTAGCGCACTCCCAGTGTTAAAAGTACATACAGGATTTAAGAATTGATTTTCTTTTAGTGTGACCGTTTTTACTCAGTGCGCGTGGTTTTTGTTCGAATTCTACTGACTTCAACTTGGAGAACATTGGATGTTTGTGCTTTTTAAGTTTTAAGAGTTAAATAATTGCCTCAGGTTTGGGGAATGAAATACGAACATTTTTCTCAAGAACGACAAGCCTTGAACAAATTATTGAAAAGTAACAGTACTATTCCAGCATTTATTACACCAACTGAACCGAAAACAGACAAAGAATGAGATATTTTATTATTTTTCGGTCATGGAATTCAGGAATAGTTTTATATATTATATATAAAGTAATATCAAAGAAGAAAACTGTATCCCAAAAAAAATGCAACTTACCGCGTTCTGATGTAAAAACCAAAATAAAGGCTGAAATTAAAGGTCGCTCAGTCAAATCATATCGTGAGCTGTTCAAAAGTAATCAAATAATACAAAAAAATCCATGTCTAATGTTTCTGAAAAGCAAAGAGACAGAATGCATACGAGTCTCTTCAAGAGAAGAAAGACCAGTGGCCCAAAGTGGACGGAGTGAAAAACTCTCGAGTTTTGAAAGCTTGTGCTTGACTCGGTAAAATCTGTACAAGTGTGCACAGTTTTCGTAGAATATAGACCACTTGAGATCTGCCAAGAGACTACAATTCAACATCAAAATTATTGAAATCAACCCATTCTACATATTCTACACACAAATTATGATGGTTGGAGTCCTGAGAGAAGGGATTACATGCAGATCTCCTTTCATATGCTTAGTTTTAAAGAGACAAGGCAATAAAAAGCGTTCAATCAAATTAAATCCTATTTCAGTACCAGTTTCCGGTAAGTACCGAATCTTATGTTGTAGTAGAAACCAAAAAGACCTAAGGAAACTAAACATTTACGATATTCACCTACAACATGTCCAGCCGAACATGTGGAAGATGCTTTTTCTTTGGTCCGGTACCAGCAATTCGTTCCCAAATGCCAAATATTTCCACATTTCTCAAGTGTTATAGATATAAACCTAGATGGTTCTTATATTTAACATAGTTTTAGGTTTTTACATGACTAAGTATAAGACATTGTTGTAGCTGAAAGGGTATATAACTTAGTTAATTAGTTCAGTGGCCAGCTGCATTTATCATTATATGGGGAGGGGGTTAGTACAAGATCGTTTGCTCGCGTTATTGAGTTTTACATGGTTGTTTGATTCATTTCAAAAGGCTTGTTATATTTTCTAAGGGTTTCTAAATGCAACATTCTGAATAGTAAGACTTTAGTGGAGCTATGTTTAATACCAGGCGCTGGCATGGCATCTAGTTAGATTAGTTCTTATACTGGGATTGTCACAAACTAGTTAAGATCTTGTACGAGACCCTTATGACTGATTTCTTATACAATACTATTATCATTGTTAAGCATATTTCATTCTGAATCACTTTGTCCAAGGCTTAAACTAAGTCCAAAACTATGCTAGCCTATTTGCCCACAATCTCGTCCTTAAATGACAAGGCCGTGATGGCTTTCGTGTGTCCCGTATAATCCCGTATGGGGCTTTTGGTCTGCAGCTTCCACAGTCGGGCAATGCCATCCGATGAGGCGGTGAACAACCATTTGGAGTCGGCACTAAATGCCGCATCCCATACCCAATAGTTTTCAATGCACAACTCTCGCCATTTGGTGAAGTCCTCCGTCTTCCAGATGCAAACGGTGCCATCACCCGATGTGGTCAACAGTAGACGCGAGTCCGGACTGAACTTGCAGCGCAATATGTAGCGACTGTGGGCCTGTATCTTCTTTTTCGGACACAGGGTGCTCATCTTTTGATCCGGACTGCTGCCTAGCGACCAAATGTAACAGTTGCCCTTGTTATTGGCCGCCGCCAGATAGTGACCATCCGGCGAGATGGCCACATCCTGTATGGAGGCATCCACTTCGGGCACAATCCGCTCATGCTTCTCTGATTTGACATCCCACAGATAGACGCTGCCATTCTGTGAGCCCATGCCAATCTCCACCTGATTGGGATGCAGACAGGCGGCATTCACGGGCGCCTGGCAGTCGAACACGCGAGAACAGTGTGGCGGAGCGGCTATCATATCCCAAATTCTCACCCGATGATCCTCGCCGGCGGTGAACATCCAATTGCCATCCTCCTGGAAACCCAAGCGGGTCACATTCTTCTGCACGCCATCGAAATTGATGACGGGTGCGGTGCAATTGGATTCCAAATCATAGAGACGTATACACTGATAGCCACAGGCGGCCAGGCGTGTTTTGTCCGGCGTGCGATCCAAGGCATTGACTTGCTGAAAAATTGTAAACAGCATGGTCAATGAATAAGACGCTGAGAACGGGAAAGGGTCCAACCTACCGATGTCTCCACAAAGCGCATGGTCTTGATGCAGTTGCCAGTGTGTGCCTGCCACACTTTAATGGTGTGATCATATCCACCGGTGGCCAATATCAGTTTGTCCCCCATCGTTTCCATTAATAAGTGAAGAAATTCTTCTTCTTGTTATCATCTCAATTGGTGTGACCGTGCGGCGCAGCGCAAAAAATGCCACAGCAGTGACGGGCTGTCACGAGAGAGTCACGGTCGCAGTTGTGTGGTGAGTAATTAATTTGAATTGAGAAAGATATCTAGAAATTATGCTTATTAAACATTTTAAATTAAAGTTTTTTCAGCTAAACTAAACTACCTAAATTAAGCACAGGAAACTATAAGCAAGTTTTAAAAGTGTTTTTCAAATTGCAATCAACAAAGTTGATTATTGTTGTTCGTGGGGATTGTAGCCACTGGCGGGAATAGCTGAAAATTTGCAAAAGATGGACGTTGATTAGGATTTTAATCGACTTAATTGTAAAATGAGTGAAAGTAAACTAGTTGTATAAAGTGCATCAACTAATTCCTCAGTTGCAGCTAAAAAACTTTAAATTGTTTGTACTAGTTCTGAAAATTTGAATTGGATTGACAATGGTCTTGATTCTGTTAAGAAAGCGCAATCTGCTCTAGAACAAGCCGTAGGAGAAACATATAACATGTATAAAAGATACACGTAACTTGCACAGTTCAAAGGTTATACTAAAGTCCTACAAATGTGTGAATGTCAAAGGCAAAAGGAAAGGAAGGATATATATTCTTAGTCCGTCAGTCTGTATACACGGCTAGATCTCGAAGACTAGAAGAGTTACAGCAACCAAATTTTGTTTGTAGACTCCTATTGTCAAGTTCAAGTTTGTTTCCAAATTTTCGCTCTCGCCCTTGTAAGTAAAAATGTTGAATAACTCCCACAAGATTAAATAACTTGAAGATAGTCAGCAAATATTTGATTGTTTTTTTTTCTTGTAACTATAACCTCTTACATTTAAACAAAAATCGAATAACATGCGGCAGAGTTATTAAGGTTATTAAAAGCATTGCACACTTTTCAGGGCAAACACAAGAAATGTATGGCAATCTATTGCTTGGCTTGCAATTGCAAGTTTGACTTTGTCAAGTAGCATGCTCTCATGGGATGTGCCTTCATGTTGCAGCCAGTCTTCGGTATGCATTTCTTCGTTTTAGAATAAAGAAAAAGTATGTTGCGCTTAGCTTGGCGATGCCCAACCCAAGGGCGTAGCCAGATTTTAATGAAGGGGTCTAAACCAGCAATGTTCACCCATAGCCCCCAGGGGCCGAACACTTTCGGTAATTCACGCCGAATGCTGGCCGAAGTAATGCTTCAGTGAGTGTCGGAGAGAGACAGAGAGCCTCTCTTCTTGAACATCCCTGGTCTAAACTTCTCCCACTCAGCTGAAACAGCTTTTCCTATTGGTGACTTTTTTTGAATTCGATAGCATATCGATAGAAAATTTAGCTTTTTGCCGAGAAAGGCTAAATCATTTAGTTTTCATTGGCTTGATCATCCGTGCCGAATAAAGAAATACACAGAAGGAATGAAGTCAATTAGATCATCCCGAGAATGACCTCCAGAATGACAAAACCTTTGGTGCAACAAGCTGGCGAACTTAACCCTAAGACTTTTAATACACTCTATGAAATCTTCGAGGTTTGGGCCTCTCTTGCTGAGTTGTTGAAGTTGGGAAGTTCCTTTAGTTTGGTCATGATGCTTTGGTTCACTGCCGTTCTGGGTTATCGTCCAAATGTTTTGCAGGGGCCTCCTCCGCTGATGGTATCCCGTTGGTCTGTGCTGGGAACTTTCGTCTACAATTGCTATGTTCTTTCATCCAAGGTGTAGCAGCTTATATTTCTACCCGCTCCTGTATTACCTTTCGAACCGGTCGGTTTTTCAATTGTCAATCCATTTCCAAATTGGCATACAGCTGTCGCTTGCTCAGTAATGTATCTTAACTTCAGACTTCAGTTATGTTTCCAGCGTTTCCAGGCTCAGAACTACTTCCTGGCCAGCTTTCTGGTAGGAGATCGAATAGAACAGAAGATTTGCTCTTCAATTTTTGAAGAATCCCAACTAGAACCAGCCAACTCTAGAGAATGAACTCTAAATTTCAGTCCACTCTTTCTCTGGACTTTTGTCACTTTTCCTTTTCCTTTTTTTTTTGTAAACCTTTGATATATATTTATTAATTTAATGACTAAGAACAATCATAAAAATTTCAAAACCTTTGAGGCCGAAGAAGAGAAATAAATAAACGTATACGAATGTATCCCCCCAGGATAGAGGAGGGAAGGAATCAAGGAAAAACCCAATACACAAAACATACATTGAGTGAACAGGTTTTGGAAATTGACTTTTAAGATGTGAATGCTGTGTGTTGACGTCTTTGCTACTCCACATAGGCAATGCCTTGGGCTACAATCGACTCCTTAATGGGATCTGGATCGGAGCCAAGCTTGTAGCCCACAATGCAGGTGACATCCACCGGTTTGCCAGTGGGATTGAGCAGCAGTAGAACCTGATTGATGGGCGGGGCAGGCCGGAATGGCTTATGAGGTGGCATGGCATTATCCGTGGGCGGTAGCAAGCGAACCTTACAGGGCTGCAAGAAGCAATTTCGAAAATTCGAATTATTCAGTGTCCACGAAGGAAAGGCGAAAGAGAGGGAGAGGGCAGATGTGGTTGAAAAGCGACGGGCATGCTGCTTACCTTTTTAACACTCGCCTCGAACTGGAAGTCCTTAACCGGCTGACGGCTCTTGTTCTGGGCCGATATCACAAAAACCGACACATTTTGGCTGGGCCGATCCTCCGTATAGTTTAAACTTAGCTGCATATCATCGTCGTCCAGCACCACACGCTGTTCGCCCGTGGCCACAATGTTATCCAGCTCCAGGCTAATCTCGCTCAGATGTTTGATAATGGGCAAAAGCGGCGGTGGCGGCACAATTGATTTCTGCTCAGGCTGCAGATTCTCTACCGCTGCCTCCTCCTCCTCCTCCACCACAACCACCTTCTCCTCCTTAACTGGCTTATCGCTGAGCAAAGGAACATCATCTTGACTGCTGTTCTGTGGTGGAGCAGGAGGACTCACATCGGCCGGCTTGACTTGCATTCTTTCGCGTGCCAAATCATTCAGCGTCAACTTCTCAGGATCACGTTTGAAGCTAGCCATGCGCTCTTGTGCGGGCGACAGAATTTGCTGGAACAGTTCCTCGCTCAACATATCAATTTGGGGCATTTTTCGGGCCGATCCTGGCTTTTTAAGAGCTTCGCTGCCATTGGCCAACAAGGCTGAATCGCTGGCACGTTGCTGGCTGAGCACTTGTGGCTCAAGCAGACCGCTGCCCATGCCAGGCTGAATGGAAGCGTCTGATTGAGTTTCACTCTCAGCCAAAGCACTGCTAAAGATGTCGCTGAGATCTGCCAAGGGATTGGGTGTAGCGGCAGCGGCTGCAACGGACGGTTTAGCTGGAGCTGCTCCGTCCCCGCCACCACTTATAAGTAGATCACCTAGCAGTTCATTAAGTAGCAGGGCATTGTGGGAGGAGGTGCTAGTGGTGGTGGTGGTGGTGGTGGTGGTCGAGGTAGCAGAAGCCGTAGCTGGAGTAGGAGGAGCCGAAGGCCTAGGTTTGGTGGGCGAAGGCACCAGTTGCTTATAGCGTTGCATGGTCACCAAAAGAGCGCCATTAGCATCCAGAGTATCCGCTGTGGGTATAAAAAAGGTTACATTTTGAGATTTGCCGCTCGCCTTGTTATATCGATATCGATTCTTTATCGATAAGTCAGATAGATGGCGCCACCGTTCATTCTAAACTGCCCAACTCACCTATCAGCTGGGGATCCGAGTTATCCAGCAGCTGCGGCAAATGCTGAAAGATGGGCTTATGCTTTTTACAGCTACTGTACAGCTCATGTATGGTCTCGTTTACATCCAGATTGGCCGGATCATAGGCGTCCAGCATTTGATTAAGCAACTCCATGGTATCCTGCACTTCGCTTAGGACCAATCGATGTTGTGCCATCAAATCGTTGCGACGTGCCTCCTGAGCCATACGACATTGCAGCAACAGATTGGCTCGCTTGAAATTCTCCGGATTATTGCTCTTGATGAGCTTGGCAAACATCGCCTCGTCTATGGTGCCCAGCACACTCTCACGATTGGCCACTGCCGCCGCCGTCTGGTCATGTTCAATATCCCCCTCCTTCCTCAACATGTCGTAGGCATCGCGGATCTTCTGACGCTGTGGAAATTCAGTGGTCCACAGCAGCAGACACTCCATAATTCGTTGCTTCACCTCTTGGGGGGTCTCGGCTCCTTTGTAGTTTTTGGAGACCATTCGTATCAGTTCGTTGAGAAATCGAAACTTGGCTGCCTCGTCTTGGAATTCATCACCACACTGAGTCATACACTCCTCGAGAAGCTAGTGGGGAGGGGGTAAGAAAGTGACAAAGTATCAGTTTCATAGGCAGGAGGGGACTGTAAAAAACAGAAGAAAACCATGATTGGTGCCCCACCTTGATTAGGGCCCAAATGGGGACCAACCGCCCCTGCCTCAAACACAAAAGTGCTTCTTTGTCTGTGTGTGTGTGTGTGTGTCTGTCTGTTTGCACTCACCCCTATGGCTCGAGTTGCTTCGGTCACGTTAGTGGAACGCACTTTGGCCACAATCATCTCCTGCGCCTTGTGCACCAGCTGGACATTGCTACGCACCACAATGCAAAACATTTGCACTCCCAGCTCGTCCACCCTTTCTTTGGCCGGATTGGTGGCACGATCTGCAAAAGTGAGAGCCAGGCTCTGGTTTAGAACACATTAACTAATTAAATTGCCCGCCCACGCTAGCCGTTTCTTGCGACCAATGTCAAGTTGGATTTAAAAGCAATGGACATATAATTTGACACTGCAAAAGCAAAGAACATGGCAAGCATATATACGCAACGGCAGATAACGCATGAAACAGCTGTGTCTGTAACCCGATCCACACATATTTTGCACTCACCCAGCATTTCTTCCATAATGCTCTCGTCGGTAGTCATTTCGCGTATGAAGCTTAGCTTAGCGGCCTAAAAGCAATAGAAAAATATTTATATATTTTGCGGTGATTTTAGCAACATCAACCATGTTGTTGTTGCTGCCTAGTGATGTGAGACAATCGATAAGACTGCCGCTGTTTTATTAGAGATGAGAAAAATGTTGTGACTGGGTCACAGCGACTGGGAAAATTCAACCAAACATTTTGATGTATACTTCATATATTGGATAATAATTTCTACAAAAGAGAATGATTTTGAAATACAATTTTTATGTGATAATTTTTATTTAAAAGGAATAGAGCTAAAAAAAATTTTTTTCAAAGTGAATATAAATCGAAATACCGCTGCTACATCGATAACACCAGCTTAAAGCTTTTGTTTGATTCTTGATTATTTTCTCTGATCTGGCCTTGGGCTCACTCACTTACCACTCACTTATTTAGACGAATAGACAAATAATGAGAAAGAAAAGTTTAAAAAAGGGACCGAAAATAGCAGTTATGGGGAAAGAAATATTATAAAAAAAATTTCTAAACGATAGGTCTTAAATGAAAGAGGGAGGTACCAGAATACAACTTTTTGAACAACTTTTTTGATACAGAAATTTAAAAAAAATTTTAATTTTAACATTTAAAAATTAAAGTTAAAGATCTTTTGGACCCAAAGACCGATTGTCAACTTTAGTATACAAAAATGATCTTTGGGTCTGTATGTATGCTCCATCATGCTCATGAGAGAAATAATCGTGAACAAAGTACCACTAGCATGCTTCCATGTCCGACTAGGCGTGTGTATACATACATACTGATCCATAGTTCACATATATGTACAAATATTTGTTATAGGGCGTTTGACTAAAAAGTTATTCAAGTTTAGTTTTTATTTTTCATTTTAAATAATTTAAATTTCTGATAATTTTAGGTAAAATTTTTATTTAAATAAATAAAAAATTATTTTGGCAGTAAAATTTATAAATAAAAATTTAAGATATATAAATTGAAAGTAATTTTTTTTTGCTTTACAATTAAAAATAATTTTTATTGTGTATTTTTTTTGTAAATTATAACAGTTACGGTCCCTGGTTTAAAATGCTCAGATGGGATCTTTAGTTTCTCCACTTAAAAGAATCCTTCTACGGTAATTATTCATAGATTTTGTTCTTCCACATATAGTAGTAGGTAAAGTAAAAAAAAGCGCTTAAAAAATGATTATGGTATGTTTCAAATATGTTTGATGGTTGTATTAAAATGTTAAGCCCGATTTGAATGGTGTTACCGATTATTGGATTTGTAAAAGGCTTTCGATTCATATCTAACGTTGATTAACAGGAAAAGGGCTTGAAATATAGAAAAAAAAAATGGATTTCCAAAGCTATAGTTTATAAAGACACACCTCACTAAATCAACATTAGTTCCATTTTGATTATATTAAAATGTAAAAAAACTCATTACCATATTTAAGATCTGGACATTTTCAGGTTGCAGTCGAAAACAACTTTAGTTCTGGCCGTGTAATAAATACCGTACTGCTGCCACCAAAAAATCTTTTATTAAAGAACAAAAAAGTCACAAATCCCTTTGTTGCTTTGGTTCAATTACTAATGCAACTGTCACTCCAGTCACAGTTTTCGTTCACAATCACTGCTCACTGCCTTGCTATTTTAATAACGATAGTTCCCCTTATCAACCCTGAATTACCAAAAATGCAACCCTGCTTGGGCAAACGGAAATAAGAAATTCTAGCATTGCCGAACACTGCTGTAACATGTTCTTTTTCAGGCGTTCGCCTTTGCGCTGACATCGTATCTCCGTTTGCTTCTGTGAGAAAATGTAAGAAATTATTAAATAAAAATCAAGTGCATATACGCCAATGGCATAATTAAAGTGCAATTAAAATTAAGCAAGAAAGCGGCCAAGAAATGGCAAGAAAAACACCGCGAAATGTAGTAAATACCAAAAACAATGAGGTTAAACACGAAGCGGAGAAAATATATATTTTTTTGTTGTTTGTGTGTTACACGTGTTTTTGTATGTCCACAACTAAAACTATGGCTATGATCTTTAACATTGTTGTGGTATTCAATTGGACTACACTAAACTGCCATGATTTACTATTCCTCTTAAGGGTATCGACTAAAAGATATAAACCTTAATAAAGTCAAAAATCAACAAGAACAACAACAACTGGAGTGGCAGCAGCACCTCACCACCAACAACAACAACTGACTCTCTCTCATCTCTCCTATTTTGCAGCATGGCCGAAGTAGCTGAAAACGTGGTAGAAAACTTCGAGGAGCCGGCAGCCCCCTTGGAGACTGAGAGTGCCGAAACTATCTTGGAGACAAATGCTGTGGCCACCACAGAGCTGCCCGAGATCAAGCTGTTCGGTCGCTGGTCCTGCGATGATGTCACCGTCAATGATATCTCCCTGCAGGATTACATTTCTGTTAAGGAGAAGTTTGCCCGCTATCTGCCCCATTCGGCGGGTCGTTATGCCGCCAAGCGTTTCCGCAAGGCCCAGTGCCCCATTGTGGAGCGTCTGACCTGCTCGCTGATGATGAAGGGACGCAACAATGGCAAGAAGCTGATGGCCTGTCGCATTGTCAAGCACTCGTTCGAGATCATTCATCTGTTGACCGGAGAGAACCCTCTGCAGGTAAATATTTGACAGAAAGAGCGAGAATATTTAAGGGCGTCTCAAGCTAAACTGTGTTTAGGGATTGTTTTCCACCCAAACAACAGGTAGATTGTAGACGCAGATTAATTAAGAGTTTTAATATCCTAGTGCCTGAAGATACAAAGAAAACCACTTCCTGCTCTCTTGGAACTTAAAACTACAATTCTGTACACTAAGTCAGTCCACCTCATTGCCAGGGATTTGTGTTCTGTTGCACCCACTGAGCAACTTCTTAACGAATGGACTTAGATTAAATCGAAGGATTTTAATATCCTAGTGCCTGAAGATACAAAGAAAACAACTTCCTGCTCTCTTGGAACTTAAAATCACATTTTTACTATTGTACGTCACAGTCCACCTCATTGCCAGCCAAGGGGGCCTATAGCTCTGCCCGAGCTGAGCAACTTCTTAACGAATGGACTTAGATTAACGTCAAGGGTTTTAATATCCTAGTGCCCGAAGATTCTAAAAGCCACTTCCTGCTCTCTTGGAACTTAAAATCACATTTTAAATGACGGGGTTCTTAAATTCCTCTCTAAGCCTATGCATGTCAGTCAGTCCACCTCAATGCCAGCCTAGGGGCCAATATCTCTGTCCGAGCTGAGCATCTTCTTAACGAATGGACTTAGAACAAATCTGAAGATTTTAATATCCTAGTGCCTGAAGATTCTATAAGAAGACCGCTTCCTGCTCTCTTGGAACTTAAAATCACATTTGTATAGTGTCCACTTAAAGTCAATGCTGGGCCATTTAGGTAAATTCTTCAAGTGAGGTGTTGTTTCTTAAATTTTTTCCGAAGTTTCGAAGCACATTTGTTAGGTGAAGGTATATTAAGAGAAATAGGGATAAGATAGAGAATGGGATATGTTGAATCTAGTCCGAGAAAGGCAGTCCTCTATTGCTTTCCCAAAGCAACTCGTTCGCACATGTGTTGCATGCCAGTCCTTAACAGTCTTTCTTGGACAACTGTTGTACCATAACGATGTCGCGACAGTTGCTTACCCCATAGCTGAAGTCTTGAGAAAGTGTTGCCTCCTCTTTAATTGCAGGAAGCAGCCGTAAATGGCCTTTGCTCCATCCTCTACTGTTACTCCATTTAGTTCATGTTGTTTATTACCCCTCCCCTAACCCAGTTTCTGCATCATATTGATGTCCATAACTAAAACTATAGCAATGATCTTATCTAAATTGTTGTGGTATTCAAATGGACTACACCAAACTGCCATGATTAACTATTCCTCTTAAGGATATCGTCTAAAAGATATAAACCTTAATAAAGTTCAAAAATCAACATCGAATATAAACCAAGTCCTCCTCAATGCCTGTCGGTTGACTTATACCGCAACTGAGCATCTTTAATACTGGACTAAAATGAAATGTTTTAATATCCTAGTGCCTGAAGATAAACAAACCCTCTTCCTGCTCTCTTGGAACTTAAAACAACATTTTTATAGGGTCCAGTTTAAGTCAATGTCAGGCCATTTAGATAAATTCTCTAAGTAAGGTGTTGTTTCTTAAATTTTTCCTTTACTTGCCCTTCTAGTACTTTTGAAGCACATTTACAATCAAATTTGTTGATTTTCCAGTTGTAGAGAAAGAAATGTATGTTAGGGATAGAGATAGAGTATGGGAGATGTTGCATCTAGTCCGAGAATGGTAGAGCGCTTAGTGGGGTACCTGGGAAAGGTCTTCCGGCTAGTTTTATGTGGACTACCTTTGCAGTCAGGACACTTATCTTCTAACTCTGGCTTGATACCAACCAGGCAGCTATTTAGATAGCATGTGTAACCTGTTCCATGTTATATACCTCTCTGTGAATGCGATCTCTGACAGATTACATTCCTCTATTGCTTTTGGTGAGCTTTTTTCAAAGCTTCTCGCTGGCACATGTGCTGCATGTCGGCCCCCTAATTCCTCACCGTTACTGAGTAAGCAAATGTCATTCCTTAATGTAAGTCTAACCTCGTAGTTGAAGTCTTGAGAAAGTGTTGCCTCCTCTTTAATTGCATTAAGCAGTCGTAAGTGGCCTTTGCTCCATTCTCTAATAATACTCCAACTAGCTCGCAAAACAATACCAAGTTCTTTTGTAATATTTACCTAGCTAGGAAAACGAATTGTGATCTCCCTTTAGACTCGCCTCAGTTACCACCTTGTTGTTTATTACCCCTCCTCTGACCCAGTTTCTGCATCATATTGATGTCCATAACTAAAACTATAGCAATGATCTTATCTAAATTGTTGTGGTATTCAAATGGACTACACCAAACTGCCATGATTAACTATTCCTCTTAAGGATATCGTCTAAAAGATATAAACCTTAATAAAGTTCAAAAATCAACAACAACGAATATAAACCAAGTCCTCCTCAATGCCAGTCGGTTGACTTATACCGCAACTGAGCATCTTTAAAACTGGACTGAAATGAAATGTTTTAATATCCTAGTGCCTGAAGATACACAAACCCTCTTCCTGCTCTCTTGGAACTTAAAACAACATTTATTCAACAAATTGTTCGCTGAAAGCCAGAAACTAATCAAAATTCTCTTTTATTTTATAGATCTTGGTGAGCGCCATCATCAACTCTGGACCACGTGAAGATTCCACACGTATTGGTCGTGCTGGTACTGTGCGTCGTCAGGCTGTGGATGTGTCGCCCTTGCGTCGCGTTAACCAGGCAAGTTTTTTGAATGGGTTTGGATTGAATCTAACGATTGAGAGTTGGCCAGCAACGATGGCTGGCAGTTCCCTTACGAGACTGCCGGCTTATAAAGCTTTGGCTATAACAAAATTCTATCATATATCCGTAGCGTCAGAATGTGTAAATTGCCGACATTGGGCGTATGAACTGAAGAGATAAAATGCCAAAAAGAAAAACCCAAAATTATTTGAACTAAGAAATTTAATTAAAAACACTTCTCTTTTTTCTTCAAAACAGGCCATCTGGCTGCTGTGCACTGGAGCACGCGAGGCTGCCTTCAGGAACATCAAGACCATTGCCGAGTGCTTGGCCGATGAGCTGATCAATGCTGCCAAGGTAAGCGAAAGAGGAAGTCTCTATGTACTTTCATACAAGTCCAGTCTAATTCTATCTTACGGCTTTATTCTAGTAAGATAGACTCGCTTTTGGACTAGAATAAATTCTTTTATTATCCTTGTGCTGTGGCGTCTTTTATAAACTTGGCCCTGCACACGAGAAACGTAGAAGAACAAGTTGACTAACTCTTGTAGAGTTTAGTGTGGGATCTGCTGTTAGGTTGGGGCATTGACCTAAGTTAGGTGGGATTATGAAGCTCTTTGGTTAATGTATAACTTGTGTGACTTGGAGGTGAGTCTAAAGCTCCCATTCAGCGTTGCATGGCTTTGGCTAAGATTGGGGGGGAATTTACGAGTGTTTTCGGCACCAGGTTTTCCTGAATATTGAGACCATTCCACCATAACCATTTGGAGCAAGAAAGATCCACAGATCTAAAGGGTTTAGGGGACAGTTAAAAAGGTGTCTGCCACCTCAATGTTTATTCGGGTGAGGTAGTTGTTGAGCAACAGAGTTGTGCCAGTGTTTTCCTGGTAGTATGTGGTGCTCATTTCCTCAGCTACGGCGGTCTACCTTCAAGAAATATACTTTGGTAACAAGTTACAATGAACTTGGCTAATAGATTTAGGTGGGCTGCCTTCTTAGCCTCAGCTTAGGATGCTACAAAGTGTTAATGTTCGCCTAGAAGCGGGCGTGTTTAGTGGGACACCAATTCTCAAACAGAATTCTCCGCTGATTGTGTCTTATTCAATCTCTATCTCTTGTTTTAAGTGTTCGGGATGCGTCATAACATGGCTACATTCGGCGCTTCAACTTCTCTCTCACTGTGCCACTGAGATGTAGTTCTGGATCTGATTACGGGTTGTATGTAGGAATAAGAGAGGAAGTTTTGTATGTTAGAGAAGGAAAGTAAATGGGAAATATGGTTTGTATAGAGAGTGGGATTAAGTAGTTGATAGAATGGATGGGTCCAACCCCAAAAAGGTTGCGCACTCCAGCGTGTAAGGGCGTTTGAGCCGTTGAACCGGTGACGCGTATCATGTGGGCTTCTTTTACAGTTTGACCTCCGCGTTTATCCTGGCCAGCTAGTTATTAAGAAAACACGAGTACCCAGAAATGAGTTGGGCCAGGGTCGTGTTTGTGTTACGGGGCAGGAGTTTTCCTGCGTCGCTGATGGGTGGTAGTCGTCCTTCAAGCACAATGTTGCTTTTAACTCCGCTGATAGTAGCGTCTACTGTTTTTTTTTTTTGTGAATGCCCACCCTCACGACTAGGGCTTTTGAGGCCGACAGGTTGTTGGCATTGTTTGTCTGTTGCCGTAGGGCTGGGTATGAAGCTGCGAGCATCTTGTCTGCTCGTGCGTGGGGGAAGTGGGGAACATTAAGCGAGAGGTGTGGTTTGCATGTTCATCCACAAGGCTGCTGGCAAGGAACTGCTTGCTTAACATGTTGCAGTGTGCCTTTACTCCAAACATTTGGACTTCTTCATGGAGATGGTCCTGTTGGTCCTTTGGTTCCGTTGTTGATTTCCCCATTGCGTATCGCTAATGGCCGGTGACTTGGTGTCTTTGGGCAAGCGCCTTTTCCATGTGATAAGCAGGGGTTTATTCTCCTTCCCTCGGGAGCTTCCTGCGATGGCATTGAGAGCCCGGTTCCTCTCACCCCAAGATTTTTGGGTATTTATTTGTGGAAATCTGCACTCCATCCAAGATGCAGTCGTGCTGGGTGGATCCCAAGTCCAGCTTGTCTGGTATGAGTGAAGAATTCACTAGAATCTTCTACCTACTCTTGATAGTGCTCGGAAGTGGGTTCAATATAAGCTTATAGAACACATTTTGAGAAGAAAGTAAATCTCATTGAATTGATATTGATTTGCGAGGTCCAGTCTAATTCTATCTTAAGGTTATATCTAACAAGATAGACTCGCTTTTGGACTAGAATAAACTCTTTTATTATCCTTGTGCAGTGGCTTTAATCCAATTCCCTGGCCCTGCACACGAGAAACGTAGAAGAACAGAAAACTTTAAATACTGAAACCAAATTCCAGTCCAGTCTAATTCTACCTCATGTTCTTTCTCATCAGGTAGACTCGCTTTTGGACAAGAATAATTTTGAAGAAACTCTTTTATTATCCTTGTGCTGTGGCTTCGATTCAATTCCCTGGCCCTGCACACGAGAAACGTAGAAGAACAAATTTCTTGGCAGCTTTTAAACGTTCTTTTGAGGTCCAGTCTAATTCTATCTTATGGTTTTGCCTAATAAGCTAGACTCGCTTTTGGACCAGAACAAATCTTTTATTATCCTTGTGCTGTGGCGTCCAACAAAGAACCAGGCCCTGCACACGAGAAACGTAGAAGAACAGAAAACATTTAATATTGAAACTAATTTGAAGTCCAGTCTAATTCTACCTCATGTTTGTCCTAATCAGGTAGACTCGCTTTTGGACTAGAATAATTTTGAAAAAACTCTTTTATTATCCTTGTGCTGTGGCTTTCAATCAATTCCCTGGCCCTGCACACGAGAAACGTAGAAGAACATGGCTAAAAATTGACTTATTTTACACCTATAAAATCGATCCTCGATTGCTTTAATCTTACCCTTTTGCATTCTCTTTCATTCCAGGGTTCCTCCAACTCGTACGCCATCAAGAAGAAGGATGAACTGGAGCGTGTGGCCAAGTCCAACCGTTAAAGAACACTTTACAAACACGTTTTATGTATGTGGGTGTTTTTTTATACAGCAAACAACAAAGTGTATACACTACACTACACAAATATGATTTAAAAACATGAGAAAATCCAATCAATAAAACAAATGTAAAAAAAAAACATAATAGAGTTAACCCAGCCCTTTTTTTTTTAATAGTTTTTAGTTGCAAACAAAACAAAAGAATAAAATAATGTTAGCACTCAAACGAAGGTGATGTGAATTTTGGAACTAGCTGAAGCCAACGCCGTTGCCTGTTGCTGCAAACACGAGTATAGCAGAACCTCCAAGCTTGAGATTGAGTGTAGAACAGTGTTTAGCATCGGTGAGTAGTCTTTGGCGCAGTTTTCGTTTGGACGGCCGCCTAATCTTATCACAGTTTCAGGCCGCTCAGCTCACATCACAGCTTTGGGCACCGGGTAAACTGTTCCTGCTTTAGACGCTGACTGCGATAAAGTTTCACTCATTAGATCAGGATAGAACAGACGAATTATGCAATGTATTCGGCCCACGGGGGCTTTATGGCTAGGGAGCTTTGTTGTCGAAATCGCACAGATAGTGGCCAGAAATGTGAATGTCAGGGAAGTGTTAGTCAATCGCTCATCAAATAAGTGCTCTTCGGACATTTCTACCGAAATGATCCTAAAATTAAAAGTAAATACTTCAAAAGAAAACGTAAATTCCAACCTCAAGGTAGAAAAAGGGAAAATCAAACCAATTCTGAACTCTTTGTAGAGTTCTAGAGAAGCATACGGTACAGAACTCATGCTTGATCCAATCTGAAAGGCGTTGTCGGACCCCAAACCATTTCTAGACTAACAGGCAGAAGACGCCAAATGTTTTATTGCATTTAGTAGGTTGGTTTCTGTGGCAGAGGATCTAATGTATCTTTCCACATTGAACTCCTGAAAATGTAGTTGGCCACACACGATCTACAGAGTTTGTTTGAATCTTAAGACTATAGCTTACGGCAGAAATAGCAACAATCGGTGGAAAATTGTTCATGTTTAGGAAAGAATTTGAAGATGTTCCAAATGTTTTTAAAATGAGCACAACTTAACTCAACCCAACCACCGCACAGAAAAGTATTTCAAGAGCTGAAATGTTGAACATAAAACACTTTTTTGAATTGAAAGAAGGAGGAGAAGAAAGAAGCAATACAACTTTACCACTGAGACACATTGCTACTGTGACTACCAATAAACGAAACGGGAGACTCAAGTTAACCGGACGGAAGTTCAAGCGAGCTTCCTGAAGCATTTTCACAAGGCCTCCTATTAAGAGGAGACACAACTAGGTCAGGGTTGCCCCACAGCAACTAATTTCTCGCGTAGTCACTAACACAAGTAAAATAAATTTTGCTTCAAAAACAACAACCATAAGAAAACGAAAGAGAAAACTGCTTAATTTGCCCAATTGCTGTTTGTGTGTGTGCTTGTGAATGTCTGACGCACACAGCAACAACAAAATCAACACTGCAGACAGAGCGCTTACGTATTGTTATTGCCTTCAACTTCGCAAAAGGCATTCGAGAGCAAGAGAAGAGAGACACATACGAAGTTGTTTCATGGCAAACGCTTTGTGAGAAACAACAACACATGCGCCTGACGCGTATAGAGCGCGGGCACCCCTAAACTACTTTACTCTAGAGCGAAGTGTCCGAACAAATTGACACATCCTCATTGAAAAAACATGTTACAAAAAACCACCTCCAGCTGCCAAAAACTTTTAATTCAATCCAACAAAAAATCAATCTGTATCCGTATCCGAGTCCGTATCATCGTCATCATCATCTTCGTCATCATCCTCATCGTCATACCGTACAACACTGGGAATGCTCTCCACCGATTCCTCGTCCCGCTTTGTCTTGGGCAGTACTACCCTGATTAGACACTTATTCTTCAACTTTGACTGCCAGCTCAAACGATTCCTCATATCCATGAGAGTTTCCTCCATTGCCAGTGAGTTGAGAAGATTGTTCATATTATCCATATCATTTTCCTTCGGTTCAGGACATTGGGTGCCCACGCAACATTGATTCGACCTCAGAGGCTTTGACTTGTACTTGAACATACAACAATTTCGGTGCCAGTGACGCCTCTCTTTGGCAATTTGTCTAATTTTGTATTTGGTAACCATGATAATAAAACGAATATATATTTTCCTACTTTTATGTACTAAAAATTTGGAGCTGTTCTACTTTGTGCTTGGAATTTTAACTACTGAAGTAAATTGAGTTACTGAGGCAGCGAGCTGAATGGAAGAGCCTACTACTTGGTTAAGGGATATCCCCGTAAAAAAAAAGGAACAGACCACACCAGGTTACCAACTAGCAGCACAGAAGAGAAAGTAAATCGACTGCTGACTGTAGTGCTCACCAACACAAGCACATTTGTGTGTTCTCTCCATTAGTTCGGGTCTGCCAGAGACAAGCAGAGCGCCTAGTTGAAGGTTCTTTTTCGCTCTAGCAGCAAACAAATGACCGACAAGGCCACACTATCTTCTTCAGGAAGACTGGAAGAGAGATTTCATGCATCATCCCTTGGAATTCTTCCCCAAATGCTAACAATTTTTCACCATTTTCACCAAACAAAATAAAAACGAAATTTTAAGTAGGCCTGGCCAAACCATTTGCACTTCATCTGGCCTGAGTTTCTCCCAACGATTTCATTCCAGCTAGTTTATTCCGGGTGAACACATCGCTCCGAGAGCTCTCTTAACTAAAATTTCAGTTTTTTATTATTATTTTAATTTTTAAGTAATTCCGAACACACACAGTAGTGCAGCACGGTAAGGACACAAATCTCCGCCATTTGGTTAAATTGTTTAACCAATCTTTTCCCATAGATGACCACATGTACCCGCATGGGGGCAGTGGTAATGGCCGCAATGCGGGAATCGCATCTTCCGGTGACATTCAGGGAGCTGTTGAAGCTCATAGCAAATAGATTGGAGATTCCAGAGAATCAGATCCAGACCAGTGTACGTATTGCCCTCACGTTGGGCAAGAACCATGGCTTTGTCCAGAAGGAGGGACACCGCTTTACGATACGTACTGACTTTCGTGGCCTGGCCGTGGGGGCAGCCGTAAAGAAAGTCCTGGACAAGCGACGTCGAAAAGCGAAGGCAGAAAAAGCGAAGAAGGCCCAGAAGAAGACGAATCCGAGGGTCAGTGTCGATCGCCGAGTTTCGTTGTGTCCAAAGATATCAAAGACCCAAACCAACCTGCTTGAAAAAAAGAAGGCGGTCAAGAAATCAATATGCAATTCGAGGGCTGCCAGGGCGAGAAGAGCCCAGGCCAATGCCCTAAAGGCGCCCAAGTCACTCAGGATCGGGAGGCGTCCAGCAAAGTTGGCTAAGTCCACACAAAGTGTTGCCTCAGGGGCAACAATCCACCCCAGAAGCAAAACCAGAGTCGCTCGTACGCGTAATCGTTCTTGTTCAGCAGGCACCGAATCTCGGAGTTCAGCACGAAGTCGCTCCGTTAGCAGCACATCGTCTAAAGCTGCCCCTCCAGGTGGCAAATCATCGCGCAAGTCCCGTTCAAGATCGCGGAGCTCAACGCGTAGTTGCTCCTTTGGCAGAAATCCGGCTAAGGCTGCTGCTCCAGGTGGCAAAGCGAAGCGCAAGTCGCGATCACGAACGCGTAATGGTGGTGCTGAATCGCGGAGCTCAACGCGTAGTTGCTCCTTTGGCAGAAAACCGGCCAAAGCTGCTGCTCCGGCTAGCAAATCAAAGTGCAAGTCCCTATCAAGTTCACTGCCTGGTGGCGCTGCATCGCGGAGTTCAGCTGGTAGTTGCTCCTCTGCCAGATCAAAAGCTAAACCTGCTGCTCCGGTTGGTGAATCGAAGCGCCAGGCCAGATCACGAGCGCGGAAGTTGGCAAACAACTCCTCGAGAACTCGCTCTCCTGCTATAGCTGCTGCTTCAGCTGGTCAATCAAAACACAGCTCACAATCACGATGTCGATCCTCAGCCGCCGAATCCCGCAAGTCGGTACGCAGTTCTCGCACCAAGTCGAACGCAAAGGCTACCAATTCGCAGCCCAAGAGTAGCTGTCCCACTAACAATTCCAGGGAGGCTGCTGCTAGTGACATAGCTCAAGCTCGCTCCAGCAAGTCCAAGCCAACCGATGTCATATCTATAGCCGAGACAGAAGAACCGGTAACCGCCTTGTGGGGGTCATGTCGTGCAGCACTAGCTCAGTCATCAGACGATGAGTTTATGGATTGGCAGACAACCCTGCCGGATACGCAGGCAACTCACAACTCCCAAACTTTAACGCAACTGTTCCGCCGCAAGACTGGAATGTCCATGTCATCGGCCAATCGTTCACGTGTCAGTAACAATCTGAAGGCTTCGCAATCCACTCGATCTGGAAAATCGAAAAAATCTGTGAAGTCGTAAAAATCCCCAACGAGTCGCAAGTCTAATCCCGTCTACTGTGGGGTCCAATTTCGGGGGCTTAGTTTTAAATTTGTATGTAACATTTTGACTTGCGTATTTAAAATTTGAAGTAAGTTTTTTCGGCAGAATCGAACAAAATTGAAAAGAATAAAGTTTCTCTTTCGAAGACTATTTTCCCCCAGAGCTGTTTTGCTATGGCAGCTACACTAAGTATAGAGGATCAAACGGGGTGGAATTTAGAAACTGTTCCATTGAAAGCTAAGTTTTTGCTACAGTCCTTCCACCGATCGTTCCTAAACCCGTGACTAACTAGTTGGGCGAAGGGCTAAGGTACCAATAAATCAAATATCGATCGTTTCAATTCGTTTATGAAATAAGCAAAGATTAAGATTATATTTTTGGCCACAAATTCATTTTTGGGTGTTCTGGTTAGTTAAACTGTGTATTCTAGGAACTTAGTGGTAACAAAGTAGGAAAGCTTCTAGCGGTTTTTAAATACAACATTTTAGTTGTACTCTCACTGGGATTCATTCAGTGTTAAAAGGAACTGCACGAGGTATTTTGTGTTGTTTTTTTTCTTAATTTGGTAAGTCCATGTCTAAACTATGGCAGCGACGTCGCTTGCTCGACGGCTGTGTTCCCAGATCTTTCTCATCGTAGCGATCCAAGTGTTGAAACAGCCAACGGGCAAACTCATTCATGTAGGCATCCACTTTCGAAATGACATTCAAATTGGACACCGCGGGAGGTGGCATTTCACTGGCTCCACATATTTGCTGCACAAAATGTTCACAATGAAAAATGGCGACCGTGACATCCGGTACAAGTACATCCAGACGCATGGCCAGCTTGGCAAACGATTCGGCAAATTGTTTCAACACAATGTACGTTTTGCTACTGAAAACGGCTGGAAGATGGCAGCAGAAGAAGTAGATCGTTAGAAAGAGATGCACTGCCACGAATTAGAGTGAGATGGCTTACTGGGGTGCTCTTTGCGCGAGATCACATAGTATTTTTGCAGTAAATGTTCAGCTGCGTCGCTAAAGTTGACTTTGCGCTCGTGTAGCAAAGTGAGCATCTGACGCATATCCTCATCGGGAATGTTAAGGGCATCCTGAGTGGGTTTGGTAAAGTGTTCGCCGTACTTCCGCATGATAAAGTTCCACAGGACGTCGCTGGGTTGTTGATCACCCATGAAAATGGGTAGGCCGAAAATGCTTAAAGAAAGAGAGAGAGAGAGTGAGTAATACTTTATACACGAGAACAACAACTCAACTCACGGACAAAACTTGGCAAATGTATAGGTCTGGTTGTTGGAATGCTCTGGCTGCCAATATGTCCAGATGGCCGCCTCCAGTGGCTGCTCGCCTTTCAACTCTGGCACTGGCACTGCACCCATCTCTATGCATTTCTCCAGCTCGTCGCTTTGCTCGCGCGACAAACGTGTCCAATCGCCCACATAATAGACACCCTGTTGGGCCATCAACAGGGGACTGGCCACCACCCACTGGTAGCGTGCCGGCAGTGCTGTATGCCCCAAGTTGAGTCCACTACCCTCATGGGGTCCCACAAATCGTGGTGCCAACTGACCCACACCGGTTAGCAAACGATTGGCCATATGGCTGTCCGCGCAAAGGACACACACTGCAATTGGTGGTCTTACCTCATCCGGTTCCATGGAGGCCAGACTGGCTAGCAGTGCCATTTTCAAATAGACATAGCACTCCATGGGCGCAGAATCCTCACACACCATCTGTGCACTCAGCGTATAGATGAAGGCATAGTCCGAATTGCGGGAGCAGATCAAATGATACAGATTCCGTATACTGCGCGGCATCAGGCTGAGATCGGCCTCGGATTTGGCGGTAGTCAAGCCGCGTCCAAAAATCACGTGACGTGGCTGAGATTGGGACGGCGTTTCCGAATCAGTGCTGTCGAGGTCCTCCACGTCTACCTCGGCGGCTGGATCGACCGCCTCGTCCTGGAACTGGGACTGTTGCGGTGACTCGTCCAGTACGGCATCCTGCAAGACGCGGCTGAAAAGCAGATCTTGGTGGGAAAAGCTCAAATCGTCCGCCCCTGCCTCCCCGTCCACGTCCTCCTCCCCCTCCTCCTCGGATGGGCCGTATATGGTTGAAGGCAGGCTGTTGTGTCCAGCCGTTTCCTGCTGGCTGCTGGTGATGCTGTAAGTTGTGCCCACTCCAGTGCTTGGCAGGCTGGCGAGCCGAAAAACCGACTGGCTGACTCGGCTGGGCAGGGACAAAGGAGTGGGAGTCCATATCAGATTGTGGGCAGCAGCTGGAGCAGCCACGGGCGGGTCTGGTGGTATCTGAGCGGGTCCAACTGGTGCACTGTACGCATAGGAGGGCGGCATATTGGGAGTGGGCAGCAAAGCGGGTCCCTGATGTGGTATGAGTCCATAGTTGGTGGCCTCCTCAGGAGGCTCGGGAGTCACCAGCTCGAATAGAGAGTCCGGGCGTAGAGTGCGCGCAAAGCGCTGGTGACGACGTCGTCGCTGTAAATTTAAAGCTCAGATGGAAATCTGGTCTGGTCTCTATGTTGGCTGCCTCACTTACCGATATCCTCATATTGGGCGACATCATAGTCGTCGGCTGCGTTGGCTGCGGTGCCCGGTTCTGGGGATGAAATTCCTTTGCCTCATGATTCAAAGTTTGCGCCGCGCGCTTCAACTTGGGTTGAAATTCCAAAGCATTCGAGTTGAGACGACTATTTGAGGCTAGATCCTGCTGCAAGTGCACTGGCGGAGTAGGTGCTGCCGGCAGCAGCTGCCTGAGACTAGACAAGGATCTGGGCAAGGGGTCCTGTGAGCTCAAAATAGTCACCGGCTGAAATGGCGTGGCGGGCGATTCCTGGTTCAAGACACGCCAACGTCGTTGACTGCGACGATTGCGTCGTCGGGGACCAGCCGGAGCTGCTGGGCCCAGATTGGGAGCGCCATCACCGCCGCCATCATGCACCAAGGGTGCTGGCGGCGGCATTTTCAATGTATCCTCCTTGGCCTGACTCTCTTCGCGCACCGCTTTCAGCCATTCGCCCACCGCCATCTGTTTGGTGCTCGTTGAGGGACGCACAGCGTCTGGCAGAAAATTACCCAAAACTGGTGCACTTATCTGTGGCCCACGTCGTCGGGCACGTGGCGGAGGCGAATCAGTACGCGCTACAGCTGCCGGTGGTGGTCCACCGCCTCCTACCTCCAGGGATTTGATTTTTTTTGGCCGTTGTCCGCCAATGGCGGGAAACTCTTCCACATTGGGAGCATAATTAAGCGGCTGGGGCTCATCACTGGTATCCCAAACATGGGTTGAGGAAAATGTAGCACCAGCACCCATGTCAGCTGGAGCCGAGGCTGTTACACCAGCAGTTAGCAGTTCCTGACTGCAGGATGGTGGCGTACTTTGGTGGATGCTGGTGTTGGAGGTCATGATGGGGGTAACATTACTGGCACAACTGGGCGAGAGAATAACACCAGAACCGGTTTGGGAGGGAGTTGTTCTGAAAAGAGGGAAATGACTAGTTTTTAATATGAAGAGGCAAGGCAAGGCCCACCTCCCGCCCCATCGACCGAGAGGCTAGCAAGCGAGATTACAAAGCATTACCAGAAAGGTAGGTTTAAAATTTGGAAAAATATAAGAAAGAATCGAGGAAAGTTAACTTCGCCTAATTAAGACTACTTTTCGAACCCTACTTTTCTATGGGAGCTATACTATATAGATGTCCGATTTCAACCAACCTTAGTGGAATCATGTAAAAGCCTAACAAACGAACATGTAAGAAATTTGGAGTCGATTCAATTTAGAACAAAAAAGTGTTTCTTAATAGAACTTCTTTTCGACCGATCGTTCGTACCGCAGCTATATGCTATAGTCATCCGATTTCGATAAAACTTTGTAGAATTGTGTGAAGGTATTTCAAACAAATAAATGCCATTTTTAAAGACAATTCCATTGAAAACAAAAAAGTTTTTCTCACTAAAACTAGTTTTTTCACCGATCGTTCCTATGGCAGCTATATGCTATAGTCAACCGATTGTGACAAAACTTTGTTGAATTGTCTGAAAGCATTTTTAAGGACATTTCCATTGAAAACAAACATGTTTTTCTCACTAAGACTACTTTTCAGACACTATTTTTCTATGACAGCTATACTATATAGATGTCCGATTTCGACCAAACTTAGTAAAATCGTGTGAAGGCATAGCAAACTAAGAAATATAAAGTTTGGAGGCGTTTCCATTGAAAACAAAAAAGTTTTTCTTACTAAAACTAGTTTTTTGACCGATCGTTCCTATGACAGCTATATGCTATAGTCAACCGATGCGGCCGGTTCCGACAAATGAGCAGCGTATTTGTACTGAAGAACTTCGTGCAAAGTTTGGTGAAGATAGCTTTCAAACTGACGGAGGAGATAGCATGGAAAGAGGCGGACTTGGCCAAATCAACTTAGCTCAGTCGTGCGGATTAAGAATAAATATACTTTATGTGGTCGCAGATGCTTCCTTTTATGCGAACAATTTTGTAAAACCCTCTGCAAGGGTATAAAAATAGCTTTTCTCCCTAAAACAAGTTTTCCTAGCGTTCGTTGCTTTGCCAGCTATATGATATAGTCATCCGATCCTAGTAGAAAATCGGTTCTGTGCAAAAATTTCAGCTAGATAGCTTCAAAAGTGAGAGAGTAGATTGTGTAGAAACTAAAAAGCCCAATAGCCTTAGTTTGACAACCTGATCAAGTACATATATATAGTTGACAGGGTCGGAAAAATTATATTTCTATGCGTTGCAAAGTTTTGGGTATAATTGTAATACCCCTAGCAATGGTATACATCAGAACTGCCTACCAATTGGGAGTTGAACCTCTCCAGAGTTTTTTTTTCGCGAGTTGGAAAACTAAGAATATTTTACTAGTACTTCTAAAGGTTGATTTTTATGCTATTTGGTTTTCCAGTATAAATTCTTTGACACCTCAGGCGTGATATGTAAAAAAAGCTCAGTAAGATTTGCCATTTCACCATGAATAGTCTAACTAACGAACTTAGAAGAACCGGCAAGAACTAAAGAGGGGTGACACGCCACCAAAATCATGTGATTTGACCCCAATAGACTCTATTTTGGGGGCCTAAATGAAGGTTGGTTCTGTTGTAGAGGGACAAGCTAGCCACAATTGCAGCCCTGGTAGACTACAATAAAGTTATCAATGATGAAATTTCGATCGAAATGCAGATAAGGGACCAAAATACATAGAAGACTAGTGTTTAAAAACTTAAGCGTAAAGCAAAAATTAGCCCGATGTTAGCTGCCTTGAGAAGCAACACTCAGAATCGTATGTCAGAAATGTTATCTACATTCCCGGACCGAACAGTTTTGAAAGCGCGTTTAGAAAGTGGTTCAAGACCATTTCTCCTAAGAAATTTAAGCTAATCTCCTAGTTTTCCTACAACCATTTAATTTCTTGATCAGTAGGCCAATCTTCGTATGTCAATAGGCAGTCTTATCAACTTACGCATCGCTTATAGTTTGAATGGTTACACCTGGCGATGGATATTGCGTGGGCTGAGCTGGTGCCAGCTGCTGTTGTTGCGGATGCTGTTGTGGCTGTGGTGGTGTCGTCTCGCCTCTGAGGAAATCATTCAACTGCACCGCATTGCGACGACGACGCGTTGCTGATTTGCCAACAACTTCTACGCTCTTTTTAGGTGACATGCCTCAAATTGATATGTATTCGAGGTGGTTGAGAATTGGCCAGTGATCAGATAGCTGGCTCCCAGCTTTAAGTCGCACTCGTAAGTGTGAGCTGAAAGCAAAGAAAAGGAGTTAGGTCTAATATTTTAAATACATGTATAATAAAGCTTACCCCGGGCACGCACTAAAATGGGACGATGTACTCGATTCTGGGAGCGGGGAGTCTCTGCACAGGAACTGGATAAAATGGCCAACAAACGAAAGTTTTCAGTTACACGCAACTTTTGATATTCACTCATGGGTCGGGAACAGCTAGTGCATAAAGGAGCTGCAGGCAAAAAGAGAGCAAGAGAGAGAAACCAATTATACTTAGAACGGCAGAGGAAAGCACTGCAGAAGATTTGAAAATTGATTATTTTAATATTAGACAGTTGAGGCAAAGAAATGAAATTGTGGGATTAGTCACAGGAAACGAAGCAAGCCATCCAAATCTGAGGTGAGTTTTGAAAAGCTGGAGAGGCAGCCGCAGCACAGGCGCTTTTGTGTAGGAGTGACTCTCTCGCCTTTTTGCTATTGTGTATGTGTGCACAATTCGCCGAAACTGCTCTCTATATTAGTAGGGCCCCGTTTTTTTTTTTGTTGGTTTATCTTAGTGATCTAAGGTAACACCTACCATCCGTGGAGCTGGTCTGTAGGGCATTGCGCAGGCAGCCGCTACCACAAAACCAAATCGATTGAAGGCTACAAACAGAGAAGAGATGTACATACATGTAAGAAAACCGTTGAATCGCTCTACTCTCTCTCTCTTGCTCTTTCCTTCACTTACACCAGCGTCTCCTGCGGCGTATACGCCGAGAGTATGCCCTGTACCAGGGCCAGTCCTAGACGCAGTGCCTGCTGCCCCGGATCAAACTGTAAGCTAGGATGAAAGGGTATGCCAATCACCCGACACTGCGCATGCAGTTGGCCTATATCAATTGGTTTTTGGCCCGACTGACGCAACTGATCACGCACCAGGCCGTAGGTGGTGTATTTGACTGCCTCGTAAAACTGGAGCGGCTCCTCGATGAGCAAGTGCAGCAATTCTGGTGACCGGTTAATTAAATCTCCATAGACAAAGTCTAGGCGCATTTGCATGGGCGCCAACAAATCCTCCGGCCGGGCTGTGCTCCGCAGCTGCTCCACAAACTTCCGGACGCAGCCCTCAATCAATTTTAGTAAATGCGTTTCCCGACAATATTTCTCCAGAAGTTTGTGCTCATGGAATCTGTGTGTGTGTGTGTGTACATAGGAATGTGCGTGTGTGTGTGTGTGTGTGAGAGAGTGATTGTGGTACTTACTGGCTGTGGCGCTGGCGCACTACGCCCGCCTCGATGTCGTTCAAATTGCTGACGCTCGCTTCAATCTCTGGTTGCAAATTCGGATTCACATGGAACATCTTATGTTACGTACAACCGGCCAGCAATTCCCACCAGAAAATTGGCCAGGAAACATAAGGTATTTGAATTAGCAACAAATATCGATTAGGATTAGTGCGACCACTTTTAATTACTATTCGGGATTTTTCATTTGACAACACAATTGAAGTTATCGATATCGATGACACAGTAGCCCCGCAAGCAGAGCACAGTGGGACAAAGCAGTCGAATTTGAATTTCGAAATTTATCACATAACGGAAAAAATCAAATTCGAATTTGCAGCAGGAGGAATATTGTTTGATCTTTACATCTAGTAAAATACTTCGTTAAAATTGTTTTTGATGGGCTAATTGGAGCTTTGATAAGCGAAGGGAAAAACAAACTGGGACTATAAACAAGATTTTAAATTTGCGGTCGAAGATATCTCACTTCAAAAATAACAGTTATTCTGAAAGATTTCGTTATTTTTTGTGTGTAAGTATCTCGTTCACAGGTATACACTTAGATCACAGCTGGTACAAAGTTAAAATCGAAATATTTTAGATATTTAGCTATTTGTCCTCGAAATTTGCCACAATTTTCTAAATTAGTTCTTCAGTTCAATTATTTTACAAGTGGCAAACACATAGAGCGTTATATAAGCCGCCACCAGCTGGGCAGTCCCACCTGAAGAGGCACACACTAATGCCCAGATCCGACCCGTTGGTGCATTTGTGTTGACTTTAGACTCTCTACGGGCGCAAATCAACCGCAGAAAGCGGGCGGCAGGAACACGTGACCTAAAGGACTAAGCAATGAATGCGAGTGGAGTCAAGTGGAGCTGCTTTGTAGGAGGTGGTAGTGGAAGCAAGCAAAGTGCCAAGCTGTTCATTGTGCTTCATTACTTGTGCCTAAGCAATTGAATTAGCCAGGCTTCCCCACTCCCACCGAAAACAAACATACATAGCTCTGGCGTGAATCAAAGGAGCAACAGGGAACAACTAGAAACAACAAGTCAAATGTAATTGCTTGTGGCCTGACTTTTGCCTTCGACCCCTCTCACGAGTAGACAGTGAGAAAGTGAGGGGGGTGTGGGGCGAAAACAGATTTTAGAGTTTCGATTGTGGAATAGCAAACTTCCACTTGAATTGAAGCTACAACCGCATCATGGTTTGGTTTAGTTTGGCTTTTAAGAGCAAAACAAATACTAAAAATTGAAGCATTTCCGTTTAACTCTCAATTGCTTGTTAATGGCAATACAGAGAAGACCACAAGATACCAAAAATGGGCAGCAAGGAATGCCAAAAACGGAAACCGGAAGCAATCTCGAAGAATTTGGATAGATATCCACAAATAAAGTGTGTCTTATATTTATACGATACAGCAAAGTTTGACCCTGAACAGCGTTGGTCATGCTTGGCCCGCAGGTGCCGAGCTATTTAGCTATTCCCACAGACTCGAGCCGAGCCCCAGCCGAGGCTTGTGGCAAGAGAGCAAACAGCGGATGAGGACAGCTCAGAGCTAGATTGCGGGGCTCTATTTTCGCTTTTTTGGCCTCGCTCTTCTTGACCAACCCTGCTTCCCAAATTTAGCCAGCTTACAAAAAATCGATTATCAAAGTTAAAAATAAAAAGAGAAAAAACCAAGATTGATAGGTAACACTTACACTGTGCTATCCAAATCGCAAAACTTTTGAGACTGTAAAAATTAGAGCTTGGCTTATAAGTATCGAGATTTGAAAATTCGAAAGCGATCAAAGCAATAGCCAACTAAAACAACACTGATTTCTACTCCACTGCTACATCCCTGAAAACACGCTATCCTTAGCTGTTAAAATCAAATTCAATACAAAAGACCAGCAAATCCCTCTTAATTACAGCTGCAGCATTTATAGGAACACTTAATCAATCTCAACGGAAACAACTCTCAAGTGAATAAAACTCAAAAACCAACACACTTGCGTATAGACGCGATGAAATTTTCATTTACCATAATCCATATTATATGATAATGCCTCAAATTCCTAAACCAGAGAGCCCTACACCTAGTTCATACTACAATGCCTCCTTAAACTTTTACCATGACATATACAAAAACCTTTTCAAAGCTACAATTTAAATATGTACAACTAAAACTAGCTTAAATATAAGAGCTTTACGAATAATGGCCGCGTTCAGCAGAAGAACTTGCTCACTGATCTTTCTGCTAAACTCCAGGGATACCAGTATCATTATAACCAATTTGATCTATCATGATAGACAAGCATGTATTGAGGAAATGGTACGCTTCTTTCGAATGAAACTATTCGATGTATCAGTTCAACCAGCGATCAATCCTTCTGCTGAACACGCCCAATATTTACTTTTGCGGAAAGTATTATTCCAGCCAAACAAGTGTCAAACCCAAAAATCATTTACTCGGTACCAACAAAAGTGTGGGCTCAGTAGTAATTTTGATGCTTCAGTTGCAGTTGTGTACAGCGTTACGGCAGCGAACATTCTTTTGCTCATAACTCGAATGCCGATCTTCCGATCTTAGCCAATTCTTCAGCGGATCGATAAACATTTCGGCTTACTAAATTTGTTCAGAAGGTACGAAACTTCTATCTATAAAACTGAGGGAGACTTTACGTTTTTTTTCTAAATTTCGTGGGCGGAGGCGGGCTTGACAAAATTGAAAAAAAAGTGGATCTGCCTGCCAGTAAAGGTTGATTTTTTTTTAGCAGCTTTTGGATCTGATTAAAAACAATTCATAAAATTCTAAAGAATGTAGGAAATCTTTTTTTGAGTTGAAAATGTTATAAGACGATTTGATGTATATGTTAAATTGCAATCCAATTTTGACATACTTTTTCCAACATACTGGCAGGTATGCTACGAATAAGTTCTTCAATATTGGTCAATATAGTGCGTCAACTGATGCGGGCTTGTCGCTATAGCTATATGAGCCTTAACATAGCCCCAAAATATCGCACGATCTAGGCGGCCAGTTGACCGGCAACAAACGTAAAATAAACTGTTCTCCGAACTCGCCTTTCAATTGAGCCATTGTTTCGTTGTGCTGTGTCACATATGACATCGTCTTGTTAAAACCACATGTCAGCGAAGTCTAGCTCTTTCATTTTGGAGCACAAAAAGTTTGTAATCATCGCACGGTAGCGCTTTCCATTAACTGTAAAGTCATTTTTAAATAAAGATGCCACTGGGCCATAATTCACACCAAACAGTGTATTTCTCGGGATGAATTGACAGTTCTTGCAATGCTTCTGGCTGCTCTTCACACCAAATACGGCAATTTTGTTTGTTTAGAAATAAGCCTCATCGCTGAACACAATTTTCCGGTAAAAAAGTGGAACTTCATGATAGTAAAATTCAATAATCTGCAATCGTTGTTCGTTTGTAAGTTATTCATCGTTAAATTATAGACCAATCTGAGCAAGTTTCACAGTAACATTACTAACGGGAAGTGGGCACCCAGAATTTACGAATTGGCTATTGAAATTAGTCCTGTAGATTAATGACGGAAAAAGAGGATCACATGACACAGTATCAGCGGGAGCACAAGACCTTCCAACCACTTGAGTAGTTTGTTCGATTGTGACGGATATGGGCAATTAAGTAAAGTAGATATTTATAATAAGAAGAGACTGAAATAATTGAAATTAAAAGATATTAGAGAACTGTATCTTCCACATTAATAACTGGAAGTGGACATCTTGAATTCACAAACTGGCTTTGGAAATGGGTTATGAAACAGTGTCAGCGGGAGCATAAGACCTTCCAACCATTTGAAAAGTTTGTTCGATTGTGACGGATATGGGCAATTCAGTAAAGTAGATATTTATAATAAGAAGAGACTCAAATAGTTTGAATTAAACATATTAGAGAACTGCATCTTCCACATTAATAACTGGAAGTGGACATCTTGAATTCACAAACTGGCTTTGGAAATGGGTTATGAAACAGTGTCAGCGGGAGCATAAGACCTTCCAACCACTTGAGTAGTTTGTTCGATTGTGACGGATATGGGCAATTCAGTAAAGTAGATATTTATAATAAGAAGAGATATAAGAGAACTGCATCTTCCACATTTATAACTGGAAGTGGACATCTTGAATTCACAAACTGGCTATGGAACTGGGTTATGAAACAGTGTCAGCGGGAGCATAAGACCTTCCAACCACTTGAGTAGTTTGTTCGATTGTGACGGATATGGGCAAATTAAAAAAAAATATAAGTCTCAAAAAATGTTAAATTAAAAGAAAAGAAAAGATAGGCAAAATTAAGATGTTGACGCTATGAGCGACCAACACGAAATGAAATGAAGTGTGTTGGCCCAGGGAAAGAACCAAAGGCACAGCCTACTGAGTTGAGTCGAGCACGAAAAAGTCAATTGCTGGCAATGCTTTCGAACGAAACAAATTCGTAGTTCCAAATCTCACTGGAAGAAGGAGAGAAAGAGGAAATATGAAAAGCAAATCCCGAGGTGCATTAAGTGGCTTAAGCAGTGGCCAATTAATACAAATAATTTAATACAGAATCACAATATTAACTTTGCATTAACAAAGAAATCAGCTGTTCGCTGACATTTTCTCTCCTCGAATTATTTTTGACAATGTCCGTCTCCCTCTAACCAACGTGTTTTGCCTACGTGACATGGTGGAATTTATAAGCCGTCTCAAATTGTGCTTCTATTTCGACGTTTATGCGATGAAATTCACAATTTTAAGTATGTTTCGGATTATGCAGTTTTTGTGAGTTCATTCACCAGATGACCCGCCCGTATATGAGAAAAAAGTAGATCTGGCAACACCAAAGCAACGTTAAGTTAACTGCGCCACAGTATTTCATGAATTGAAGACAAATTTAAAGTGAACTTTCGTATGTAAGTCGAATTCATAAAATGATGCAGAGCATAAATTAAAATTTCTTTGCATTTTACCCCTGATAGGAAATGTACAGTTTTGATAGTCCCACAAAGAGTATTTCCCCATCCAAGAAAGGCGAGCAATGTTGCGATACCTTAATAAAAAACAGCTTTAAACAGCTGATTAGCAATTTATTTAGTCTCATTTGTTTTCTCTATTTATAACTTGGAGCACATTTTTTCGGACAACATCGAATATATTGGAAATTCTCAACAAAAAATTGCAAGAAGTAATAAATATATTAGCTTATAAAATAGACCCATTTTTTGAATATTTACTGTTATACTAAACTTATAACCTTCTAAGTTTGAGTATCTGCCAAGAATTAGTTCTAGGCGCAGAGTTCACGAGATCGCCCATATTTGTTGAAGGATCTCATGCGACTTGGAAAGCTGAGATGTGGGTTTGGAATTGTTTGAACTTAAATAAATAAAATCAGTGTGACCTTACCATTAGGCAGCCATTTCAGGTGATTTTTAGGGCTTCAGTCCGTACGTCATAAATAGTTTATAGTTATATATAATTTCGTGACATAAATTTTTAATTTGTTCTGGAAATCAGCCTTTCAGCCGAAATTTTCCACAAAGAATGTTGATAGCCTGAAATACACACCAAATTATTTGTGATTAATGCCCTTAAATGTATGCAAACTTTATATCCACAAGTAATTATCTATTAGAACGAAAGCATTGCAAGTCAGTTATGACCGCTTCATAGATAACCCACACTGTTTATTTACCCAGAATGTTGGGTAAGTTATGGGTGTATAACAAAATGTTAAGTTAAGACAATTATAAAATAAATTCTTAAACGAAATTATCATTTATATAAAACATAGCATACTTAAAAGGGCATTAAGCATGATTTACTTTGTGTGTATAAACGTGGTATGTGACTCTTTTGTAAAGATAAACAACTGTGGCATTGACAAATCCTATAATAATAATTGCCATTTCATTAAAAGGTTTTCTGTAAAAGATTTATTATTTATTGTTGGGGAGGGGTAATATCGCACCTCGACCCATCCTGGTCTATTGTGTGCTGTAAGGTGTTAAGTTTTGAAAGAAATAAACCACAAAAACATTCTAAAATTGTAATTTTCTAAAATATGCCTGGAACATGTGAGTCTAATTTGTCGCGAACCTTAGAAAAAAGCTAGAGGAATCAGAGTACTGAGAAGGAAGTAGAAATCAAGCGGATCAGAGAGCTGCTTAGAGCGCACAATATTCTTAATTGCTGCGCGAAGAACAAGTGAAACTCTGGAGCAGGCGAGCAATCGACGCCACACATGTGCTAAACACATCTCATCCCAGAGAGCTGCTAAGACTACACAACAATCTTAATTGCGCAGCGAGGAACAAGTGAAATGGCAGGACAGGTTAAGATATGCAGAAACATTGAAGCAGGCGAGCAATCGACATCAGCCATTTGCTTAACACATCGCATTCCAGAGCGCTGCTGAGATTACAACTGGAGCAGCAGGACAGGTGAAGATCTGCAGAAACACTGAAGCAGGCGAGCCATCGACATTAATGTGCTATGCCCATCGCATCCCAGAGAGCTGCTGAGTCAGCAGTAGCCGAAAGCGCGGCATTGTAGTTTTGAAAGAAGGGTAAATAGACGTTGAGGAAAATCGTGAAATTTTATATATTCTCATATAGGTTTTGATTATGATGAAAATGTAGTAGATGTCAACTGTAGACGGGTAAAGAGGAGGTGTAGATTGAATTGAATTTGTCATGAGTGCAGCCTATTTCGATCTGCAAAAGCCCAGAAGCAGGCGAGCAATCGACGCTGCTGACTCAGCAGTGCTACTGGTGGTACAGATCGAACTTTATAATAAGTTTAGATTATAACAGATAAAAACAAAAAAAAGAAGATAAAACAGCTCTGAGCATTAAATAATAAAACTATTCAAAAGTGGTTCAGAACCATGAATCTGAAATGATTGAATCCTTGAGCTTGAAATGTGGTCTGCTGGTTAGTTATATGAAGTTGTCTATATTATCAGCACTGGTTTCAAACCGGTACAAAAGTGGTTCAGTGCCTGCAACTCCGAAATTATTGAGCTTTTGAACTAGAAACTTGGTTTGTTATAAAACAGCCGGCTATTCGTTTGTAGTTTTGCTGATGTCATCGTCACTTGAACCCCACCAAACCCGCTGAAGTCATAAACTATTTCCAATGATAGAAATCCCAGCTGAATAATTAAACATTGAGCCAATTTTTGTTGATTCCATTTTTTTGATAAGAACTTGCGACTCATTACCATAAAGCATAAAGTTGTACTTCCGCAGATGATGATGATAAATACCCATAATTCATTTGTTAATTCAGCCATTTTTGGAAAGTGGAGTGGGGATGAGGGGAAAGTGGGCCACTGGGTTGGACCAGGACAAAATTCATTAAGGGTTTGTCTTGTCATTGTTCATTAAAAATTGAAAAATGCCACTTTAATGAATTTATTTGCGACACTTAACACAAGTGAAGGCAAACAGAGAAAAATGATGTTCATTAACATAAAAATTGCGCTTTTGCGTCTCCAGTGACCATTCCCAGGCCCTGCCTCCCCCACCCCTCCCCCCACAACCACTTCACTTGGCTTGACTCTGGCAATTGTCATTACCATTTTGACTCTGTTAGCCCTGTAGTTGATGAGTCAATATGTCAACGACTCGACAGGTCACGTTCTCCCCCCCGCCCATTGGAGTTCAAATATGCCTTCATATAGTTAAATATTGAGTTATTTATTCACTCGGCTACCCGCTGCATACCGAACGGGGCGAAATGGTTAGGAATCGTTGATGGTGAGTGGGAGGCACTTGCAGTTATTTCCTCCCAATGCGTTGACCCTTCCTTTACGAGCCGTGCCTGATGAGGGTTCCGCTCAATCTCAATTTATGTTTGGAAGCGTTTGCAATTATTATCCCAACTCGGCTTGCATTCTGATTCATGCATCATTCAACCGCCTGCCGTGTTAATTATCCCGCGGTCTAATGCGGTCTATTAAAATTTCAGCAGGCCCCCGGTGGGGCCGCCCCCCACACCGCGGACCCACTTGCTGTTGCTAAAAATGTAATTAATGGAAGCACACTTAAATCATTTTTGTGTGGAGAAAAGAGAATACAATTAGTTAACAAGCGAGAAAAGAAAGAAAATGAAATCCGGAATCCCTGGCAAAGGTGGCGGGCGGCGCGCTAAAACGTTTCAATTTTTCATAAATATTCAAAAAGGTAACTAAACAACAACAACAGCAGCTGTCCGTTCTTTTCCACGTTTGGGGTGGGGGTGGGGGGTGGTGCGGTGGAATCTCTTTTTTTTTTCTGGGGGAAAATAACATGGCAGCCAGCTACAAACTGCGGGTCAGTTCAGCAAGTGAGAGAGACAGAACCGAAAACTGGGCTTCGTTATCGCCTTTGTATTTGGGTAGGTGTTGTGTTCCATTCTCCTGGCCCTGTCCTCCCTTTTTTGGTGGACAACAACTGCACAGAGAAAAAAAAGACCTAACTTTTTCGATTTAAGCCATTTTTATACCAAAGATTTTTTGCGAGGTATCACTGGGTATATGAATGATTACTAGACATCGGATTTAATGTAAAAAAATAGAGGAAAGTTAACTTCGGCTCGGCAGAAGTTTGTATACCCCCGCAACACGTTTTTCTAACTATTTTGAAGGATATGTCCACTGAAAACCAATAAGTTTTTCTCAATAAGACACTTTTCTGACTCTACTTTTGTATGACAGCTATACCATATAGATGTCCGGTTTCGACCAAACTTAGTGGAATCATGGAAGAGCGTAGCAAGCTAAGAAATACAAAGTTTGGAGGAGTTCGTATTGAAAACCAAAAAGTTTTTATCACTAAAACTAATTTCTTGACCGATCATTCCTATGGCAGCTATAATCTATAGTCATCCGATTTTGACAAAACTTTGAAGAATTGTGTGAAAGCTTATAAAAGAAATATATGCCAATTTTAAAGAGGTTTACGTTAAAAACAAAAAAGTTTTTCTTACTAAGACTATTTTTCTAACCTAACTTTGCTATAGCAGCTGTACTATACAGATGTCCGATTTCGACCAAACTTGGCAAAATCATGGATAAGCATCGAAAACTAGTAAATACGGAGTTTGGAGACGTTTGCATTGAAAACAAAAAAGTTTTACTTACTAGAACAAGATTTTCGACCTATCGTTCCTATGGCAGCTATATGTTATAGTCATCCGATCCGGCCGGTTTCGACAAATGTCCAGCGTATTTGTACTAAAAGACTTTGTGCAAAGTTTGGTGGCGATAGCTTTAAAACTAATGGAGGAGATAGCATAGAAACAGACGGACAGACAGTCAGACGGACAGACGGACATGGCTATATCGATTCAGATTATCGTGCTGAATATATATAATATATATAATTTATGTGGTCGGAAATGCTTCCTTCTATGCGTTACAAGCATCTGGACAATTTCAATATATCCCCTGCAAGGGTATAAAACAAGATTTATCATCTCCTAACTGACCCTTGCAGGACTTACTAAAATTATAGCTTAATCTTCTTAGAACATTGAACTTAAGATAGTCACAATCGTTGCCAATAATAGCTAATTAATGTCTTCTCTCACTTGTAGTACCCCGTATCCACTCCAACGCCATTAGCTTACTTCAAAACCGTCAGAGAATTCGTCGACATCCACTGCGCAAGCAGAAAATCATGTCTATTCAGTTGAATATCAAGCAAGAACAGCATGTCGCTCATCAAAAAATGTGATCTGCGGCTCAGTGAGTTGAATTATGCGAATTTCAAGAACACTTGAAACATTTAATCTCAAAAATTTAAGAGAACATCATGTTCTCTCTTGTGCATGCTTTTTTTCTTCGAATTTCGAAAATAGGTCTGAGGGCGGAGCATATGAATTTTGGAACTGTTGCATATTTGGCTAAGAAAACTGAATAATTCCACCAGTTTGATCCTAATCGAACCACCACACATAGTGTAGCTGCCATAGCAAACACAGCTCTGGGAAAATAGTCTTCGAAAGAGAAACTTTATTCTTTTCAATTTTGTTTGATTCTGCCGAAAAAACTTACTTCAAATTTCAAATACGCAAGTCAAAATGTTACATACAAATTTAAAACTAAGCCCCCGAAATTGGACCCCACAGTAGACGGGATTGGACTGGCGACTCGATTGGGATTTTTATGACTTCACAGATTTTTTCGATTTTCTAGATCGAGTGGATTGCGAAGCCTTCAGATTGTTACTGACACGTGAACGCTTGGCTGATGACATGGACATTCGAGTCTTGCAGCGGAACAGTTGCGTTAAAGTTTGGGAGTTGTGAGTTGCCTGCGTATCCGGCAGGGTTGGCTGCCAATCCATAAACTCATCGTCTGATGACTGAGCTAGTGCTGCACGACATGACCCCCACAAGGCGGTTACCGGTTCTTCTGTCTCGGCTATAGATATGACATCGGTTGGCTTGGACTTGCTGGAGCGAGCTTGAGCTATGTCACTAGCAGCAGCCTCCCTGGAATTGTTAGTGGGACAGCTACTCTTGGGCTGCGAATTGGTAGCCTTTGCGTTCGACTTGGTGCGAGAACTGCGTACCGACTTGCGGGATTCGGCGGCTGAGGATCGACATCGTGATTGTGAGCTGTGTTTTGATTGACCAGCTGAAGCAGCAGCTATAGCAGGAGAGTGAGTTCTCGAGGAGTTGTTTGCCAACTTCCGCGCTCGTGATCTGGCCTGGCGCTTCGATTCACCAACCGGAGCAGCAGCTTTAGCTTTTGATCTGGCAGAGGAGCAACTACCAGCTGAACTCCGCGATGCAGCGCCACCAGGCAGTGAACTTGATAGGGACTTGCACTTTGATTTGCTAGCCGGAGCAGCAGCTTTGGCCGGTTTTCTGCCAAAGGAGCAACTACGCGTTGAGCTCCGCGATCTTGAACGGGACTTGCGCGATGATTTGCCACCTGGAGGGGCAGCTTTAGACGATGTGCTGCTAACGGAGCAACTTCGTGCTGAACTCCGAGATTCGGCGCCTGCTGAACAAGAACGATTACGCGTTCGAGCGGCTCTGGTTTTGCTTCTGGGGTGGATTGTTGCCCCAGAGGCAACACTTTGTGTGGACTTAGCCAACTTTGCTGGACGCCTCCCGATCCTGAGTGACTTGGGCGCCTTTAGGGCATTGGCCTGGGCTCTTCTCGCCCTGGCAGCTCTCGAATTGCATATTGATTTCTTGACCGCTCTCTTCTTTTCAAGAAGGTTGGTGTGGGCCTTTGATATCTTTGGACACAACGAAACTCGGCGATCGACACTGACCCTCGGATTCGTCTTCTTCTGGGCCTTCTTCTTCGCTTTTTCTGCCTTCGCTTTTCGACGTCGCTTGTCCAGGACTTTCTTTACGGCTGCCCCCACGGCCAGGCCACGAAAGTCAGTACGTATCGTAAAGCGGTGTCCCTCCTTCTGGACAAAGCCATGGTTCTTGCCCAACGTGAGGGCAATACGTACACTGGTCTGGATCTGATTCTGTGGAATCTCCAATCTATTTGCTATGAGCTTCAACAGTTCCCTGAATGTCACCGGAAGATGCGATTCCCGCATTGCGGCCATTACCACTGCCCCCATGCGGGTACATGTGGTCATCTGTGGGAAAAGATTGGTTTAATAATTAAACCAAATGTCGGAGATTTGTGTCCTTACCGTGCTGCACTACTGTGTGTGTTCGGAATTACTTAAAAATTAAAATAATAATAAAAAACTGAAAATTTTAGTTAAGAGAGCTCTCGGAGCGATGTGTTCACCCGGAATAAACTAGCTGGAATGAAATCGTTGGGACAAACTCAGGCTACATGAAGTGCAAATGGTTTGGCCAGGCCTACTTAAAATTTCGGTTTTTTTTCCAGCGAGCTTTCTGGAGCATTTTCACAAGGCCTCCTACTAAGAGGAGGCACAACTAGGTCAGGGTTGCCCCACAGCAACTAATTTCTCGCGTAGTCACTAACACAAGTAAAATAAATTTTGTTTAAAAAACAACAACCATAAGGAAACGAAAGAGAAGACTGGTTAATTTGCCCAATTGCTGTTTGTATGTGTGCTTGTGAATGTCTGATGCACACGGCAACAACAAAATCAACACTGCAGACAGAGTGCTTATGAAAGCTAGAGAAGAGGGACTCATACGAAGTTGTTGTTGCACGCACTGGCAATCGCTTTGCTCGAAACAACAACACATGCGCCTGAAGCGTAGGTGAGGATGTTGAGGCTCGAGCGGAGTGTACATTGGTGTGGAAATGTTTATCTACATGGCTACCCTGAAATTGTGGCATGACTGGACTCCTTCGAAGGCCATTCAATACTGACCATTTATTGACCTAACCAAGTTCATTACACATCTAACAAACATTGCACATGGGAGAACTTATGTGCGGTAGCTGCACCATATCATACATATTTGGTATGGGGCTCAGAATCAATCTCTTGTGACAATTTACGCCTTAGAGCCTCAAGATGGATGAGAAGACTGACAGTTTAATGACTAATTGGCCTCATTTCTATGCCAACGATTGTACAACAATAGATTAACAGCAATTCACTGAAATGAATGTGTATATGTGCATATGTGTGTACAATACTGAATACTTGTTGCTAATTTGCGATAAACAATCCAAACGTTTTAGCTATAGAGTAATTGCAGGAGAATTGAAGATTTGTACTGCTTCAAGGGGAAACTTGGGTCATAATTGTGAGAAAAATGTTGTAACAATGAAACCTAATAACTATGAGCAGCTTTCAATCGAACGGCAAAGTTAGAGAAACATTTTCAATGGCTAGTTACTCTAAAGCTTATAAAGGTGACCGGTTGTGTTAGATTTGAAAGCAGAAATCTTTTTTATTAAAAGGTTCGACATGATCTTAAATCTTGCATACACAGGAGGTACGCTCTGATGCACATATATCAATTTAACTGAGGTACTGAGACGTATACTTCTATGGCCCCTTCCATTTTGGCTTTGGACCAGCTTATTGACCTGCCAAAGGATAAACATCCTGTCGACTACCTTTCCATTTGGCATATTATCTTAGATATATGTTTTGGCTCTGCTTGAGTGTGTCCCAAAGAGTCCAAGGGCAGCCAAAGAGCGAGACCGAATATTAATGCAAATTTATATCGTGGAAAACTTTTCAATTTGTTTTTACTTTCTTCGTTTCAGTCGTGCGTTGTGAAAATGTTGCAACTACCTCCCAGCGGCCGCACCGGACCCACTCAGGCTGTTAAGTATTTCGTATTTTGTATTTTACTTGCACAATTTGGCCATTTTAGCCCCATAATTAACGTGCCGGCAAATGCCCCGCGGCTGGCACAACAACACCCCACTCCACTGGCTCCATACTTGGCATAAACATGGAGATCAACATGGGTAGATAGGCCGAGCGAAGACAACCCCAAGCAAGCGGTCGAGGGCAGGGCCCGACGGCCAGGAGAACACTGAGGGAAATGTGCCTCATCTCAGTAAAAAATTAAAACTCTCTGTCTTCCGCCTTCACTTTGGCCCAATCACCAATCTGCTTGCTCATTCAACCTCCTTCTTGCAGTGTATTTAACGGTAGCTCCTGCTTCTCGCCTCTCGCAAAACTTTTGCGGCCTGCCAGCCAAATGCCGCCGCAATCAAGTTATTATTAAGTTTTTCTATTTATCCAACATAATTCATAATTTGTTTACAAAGCGTATAATAATATTAACGTCTTGTCTTGGCTTCGACTCCGTTTCCCCGGTGACGCTACCGTCGCCGTCTGCTGGAACCACAAAGTCGCTTGAGCGGCAGGTCAGTAATTTTGCAACTAAAAGTTGAAACTTGCTCAACTGTCTGTGACGCGACGGCGAGGCCTCTCCCATAATCGCATTAGGCAAACGAAGGCATTTGCCAGACTAGGGACAGTATTTTTTTTGTATTTTTCTGTATTTTTTGCGACTTCCGGCCTAACTTTTGGTGACCGCCACCAACTGATTATCCTACGTCGTTTTTTTGAAACACTTGACATTCTTTTTTTTGCACACGGTTGAGTAAGGCTGAAATCGCTTTAAATCAAAATAAATAAAAAATACATGACTGCCAAGGCTCAAGGCTGCAGCAGCTCGGCTCAGTTTTATGCAAAAGGGAATTAAGTTAATTGAGTAGCGTGAAAAGCGACAGCAACAGCAGCAGCAGACAACGCCAAGTCGAGCGAGAGTAAAAAATGAAAGAAAAACAAAAGGAAAACATTGGGAAAGTCGGGAAAGAGTTTTGGAGATGGCAATGTGACTGGCTCCACAAATATGGAGATTCATTAGCTGACTGGGTAAGAAATCGTACACTCGAAGCAAAAGCTAGAGAGTTTCATACTTCTTGATCCAAGTATGAACTTTTGATCCCGTATTGTTCGATCCAAGAGTTTCATAACTTGGGTCAAGTATGAACCAAGTTGAGTCCAAATCTCTATAGATTGGCTTTAAAATATATAGGGCTGATTTCTGACATTGAAAATGAAAATGGAAAAATGAAGTTGTGCGAATGTATGTAAAAGGCGAAGGAAACATTTTCGACCCCATAAAGTATATATATTCTTGATCAGCATGAACAGCCGAGTCGATATAGCCATGTCCGTTTGTCTGTCCTTTCGATCTCAGGCACCATAAGAGATGGAGCCACAAATTTTTGCATGAAGGTAGGTGTATACCGTACTTAGATCAAGTTTGTTTCAGATTTGGAAAATTCCCCCACAGTTCTCAGTTGGGTAACAAATTTGTGGGATTGACTCACTTTTGGACATGTTTTGGTTCAAAGAAACACTTGAGCTGGATCTGTTTTGGAGTCATTATAAATATGGGCTAACCAAAAGTTATGGCCCTTACTGTTGGAACACTTTCAGCTGCCAAAACTTGTGCGAAGTAAGTAAATATTAAGCATATACTTTGTTTCTACACACCAAATTATTCGTGATTAATGCCCTTAAAAGTATGCAAACTTTATATCCACAAGTAATTATCTATTAGAACGAAAGCATTGCAAGTCAGTTATGGCCGCTTCATAGATAACCCACACTGAATATTTACCCAGAATGTTGGCTAAGTTATGGGTATATAACAAAATCTTAAGTTAAGACAAATACAAAATAAATACTTAAACAAAATTGTAGTTTGCATAAAACGTAGCATACTTAAAAGGGCCTTAAGCATGACTTACTTTGTGTGCATATACGTAATAATAGACAATAAATAATAGACAAAGGCACCATTCATCAAGATCGAGTTAAGATCCAACCAAATGCACACAAATTCATATTCAATTTCACCAATTCCTGCTGCTGGCTTAACAACAATTCTGGTAATAAAACTAAAGTAGTAGATGCTTCAACGTTTTTCAACTTGAACTTGACACCATGAATCATTTACCAGACGCCGGGTTTATGGTCACGCTTTCATCTCTATCACTTAAACCACTGTTCCACCATAATTGCGCATAAAAATGAAGCGATTTATATGCGCGTATTTTTAATGCTTCATAATTGGGTAAGCCCATAGGAAGAAATGAGGGTGGGGGGGGCATGTGATATGTTAATGTTTGCTACCGCGACGCCAAATTACTGTCGCTGACAGTGAAAACACAAGCCAGTTCCAGAGGTACCACAAAAATGTGGCAAACAATTTGATAACAAAGAAACAAGTGGATGGGGCGATACTTGAATGTCAGAAACTGGGGTAAGCCGCAGCAGTGGGGGGATGGACTCTGACTCTGGTTAAAGCCATTTTTAAAGAGAAGCCGACTCGCTATTTTGAATGCAACTTCATTAAGTCGTTACTTACTGTGTCAATGTCAAAGCCCGAGATGTCATTAGCACTTCAACTTTAACTATTCTGACAAGTGTCATGTGCGCTTGTTAAGGCCTTTTGATTAAACCTGCCTCGATTCACCGCCCCTCCCCCCCCTAAGGGCTGTGTACAATGTCAGCCACAAGGAAAACCAAAAGCCCGCAGGCAAACTTTGGGGCAAAAGTTAACTAGGCACACTAATTGAACTCAACGGCCAGATTTGGCGACACAACAGAGGCTGAGGCCAAGCAGGGAGCAAGTAAATTGATAGGTTTGGCTCTGAGGAAAAACTTTGAGGCCAAACATGTTAGCAGCTCAGAAATTAAAAAACAGGTACACTACTTGGCCAGCCTCGAGCTTCATTGTGATTCCCATTATACACTCTTTAACTATAGACACCTTGGCCCCCGGACCGATGGCCGAAATCCGTCTGGGGATCAGACAAATGACTTAATTACTTTTCAAGTCTGTTAATTAGTCTGCGTCAACCAACCGAAAATGGTCAGTCAGCCACCGCAGCAGTTTCGGTGCAGTCTGGGGTCGTAGGGAGCGAGAGAGACACACTTGGAGCAAGCAGAAAAAGTTGAACATAAATTACAAGTTCATTTCGAAATGGCCAAGGACTTGGTCACAACGCCTCCACCCCGACGCCTCTTGCTCTAACCTCCTTGCCCCAACAGAGCTTAAGAGCTACTTAGGCTCGGCTTTTACATTTATTGATGCTGTTATCACTTTGTCACCAAGTTCATTCGCATTGTCCAGTCCCATTTAAAAGGGTGATTATCTATCTAGGATTAAGGGTGGTTTGGTTTTGAATAGCCTTGAGAGAATAAGTATATAGCTGTCTGATTTTAAACAGAACTTGGTGAAGTCCAGAAAAAGCTGGGAAAACAAGCAGTTCCGAAGCTTGCAAAAGTTTGAATTGAAAACAAACAAGTTTTTCTTACTTTATCTGACAGCTTTTTGCTACCGATGTCTACCGATTTGAGTTAAACTTTTTAGAATTGTGTGGAAGCATTCAGGACACTTAAATGGCAATTTTGAAGCTGGTCTACAACCACTTCTTCTTTAGTCTTGTATTTGGCATGTAATTAGAAATGTTCAGCAACCAAAAAAACTATTTTTTACACACAAACTTTTCTAGACATTTTCATTCACTTTGGAGTGGAATTTTTGTAATTTTCTTTCATAGTGTGCGCACTACTTAACTCCACAAAGGTCTATGTCATATTGTAGATTTCTAGGATAGGCGATCTGGGCTGTGGATTCATAACCAGTCAGACAGCCAGAGATATATACTTACAAATATTGAGAGAATATAGAGTATTATAATACCGTGTATATAAAAAGGACTCACCGTCAAACCTTTCCACTCAGCCAGCGTCTATTCTGTACAGTGTTTGAAAATGCTATGCTATTTCGTAGTTTTTATACCCGTTACTCGTAGAGTAAAAAGGGTATACTAAAGTCGTGCAAATGTATGTAACAGGCAGAAGGAAGCATCTCCGATATCATAAAGTATATATATTCTTCATCAGCATCAACAGCCGAGTCATGTCAGTCATGTCCGTCTGTCAGTCCGTATGAACGCACAGATCTCAGAGATGGTAAGAGATAGAGGTTTGACATGTATGGGACATATGCTTCTTATGTCTGCAGGCAGATCAGGTTTATTTTCAATTTTGGCCACGCCCCCTCCCGCCCCCGCAATTTAGAAAAAAAGTCATATCTCCCACAGAAGATAGATGGCTTGTTCCTTCTGGACATATTTAGTTAGCAGGACAACTTATCGATCCGCGAAAAAAATGGAGAAGATCGGATGAACGGTTTTCGAGTTATGATCAAAAGACTGTTCGCTGCTACTGCAGCATCAAAATTTATGCTGAGCGTATAATTTTGTTGGTACAGAGTATGTTATAGTCGGGCTTGACCGACTTTCTTTCTTGTTTTTTTCATCCATTCGGTAAATTGACAATGTATTTCTTAAAAATCGCCTTGAAAGCAAGAATGCGATTCTTTATTATTGGTCTTGCTTTTTCATCATCCCATCTAAGAATTGGCGACAAGATAAGAAGACCTGAATGCAATTCTACTTGAAGTACGACGTTTTACAATATTACAAAAGCCAGATTCTTTGGCAACGCTTATTTAAATAACAGAATTCGAAACACCTTTTATTTGCATGGCTTATCTCCAGGAAGAATCGCATTCATAACCCTCAGAAGAGACTTTTTCCTATTTCCAGGATGAAGCGCTTTCCTGTCGCTCAGAAGTATCGCTTTCTTATCGCCCAGAAGTTATCGCATAGTGTCACATTTCTTTTCATTTCTTCCCGTAGTGGGATGACAAGGCGATTATAATGCGATATTGATAGAGTAAATCGATATCTATTCGGCGAATCGCATTCTTATCTTCCACGATTTTGCTGGGGAGTATCGACTACAGAGTATCGAGTACTGAGTAATAAATTGTTTATTGAGTAGGGTGGATATATATTTTTAAAATATCTATTGCAACATTTTTAAGATATTGAAAATGTAATCTTTCGATTTAAATATTTAAGGGTATATCGATTTTTCGATATTTTCGATATTTTCAAGAAATATCGAGTTCTTAGTTAATTTAGAAGCTTTATAAACTCCGTTCTGAGTTCAATATCTAGGATAAAAGCTTCAAAGCAGCACAAATTCTCTGGAATTCGTGAGAACGTTCCTAAGGTTTTTATTCGAAGTACCAACAAAATTTGTGTACCTTCGGTACAGAGCATAAAAACTTCTCTACCTTTGCCTAGACTTTTGACTTTTGAATTGAACCTCAAATTTGATTTGCCACAGCTTGACCTTTGCTTTTATACTTTGTATCAAAATCATAATCTTTCGAGCTTGCATATGGCTTTGAAACGAAAATGCTGCACTATTAAATCATTTTTTGTCCGGTCAATAAATTGTAATAGTCTTATAACTTATGAAAGTAATTCCTCGAACCGAACCTTTTTTCAAGCAGAATTGTTTACAATTTATAAGGTTCAGTTTTGAGTCCGGTTTGATGTATTGAAAAATTGAAACGGTTCACAGGCCCGTTTAGCAGCTTTTCAATCCCGGGTTGAAAGACACGTATCTTGTATTATTTAAAGCAAAATCAACATAAAGATGTGTTTCCTTGTTAAATTATGTATATTTCAATACTAAGCATACGGAAAGCTGTATCAAAAATATCACAAAAAATCATTCGATATCCGAAGTATAACCTCGGACAAATACTCGATAACGATATATCAAATTTTCGGACAGAAGTATTGATATTGCAATGTATCGATATTATTTCCGGCATCCCTTGTGTTGAGTGTATTAAATATTGAGTATCGGGCACTGATTATCGACTAGTGGGTCACTTCACGCACATACTTAGTAGAGTAATGAGTATCGATTACTGAGTAACGAGTTTTAAGTATTGAAAACTTAGTTTCGAGAACTGAGTGTGGATTTATTGGTATCGAGGACTGAGTATTGAATGCTTAGTTTCGAGAAATAAGTGTCAAGTACTGCGTATCTTCTACTTAGTATTAAGCACTGAGTATCGATTACTGATTCATTTCACTTACTTACAACTTCACGATTACTGAGTTTTGAGTGATTGGTATCGAGTACTAAGTATTGAAAACTAGGTATCCTGTACTGAGTATCGAGTACTGAGTATTGAAAACTTAGTTTCAAGAACTGGGTGTGGATTTATTGGTATTGAGTACTGAGTATCGAGTATTGAATATTATGTTTTGAGAACTGAGTGTCAAGTACTGCGTATCTTCTACTTAGTATTAAGCACTGAGTATCGATTACAGATTCATTTCACTTACATACTAGGTGGAGTACAGAGTATCGAGTACTAAGTATCGAGTATCTGTGTCACAATTATTTCTATTTTGGGAACATTCCAATTCGTTGATATAATCTCCTACACAAACAACTGCAACTACCCTCGCTTTAAAAATCCACCAAAAAAACGCCGATCTTTTATTGATAACTATGTCCGGATAATCTTTCTATCTTAATTAACCATGCATTTGAGTGTGAACCCCTTTTTAATTAAATTCAATTTTTTTGCTGTTATTTTCAATCCATTTGCTGTTTTATCTCTTGAATTATTTATACAATTTGCTGATTTAAGCAATTGCGTTTAATGTTTGTCATTGGAAATTTGCAGTCTGATTTTGACGCCAATTTTAATGGAATTTATCATAACGATATTGTTAACCCATTGGAGCGCATCTCTCCGCAGTGCGTGTTTTATGATACAATTAAATGTTCGCGCTCAGCGCAACGTCTAGATTAATGGCTGGCTCTATCAAATTACTCATACGACCCCCCACAGCGCCCTGGGCGGAAGATGCTGGAGCTTAAGCACCGCGCGCTCTCGCTCTCTCTCTCTCTCGCGTGCGCTGGCTGCTGCTTGTGTCATTTACATTTTACAGTTTTGGCCAGGTGCTGCTGCCACATCGCCTCAGTTTCAGTTTCAGTCGCAGTCGCAGTCTCAGTCTCAGTCTCAGTTTTGGCCACTGTTTTTGGGCTCTGCCCCAGAAGCGGAAGCGTGAGCTCGTAAATTACGTGAATAATGAAAATTACAATATTTACGCTTTTGTTTCAGATTCTTGCTTACGATGTTGCTTTTGGCGTTCTCAGAAACTTTTTGCTGGCAAACTACTTACATAAGCGTAACTGCCAGCCCGAAAAAGTATGCTATGGAAAATGTGAAGCGAAGAGCTATTTATTTGTTTTGCTGTTTGGGCCAAATTAATGGATCAAATTAAGCCGGAAAAAACGAAGAAAGTCTTGGCGAATACTTTCAACTTTAAGGGTTTGCCCCAAACGGGAATGTCCGGCAGATGATCGCCCGCCAAGAGGACAATAACAAAACTTACAATGGACAATACGCGTGCACTCACACTTACATATAAATAGTTAAGTGGCTATACAGGCAAATATATATAAATAATGAGTTCCATTATGTGCGTGGCGCGTCTTTTGCGATTTAATTAAAGCTCAACTGGAGCGCAACCAGCATTGTGGGTGAGGGGCGGGAGTGGCAGTAGCCCGGCCGAGGCTGATTGCTTTGCATGTTGGCCAGCGATTTTTCAGCTCAGCGGGAGGGACAAAGATGAACAGGGAGAAATTCATCGATGAATTGCCGTTTGCCATTTAATAGCCTGCTGATGCCTTCCGCCCCCGCTCCCACTCTCGCTCCCTGCCCTTTCATCGTTCCAGTTTGTTGCTGCTTTCGTGCACGTAATTTCCGTTTCCGTTTGAGCGAACGACAGCCGGTGACACGCGACAGCTGTTGGCACATACTTCACGCACACAACGATACACAGTACATGTGTTTGTATGTACGTATTTGTGCCATTGACTGCGTATCGAAGCGTGAAGGCCATAACAAGTCTGATTATGTTGAATCAAAGATTCAATATTTAAAATTGCACACACTCCATCACCTCCCCCCGCCAGTGGGCCATCTTTTTCAGCCTAGTTGAGGGTTGAAGGAGACTGGGAGAAAATCAGGCGGAAATGGTTTGCAATTTGCGAAAAGTTTACGCTGGCGTAGTTTGAGTCCATAAATGGAACGTTTATGAACTTCTTAATCGAATTAAGTGAAGAAGAATCTAACTGGGGAAAAGACAGTGGAACCATGAATTATGGAAAAGTAAGATCTGAAACATGCAACCAGAGAAAAATGGGTATCGATATCAAATGATCACAATGATCCTAGATGGTATCAAATTGATGTTTTGGTTATCACAGATGTATTCATAGGAAACAGATCATTTCTATGATAGTTCGATATTTCGAAATGTCATGCTAATATGTAAAACGGAGCCTGCCGAGTTGGCGAAGTGACGATTGACATTAAGTGTTTTGATTTTAGAGAAAGCAACATCGGTAGTTTGCTAATAGTAAAAGCTATGTAAAACAGTCCCCCAGACGACGCGTTGATGGCTAAATTTATGTGTTTCATTATGGTGCATAAGTTTCCAATTTACAAGGTAAGCAGCTAAACAAAACAGCAACAAATTAGAACGGCGGACTGTTATCTCAATTAGATTCGCATGAGGCATATCCTTACTGTGACTTCTGTTTGCATAGCATCCGATTTGCAATGTTACAGAACAATTTTACTTAGTAAGAATGTAAAATAAAAGTAATCCATTCTAATTGCTTGTTTTAATTTGCATGGCAATTGGCAGAGAACAAAATTGGTAACTCAAACTTAATAAGAAAAAACATTAAGTTGAGAAAAGATGGTATTAAAATAATATGAAAAGATGTATGATTGATGCTATAAAATAAACTCAAAAAATAGAGGAAAGTTAACTTTGGCTCTGCAGAAGTTTGTATACCCTTGCAGCACGTGTTTCTAACTTATTTGAAGGACTTTTTCACCGAAAATAAACCAGTTTTTCCCACTAAGACAACTTTTCTGACTCTACTTTTGTATGACAGCTATACTATATAGATGTCCGATTTCAATCAAACTTAGTGGAATCATGGGAAAGCATAGCATACTAAGAAATACAAAGTTTGGAGGCGTTGGCTTTGAAAACAAAAAAGTTTTTCTTACCAAGACTATTTTTCTAACCTTACCTTTCTATGGCAGCTGTACTATATAGATGTCCGACTTCGACCAAACTTGGCAAAATCATGGAGAAGCATTTAAAACTAGTAAATACGGAGTTTGGAGACGTTTGCATTGAATCCTAAAAAGTTTTTCTTACTAAAGCTAGTTTTTCAACAGATCGTTCCTATGGCAGCTATATTTTATAGTCATCAGATCCGGCCGGTTCCAACAAATGTGCAGCGTATTTGTACCAGAAGACTTCCTGCAGAGTTTGGTCGCGATAGCTTTTTTATTGAAGGAGGAGATAGCATAGGCAAGGCTAAATCAACTCAGCTCGTCATGCTAATATACTTTATATGGTCGGAAATGCTTCCTTCTACCCGCTGCAAGGGTATAAAAGTGGAGCATGAAGGAGCAAATGCAAAGGAGGGCGCAGAAGATGGGCGAAAATAATCACAAATGCCATAACAGTTTATAATTGTGAAAACAATTCAATTTAGTTCTATAAGTATTTCACATCTTCTCACGGGTTTCTCATGTTTTTCAAGAATTCGTTCTGGACCGCTCTATCGTCCTCTAAGATCGCTCAATTTGGTCGGCCCGGCACATTGCTTGCAACGCTCTCAGCGGGCTGAGACCTCATTGCTCTGTTTTAGTTCATCCAATATTTTCAACTGTTGGATGTCTTTTGGGCTTTTTCTTTGAGGTTGCGAATCAGAAGAATATGCTTGAATTGCTAAGTTCTCTATCCATTAATGAGTCATAGATCAAGGCGGCGCCTTATAGTTTTCAAAACTTTGTATACAAATTATGTTATGATTTCTTTCCTCCTCTTCCTCATGGGCTAGGAAATTTATTCTTCGGGAACCCCCAAGCACTTGCTCCACTTTCTCGAAGTGAACCCACTGAAATGAAGAGCCGTCTGCCATATGGGCATTTTCCGGTCTGAAAAGTGGCCGTGGCGGATCCACATAGATCTGATCGCGTTTTTTGTTGAATAAAAAGTCTTCTACTTTGCCGCTTACCTGTTTTATTTGTTTTCAGGCAATTCTTCAAGGTTTGAACCAAATCTGATAGAAATGATCGGTTGAATAATTAGTTCTAGTAAGAAAAACTATTTGCTTTTAATGGCAACATCACTTAGGTACTTATGAGACTTGTTTTGGCCTCTTCTCCAATGAGACGCCATATATGGGTCATTGGAATGATCCTTTTCACTTTGTTGTGCTTATCATTTCACCCTCAACTCTAAAATATCCTTTACAAGGCAAAGGATTGTCGGTCTCCGCCTCCCCCAAAGTACCCAAAACAATAACAATTGCCATTTAATCGTCAGCAGACAACAAAATGCTCCGCAAATTGAATTACACGACCATTGAGGTTGTTGTCCTGCTGTTTGTCCTTATTCCGCCGCAGTGTCTCCTGGAATCGTTGACAGGCTTAGCACGCCAACTGAGTTTAGCTGCGTCTTCGGCTGCTGCTGCTGTAGCTGCTGTTGCTGCTGTTGCTGCGTGTTCATCTAATTGCTTAACGCATGATGTTATTTTTATTTGCACGTCAGCCCCAAATTAAAGACAACAAACGCCTGGAAACAAGGGCTTTACAAGCAGAATGATGACAATGCTTGCGGTTTCCAACCGCCCGACCCTCCCCGCGCTGTGTGTGTGTGTGTGTGGATTGTCTGCATTTTGTTGTAATTGTTTATTTGCATATTTAGGCCACCTGCCTGCCAGGCTGACAATCCTTAGATTAGCGTGAAGATTTGTACATGAAATTACATTTAAAGCAGCCGAAAATAACTCACTGCAATTATATGAAAAGCAAATCCACCGGCATTCAACTCATCCTTCTCCTTTTTTTTTGTTATTGTTGTTGTTGCTGTGTTATATTTTTTCCTTTTTTTCCTGAGTGTGTTTGCTCAACAGTTTAACTACCCAAAGGAAAGAACAAGAGAAGGTGCCAACTCGAATCCAAAAAAAGAGACGACTTTTTGTATTTGCTGTAAGTTGACAAAGGAATAGAGCAAAAGCGGCAAAAAAAATGCATTTGACTGCCAAACAAGACGTCATAATGAGAGACGACTATTCGAATTTGCAGCTGGTTATCGAAATAACAGAGCAAAAGCGGCACAAAAAAAGTCCATTCAACTGCAAACGGAATCTCAGAATAGCCATATTCCATTTGCATTGTGTGTACCCTGCATACCCCTTGCTACCCATTGCTGGGATTCAACATAATCGTTCGGTTTGCCGTCGTGGCATCCATAAACCTTTTTGGCAATTTCGTGTAATTGAAAAGCGCTGAGCAAAGCGCAAAGCGCAAATCTGCAGTGCCGAGTGAAAAGGTAAAGGCAAAGGAGCTCTGTCGAGTTTTCACTCTTATCACATTGCAAAATGCCGCCATATCCGCTTGGTAATCGAAATTCACCGAAGGGATGTTTGTGTCCGTGTGTGCGTGCGCCCTTCGTTTGCATTCAGGGAAATTGTTTTGTTTGAAAGTCCCTCCCCTCCCCTCCCCACGCCACAAAATAAGTTCTCAAACTCAATCAGAAAGTCTCAACTCAAATCTAATTGCATTTTTAAAGCTCACTCGGCTGGACTGTCCCAGCGCTCGTCCCGTCTCTGGGTTAGTTGTTTGTTGTGGTTAACCACCTGCTTGTTACAATAGCAAAACTACAAAAATCGTGTAACAAGCAACCAGCCAGCACAGACAGTTTGTCAACAATGTCTGACGAACTGTCAAAAACCGCAAATTGTTGCTGCTATTTGTTGCTGTTTGCTGCTGCCAACTGCCGCACAGCTGACAATGTCAACGAGCGTGTGGAACGGAGGACCGGCCAAATGCCAAAAAAACAAGCAAGCGCACCAAAAATGTAAGCATAACAGAATGATGTGGACAATTTGTGGCATTTTAACCAAAAAACAAAAAATACGCACGGAAATTTTATTGTTATGATTTTTACAAAAATACCGAGAAAAAAATATGTACGTGTGCCAGTGTGTGTGTGTCTATGCAAATGAGTGTGTGTGGGAAAATAACGTCAAATGGAAACAGGACAACATCAAAAGTTTTGACCAGCCCGAAAATTTAAAAAAATGTTGATAAACCAGTTTAAGGCCAAAACTCAGGGAACGAATCAACTTAAAAACCAAAAAAAATCTTTACAAAAATGCACTGTCACAGGTGGGGTTTATGCGGCAAGCCAAAGTCGTGAATTAAAGAGATTTTAATACTATTTATGAAATTGTTTCATGTGAAATTGGGGAAAAAGCTAAATGTAGAAGTAACAAGTTTGAAGACGTTTGAAATTGAAAACAACAAGTTTTTTATACCAATTCGTATTTTTATCGATAAGTTATCCTGATAACTAGATATGTCCAGAAGGAACAAGCCATCTATCTTCAAAACTGTGGGAGATATGACGTTTTTTCTAAATTGCTGGGGCGGGAAGGGGCGTGGCCAAAATGAAAATAAACTTAATCTGCCTGCAGACTTAAGAAGCATATGTCCCATACATGTCAAACCTCTATCTCTTGCCATCTCTGAGATCTGTGCGTTCTGACACACTTACTAGTTCTCTTTTGCAATACTAGTACTTCCCATTAGAGCTTGTTGGGGTAAGTATATCTAGCCGAACCCTGTTCATCTTTATAGAAAGACCCTTTAGCTTGGTCCTTCGAGCCGGATATTTTTCTATTGAGCATCATTCAAGCGCTTGTGCTTCGAGTGATTGCACCTAATTGCAAGTCTTCTATAGATTCTATGATAGATACATTGTAACCAGAATAGAATCCACATTCTTAGTGCTCTACTTTGTCATCCCCACCATCCAACATGGCCATGCAGCTATGGGTGCACATTTCCGGTCTGAAAAGACAGTTTCTAAGGCCTAGCATCTGACATGTGACATAGTCTGACCCACCGACTTAATGATTCTTCTTCGGGACGGTACAAATTTACATTTACAAATTTGCTCGCTCCTTGCCAGGCATAAACGCTGCAAAAAAGTACGCAAGTCACACTCTCATCCAAATGCAAATTGTCATTCAATCAAACAGGCTCTCCCACATTCACGCACGCCTGCGGTTTTCCTGAAACGGACTGGTGTGGGGAATAGAAAACGTTGGGCAAGCTTCAGGGTCCAGCCAGGATTTTTCGTGTTTGCGGCTGCTCGGGCGGCTTTTGGCGGGCGTGTTGGAATTTTATGTAAAAATATTTTAATTGAATTGTCACCGCGATTTAATTTTTACTCTCTGCTGCCGCTGCTGCTGCTGCTGCTGCTGCTGTAATTGCTCATCCGCATCCACTCGGCGTGGCAACACTTTGCTCATTTCGCTCATTTCCATATTTGTGGAGCTTTTAACATGAATTTAATTTTTAAACACCTTTTCTGGTTTTATTTGATGCTGCAGCGACAGCCGATGAAATATGCATGACAGTTAACCAGGCTCTCCCGGCCCCTTTTGGCCAATAATGGGCAATAGCGTTGATAATGACAATGACACCAAACAATGGCCAATTATGGCCAGCCCCAAGCCAAAGCCCAGGCCTGCACATACACATACACATATTTGTGTATATATAGTATGCACATACGCCAGGCTACTAATTGGAATAAAAGCTGAGGTGGAGTAACCCAGCAGCAAGTGGAAGGGTGAAATCTTGGTTGGAGAAAGTACATGAGGGCCGTGGAATTAGGCCAAAACATAGAACCAATCATCATAAAGAATAGATACATTTTGGCAAGCGGTGAACTAAAATCGAAGATGAAACAGATAACCCCAACCAAAAATTCTGAATCAAGTAGCTACAGGGCGGTAGATACTGGAAAAAATCTACAGAAAGAGCTGAAAAGAACGACAGAAGCAACAAACTAGAGATGGCAGAAGTGCCACTACTACCAAATACCCTGTAGACAGATTTGTGCCACAAAAGTGTACTTGAACATATCCTGTTTCGGTCTAGAGCTGTGTAAGAACTTTGGAAGTTCTTACGTTGAGTACGAAAAAATCGAGATACTATGCTTGATTTAAGAAAAAAGCATTGATCTAAGATCATTTTGAATTAATTTTGAAAGAAAAGGAAGACAAACAGGGATTGGTATTAGCGGTATTAGTTTCAGATAAGAAAGGATTGATTTTAACATTTTTTAGGTTGGTTGGGCTTAAACTTTAGCTTACAAAATTCTTTATTCAAGCACTATTCATTCTTAAACTAATGACATCACGTTCTTTATTTCATCTTAAAGCTCTAAAAGTTCTAAAAAAGAACCCATATTGTACTTAACATATTCAAACCGTTGTTAAAACCACAAATTTAGATATGAGCTTGAATCAACAATTTTGAATTGAAGTTAATTGGAGTTATGAAATGATAAAGCATAATGTGATGAACATTCAAATATTCTCGCAAACAAGCCTCAGTTGTCAATATCTGAAAGAGTTATTATAACCTTACTTACATGAAATGTTGTTATCCTAGTCCAATCATCGATTATACAGTTTTGGTCATATCAGAGTAAAATAAGGACAATTGGCTTATTGGCTTCGACTTTCTTGCTGAATTTCAACGTAGTCTAGTTAGGAATCGGATCATAATTAAATGGTATGAGCGATGCCTTATCATATAATCTAATCTATAATCTACATACTTTATCATTAAATCATCTTCCAATTCCTATTTAGACTTTTTTGAAATTCATCAAGAAAGATGATGCCAATAATCTGAATGTCCAAGCTATCTAATACTTTATTTTGTATATAAATGTTTTCTAATATTTTATACCAGGGGCGCGTAGTCACCAATACAAATGAAGAAAATAATTTTGAGGCAACAAAATAAAAGCAATTACAAGAAGATAAATTTGTTTTATGTTTACGAAATCATTCCTCGCACAACAACAAATATTATGCACACAAGTGCATGCCAATATGTTGGTGTGTTTAATTCTGCAAGAGGCATTCGACATAAGCAGAAGAGAGACACATAAGCAGTTGCTGTTGCAATTTGCGCAAATCAACAACGAATGCGTTCGATGCGCATAGGTATATAAATGCCTATTTTATAAAATCTAGAAAATTTCTTAGTATTTACGCGACTTATTGAAAACTGTAAATGTTATTGCAATTTTTTTGCATATTTTATGCAACTGCCATCAATTAGTGACTTTCGCAGAAGGGGGGAGGGTTTGGATGTTAGATCCTCCACTGACTAACTATTTAGATGCTTAATTCTAGACTCAGTTAGAGCAACTAAAGAAAAAATCTAGCGTGAGCTGGTGCTACTGCTGGTGTTTCTTTCAAATTCAATTATATTGATGTTATTTCAACTCTTTTTCAGGGTCTTTAAGAGGCTTTAACAATCGATTTTTTGTTTTGGTTTTATTATATTATAAATTTTGATACTAGCTCCCGCTTCTCCTTGCTAAAACTCCGTATTTTTGTCGGTTCCTTTAGAACTTTTAAGCAAAAAGCTACTCCGCTTTGGTCAACTTTCCTTTCAAATAATAAGCCCTAGTATAAGTATATACTTTTTATCACATTTCCCCCTTCATTTTGCTATTTTGAATCGCTCATTTTGTAGCCATTTTCTTCATAGTATTTTATGATCCTCAGCTTATTTGGCAATTTTTGTATACACATGTATTTTCCGTTTCTATAAAATTGTTGTTGTATTTTTTTGTATTTTTTCTGTTCATGCTCAGGTGGCAGCCGAAAGTCCTCTGTAAGTCGCGGTATTTGGCTAGTCGTGCAGCGAGTTCCCCCATTCCCCTTCCACCATCACCTCACATGTGTGTTATTCAAATGCCGCAGGACACATGAGGCTGACAAAGTCCTTTTCTTTTTTTTTTTTTGTGGTTGCGCTTCGGCGCCACCTGCTGTTTATTTCTTGTTGTTGTTGTTTGGTTTTTCGGTTTTTGGTTTCTGGCTTAAATTTTACTTTTTCACGGCTCTCGTGTTATGAATTTTTCAATTGCCGGACATACTTTTTCCTTGAATTTATGCATGTATTTTGTGGGCAGTTTGATGGGGCCTGATGGGCATTTAATAGTTTGGCGAGTTCATTTTCAGTCTTTCCGAAAGTGCAACACTTCAATTATGCGGCTATTGTAGTACCCTCTGAAAATGGTATAAAGGGGGTTATAGTCACTTTGCAATCGCCGGGACAAAAGGGAAATTTGATTGCTGCATGACAATGTTGTTGTTTTAATGCTGATCAAGGGGTCAGATATGTGGTCACAGTCACAGAAAAGAGAGATAGAGGACAAATTTAGAGGACTGATTTATAGTTATGTGCTTAACTTGAAGTTCGTAGTTTCCTTATTAAAATAAGACTTAATTTGTAGCATCAGTCTTACAAATTAGTCAATCTTTAGCCTAGAAATCTCTTTTTCGATAAGATTGCAATCTTAAAACTAGTACAAAAGTGGGTCATAAAAGTATACTTCGTACCAACGAAAGTGTATGCTCAGTATCAGCGCTGTTGCAGCGAACATTCTGTTGCTCATAACTTGAGTACCTTTCATGGACCTTCTTTACCATTCCTTTGTTAACAAGAAAGAAAGTCGGTCAAGCCCGACTATAACATACTCTGTACCAAGAAATTTTGTCTTTTGATCATAACTCGAAAACCGTTCATCCGATCTTCTTCATTCCTTTGGCGGATCGATAAGTTATTCTAATAACTAAATATGTCCAGAAGGAACCAGCCATCTATCTTCAAAACTGTGGGAGATATGACGTTTTTTCTAAATTGCGGGGGCGGGAGGGGGCGTGGCCAAAATTGAAAATAAAACTTGATCTGCCTGCAGACATAAGAAGCATATGTCCCATACACGTCAAACCTCTATCTCTTACCATCTCTGAGATCTGTGCGTTCATACGGACAGACAGACAGACAGACGGACATGGCTATATCGACTCGGCTGTTGATGCTGATCAAGAATATATATACTTTATGGGGTCGGAGATGCTTCCTTCTGGATGTTACATACTTTTGCACAAACTTATAATACTCTATGTACCTACGGTACAGAGTATAAAAACTAAATATGTCCAGAAGGTACGAATCTTCTATCTATAAAACTATAAGAATATGACGTGTTTTTCCATATTGCGAGGGCGCGGCCAAAATTGTAAATAAACTACATCTGTCTGCAAGTATAAGGTATAAGATATATATCCCATACAAGTCCAACCCCCATCTCTGACCATTTCTGAAATCTGCCAGACATTTATCATTTCTAGTTTCTTCACAGCTGGTGCCAGCAGCTAGTGAAGGTGACCGAGCGTGTACGTTTTTAAAGAAAAAACTTTTCCGTTAGATGGGGATCGAACCCACGACCTCTTACCCAACAGTCCCACAAACTACCCGCTGCGCCACACTCGGCCAATTCAGACCGACCGACTTAGAACTGCAAACAAATTAATTGCAGCAATCGACTTAAAGAAATTTCTGATATATATGGAATTTAAACCATGTGTGATAACCATACCCCAGATTTGAAGTTGTTCTTAATTCCTGTACTGAAGAAACTCAAATGTTTGCATTTAGGGTTAATACAAAATTGCAATTTTGTGCCAAAAATATGTCGAAATATTTGTTAAGTATGCTCAAAAACATACAGTACTTAATTTACGAGTTATTCTTTCACCTAGATAAATATAAATGTTTGCAGGAATGCAGAATGAGTATTTAGCCAGTATTGCATTCAATACAGATCCACACCACTTCCCGTAATGCAAATTAAAGTGAAAGGTAGGAGTTCCCTTCTGAATTCGAAAGTGTTCTCTCAATGGCTGCGGCATTATTAAACTTTTATTGGCAAAAAAAAAGCTCTCACATGCTACGATTTGTGAGCAGGGGTGCTATCATGGTGCTTAAGTCAATTTTTTGTTTCTATACAATTCCGGAATGCTCTGAAGGACAGCATCACGCAAATCGATCATAACTTGCCTATAATATTCCTTATTGCACCACGCTCCTGCAATCAAAGGAAACAGAGTTCGCGATACGTCTGCAAACTTTGTTATCGTAGGTTTTCTATGTTTTTATACCAAAGTATTATAAAAGGGTATTATAAATTTGCCCAGAAGTTTGCAACGCATAGAAATATTCATTTCCGACCCCATCAACTATATATATTATTGATCAGGGTGACGAGCTGAGTCGATTGAGCTTTGTCCGTCCGTCTGTCCGTCTGTCCGTCCGTCCGTCTGTCCGTCTGTCCGTCCGTCCGTCTGTCCGTCTGTCTGTCTGTTTCTGCGCGAGCTAGTCACTCAGTTTTAAAGCTATCGAGCTGAAATTTTGCAAAAGAGTCTTCTTTTTACTTCACACTACAAATATGTCGGAGCTGACCGGATCGGATGACTATATCTCATAGCTCCCATAGAAACAATCGGTCGGAAAACTAGTTTTAGTATGAAAAACTTATTTCTTTTCCATGGAAACGTTTCCAAACTTTGTAATCGTAGGTTTTCTATGTTCTTTTACAATTCTACCAAGTTAAATTAAAATCGGTATCCGCCATACAAAAGATAGTTCTGAAAAACAGTCTTAGTCAGGAAAACTTTTTTGTTTTTAATGGTAGCATCCTGTAATTTTGTATTTGTTTGTTTCACATGCTTTCACATAATTTTACAAATTTTTGGACAAATCGGATGACTATATCATATAGCTCCCATACGAACGAACGGTCGGAAATGGGAAAAAGAGTACTTTTTGAAAATATTTACGCAAGCACTTGCAAGGGTAAAAAAACTTCGGCACAGACGAAATTAGCTTAGCTTTCTCGTTTCTTTGTATCATGGTACAGAGTATGTTATAGTCGGGCTTGACCGACTTTCTTTCTTGTTTATTTTATTGAACAAAGTATGCAATCAGAATTAGTTTTGGTTAACCGATTTGGTAAATATTTGGCATTAAGTCCGGCGTCTAGTGATAAACTTTGGTCCATTGAAATCATAGATATCTTTGAATTGAATACCTGCTAGATTCATCCATTCCGCTTCCGTTTTACACACGTTTCACTTGTCCAAAAATTCCGAATCAAGTTCGATTCGGTGCGTGTTTCTACATATAAAAATGCCACACCAAATGGCCACAAAAAAGTTTATTTTCTGATTGCTTTGGTGGCTTTTGAAAACACTTTTGATTTAATTAAAATCGAAAATAAATTTCTAATGCGCTTAAATTGATTTTGCTTAACAATAGGCTGCAGGGGAATCTATTGAGCGATATGAGGTTTTTGGGGGAGAACCCACATTAATTTCCCTGCCATTCAATCGCTCGTTCATTTCGACTTAATACCTGAAAGTCAACTAGCTTATGTACTTCATTGTGTCCAGGAATATTCTGAGAATTTAGGTACATTCAAACTTGAGACTGCTTGATTAATTAAGCTTCCTTCGGTGTCCGTCCGCCCCGCCCGCTCGCAATCGCACCGCTCTCCAGCTTCATTTCGTTCACACAGTGTGTGATTGATCTGTGTGCTTGATTAATAATTGCAGGAATTACTGCAGCTTGAATGGCGCAAATGAAAAACTACCAAAAGATGCTGGGGCTCTCATTTACAACTTCAATTTGCTTACACACGGAACTTGTTATCCTTATGGCATGTCCTTGTTATTATGGGGCCTCTTACATTGTCACTAATCACACTCAAAGGCATTAGATATATTAGATTGGAAACACAAATAATAAAGCACATAACATAAACACACACGCTGAAAGGGGGGCGGGAAAGGGGACATGGACAGGGATGGGGTGGGGGGACCAAGCAACAGCTGCTGCCGCTGCTCCTCCTCCTGCTGATGCTGCTGTCTCTTCTCCTACTTATGTTGGTAACCGGGGCAACCTTTGACCATTCTGTTTCAGTTGTTGTTGCTGTTTTGCCGCTGGGCCGGAAAAAAGAAGGAAAACCCAAACATTCTTTGCATCATCTCCATTGTGTGGGTGTGTGTGTGTGTGGGGGGGGGGAAGCACTGCGATGGGGACTCAGTTGTTCTGGGTCTCCTAGTTCTGTGCGATTTAATGCATAATGCTTGTGTGTAAGCTTGTTAGAGCAAAGGGTTAATTTCACACCAGCCAAGTTAATCATTTGAGCTGCTGGCAAAAGTATTTTGTAAAAAATTTCATGTACAAATAAATAGTTTGCCTCAAAAATTGGAAACTGGACACAGGCCAACCAATCAAAATCTTTCGAATTAGTTTCAATAATCATAGAGCCACATCAAGCTACTTATACTTAGCTCATCATACAAAGGAGACAACTTAGCTTGTTTGAGAGTCATTCACTATGCTCGTCAGCAGACTTAGCTGAAACTCTAAAGAAGCATTGGCTTAGGATAGTTGACCCAACAAATCGTCGCCTATTCTATTCGGGGAACAATAATGAAAGCATCGTAAATAGCTATTAAATTTTATATTATTTTTAGTACATTTTTGTTTTGTTTGCCGCACAAAGGAACAATCCAAAATCACACCCAATCAGTTAGTCAATTATCTCTACGCGCGAGGACACTTGCAGTCGGTTAATCACATTATTTTGCTGTTCGATTAAATTTAATGTTAACTAACTGTTGGCTAAAATATTATCAAAAATGGCTTTATCTGGTCATATATATTGGTTTCCAACTGGTTTAAGCAAGTGTAGATAAATTAAAGCAAAGAACAAATCAGGCGGAAGCTTCATATTTATAGATGTTCATCAATGACTTTGAATTTAAAGTACGTATGGAACTGAACTTCTTGTAGAATCTAGATGAATAGCTGATATGTTGGGTTGAATCTACCCATCCGTTATGTATACTTACTGCCACCGGCCAAAGGACTGGTAAAGATCGAATGAACGATAGTCCAGTTGTGAGCAGAAGAATGTTCGCTGCTGCAAGCCTGCTTTTATTTCTACGGAACAAAATAAGGATAACGTTTTTATAAAACTAATTCTAATATAAAGTAAAATTGCTTAAAAACTTTATAAAATAAGTCATTCTAATACATTTTGGCAGTTTTCGCTGAGCTCTGCACTTATATTGATAGCCAAAAACGCCACTTCCATTTTTGGTCACGTGGGAATCGCTTTTAGATTGGATTTATTTTGGAACCACCACAAGGTCTGCCATCAGCTTTAACACTAGCTAAAGTGCTTCGAAAGCAGAAAACGAGACAGCTAAGCTAACTTCGTCGGTGCCGATGATATAGTCATCCGATTTGGATGTAGAATAAGGTGAAAGCATGTAAAACAAACAAATGCAAAATTTCAGCATGCTACCAGATAAAACAAACAAGTTTTTATACCCTTGCAGAGGGCATATTGAAATTGTCCATATGTTTGTAACGCATATAAGGTAGCTCTTCCGACCACATAAAGTATATATATTCTTGATTAGCTAAGTTGATATAGCCATGTCCGTCTGTCAGTCTGTTCGTCTGTCCGTCCGTCTTTCTGTCTGTCCGTCTGTTTCTATGCTGCCTCCTCCGTCAGCTTTAAAGCTATCTTTACCAAACTTTGCACGAAGTCTTCTGGTACAAATACGCTGCACATTTGTCGGATCGGATGTCTATAACATATAGCTGCCATAGGAATGATCGGACGCAGAACTTGTTCTAGTGAGAAATTTTTTTTTGTTTTCAATGGAACCGCCTCCAATCTTTATAATTCTTAGTTTGCTATGCTTTCCCATGATTTTACTAAGTGTGGTCGAAATCGGACATCTATATTGTGTGAGCGTTTATGATAGAAATATATGCCAATTTTAAAGAGGTTCCACATTGAAAACAAACAAGTTTTTCACACTAAGACAACTTTTCTATGGCAGCTACATAGAAAAGTAAGGTTAGAAAAATAGTCTTAGTGTGAAAAACTTGTTTGTTTTTAATGTGGAACCTCTTTAAAATTGGCATATACTTCTATCATAAGCGTTCACACAATTCTTCAAAGTTTTGTTAAAATCAGATGACTATTGGCTATAGCTGCCATAGGAATGATCAGTCGAGAAACAAGTTTTAGTAAGAAAAACTTTTTTGTTTTCAAAGAAAACGACTCCAAACTTTGCATTTCTTAGTTTGCTATGATTTTCCATAATTCCACTAAGTTTGGTCGAAATCGAACATCTATATAGTATAGCTGTCTTACAAAAGTAGAGTCAGAAAAGTAGTCTTAGTGAGAAAAACTTGTTTGTTTTCAGTGGAAATGTCCTTCAAATAAGATTAAAAAACGTTCTGCAAGGGTATACAAACTTCGGCTTAGCTCAATCGACTTAGCTCGTCACCCTGATCAAAAATATTTACAGTTTATGGGGTCGGAAATGAATATTTCTAAACGTTGCAAACTTCTGCAAACTTGCACGGGTACAAAAAGAGAAAGCAAGGTTAACAAGGTCTGTGTCGAAGTTTGTATGCACTTTCAACAGATCAGTCCTATGTCAGCTACAAGAAGTAACCATCCGATTCATATTAGTAGTTTGCCGCTAAAAGATACCTCTGAGAGACAAGTCATAGATGAAGCTCAATCGACTCAGATCGTCATGCTGATCAAGACAGACGGACTAATCGTCTAGGCTGTTGAAGCAGATCAAGAATATATATACTCTATAAGGTCGGATGTGCTTCTTTCTGGCTGTCACATAGTTTTCCACAAACATCAGAGATGTAAATCAGCTCTAAGCCAAGGCGTAGCGAACCGATAATTTAGTATGCTAGAACGAAAAATGCTTAAATTTACCTAAAACCGGTTTATTAGTGGGATGTTTAGTAGGAACACAACAGTTAGGTTAGCCGAATTCTAAAAAATATATTTTAAAGTGAACAAAAGGCTCTGCATCAACCTATTTTTGACCTACGCAAGTTAAAAGCCCTTCATTATATCCGGCTCGAAGGGCCAATTGGCATTCGTCGCCCTCTGACCAATATTACGAATTACAGAAGCAGAAGTGCCATGTAAAAAACTGGACAAAAATCAAAGATAGAAAAATCTAAGGCAACATGTAAACCAAATGATTATAGCTCCCTCTCATTCTCTCTCCCTGTCCCACTGAAAGGGTATACAAATCTTTTTGAAAAGGGGAAAAGTAATTAAAATTAACTTGAGACTTTCACTTCTCATGCCGTTGGCTGCCCGGACTCTGCTCTTTTTGTGCACTTTTCGTGGTCAATGTGTTAATGAAACTAAATATGTTTGTGACACACTTTCCGCTTGCTCTTTCACTCTTTCGCTCGATGTAATAGCCAAAATAATATGCAGGTGACAGCAAAACAGCACCAGAGCCACCCAGCACCAAAGAGCATGTAAATTTTAATTCTGTAGAGTGACCTGAGGTTAGTTAGTTGACGCTGACAAATGAAAAGCAGTTTGCAAACGCTTTGGCTGATTAAATCCTGAATGATTTATGCATTTCAGTTGGTTTCGGTGTTTAGATCGGCGCAAATTATGATAAATGGGGCTTTTTTTTTTGTTTGCAAAGAGAAAATTAAAAAAGATAAAAAAAATATATATTCAGCTTTACCGAAACGTTACCTGTCCCCCGTACGTGAGGACTTCAGTCAGTTGGATTGTTCAGTACACAACAAAGAGTCGTCATAGAAACATTTCACATCTCACATCTCACATCTCACATATTTCTATTCTCTCTAAAAGACAAAAGGGAAGACTTACCGCAAAAACATGAAGAACAACCACCAGCAAGCGACTGCATTATTAGACCAACATTGCATCCTGACCTGGACTCTACTGTTAATATGAGGCAACAGCAACCGGCCCCCACTACTGCGGAGTTGGAGACACAAGTCGAGAGACTACATGCTGGCATTCGTCTGTGGACCACCTTCACGGACAAAGAATACGGGTACCAACAGAATTTGCCTCCGACTATTGTGCCGCTGCGCCCGCTGGCTACCAACACAGGAGTTTCGGAACCCAACTTTAAGCTTCTCAAGAAGCCGGCCAAACCGAGTCTCAATTGCGGAACAGCTGGACGAGTATCGTGGCGCCCGCGTTCGTGTACATATTGGAGAGCATGGTCCGTTAAACTGCATTCCAGGATTGGTGCACCAACACGTTCCGGTTCGATCCTGATGATCGCCACAATGGTGCCATGCTGCAGGCGGCCAAATATCTTGGCATCGATCTGCTGGAGGAAATCTGTTGTGAGCTGCTGTCCAAGGAGAATTTGCGCGAAAAGATTGGCTTCCAGCTGTACCTGCAGGCCAAGGAAATACCCGCTTTGCAGGAAGTATGCGAACTGATGTTGTCGCGTGTGCACTTCTATTTCCTGGCCCTGGTGGGGCATGACGATTTCCAGAACCTCTCCATTGAAGAGCTGGTCGATTTACTGAAACGAGACAACATTGGCGTCAACTCAGAGGTGGAGGTGTTCTTCGCTGTCCTGCACTGGCTGAACCAGGACCCGAACGTTCGCCAAAAGTATCTACCGACGGTCATGAAATGCGAACGCTTCGGCTTTATGCCAATGTCATTTCTTTTCAGTCTTCGAGATGTTCAAGACGGATCCAATGCTTCTGGCCTTCCATTCGGATGCCAAAACACTGCCCGCGCTGGAGCATGCGATGGCCTTCATTGGGGTGCGATGCCAGCTTGCTGACAACGAGGAGTTCTACGCCGTCTGCCGCGAACATGGACTCCGTGTGCATTATCCACGCATCATCCAGAGTGTTCATATCACTTGGCCACTTTGAAGTTTCCCTACCAGCAATAGTTTACGGCCAGTGACTTCAAAGAGTATATCAGCTTCATACAGGCAGATTGGATGGGGGATGGACCAGTTGATGATGGCAAGGGGTCGCTGGCATTCGATGTTGAAGTCGATGACAAGGGTCAGGCAGCAATAGTTCCTTAACTTGCAGACCTCTTAGAAAATAAAGAGATTTTACAAGTTTAGTTTATCGGAAACATTGCTCCTGCCCACTATCATCGGTTAACTGAGGCAATTATTGACAGGGGAAAGGAAGTGGTTTGTAGGCGGTCCTAAATGTGCTTGAATAAGAGTTGCTAGATCTATATTGAGAGCCCACTGAAACGAAATGGAAATTACTGTTGAACTGTCATCGAACTAAGTGAACAGTCACTCAACAAGTCACTGAAAACGTTATTGGTAAAGTCCCCAGACTAGAGTCACTGAAAAGATACCCAACAAGTTACTGAAAATGACTCGCTGAGCAATAATCACTTAACGAGAGAAACTAATCAAAAAACACTGAACAAGAGTAACATGTCACGAAAACAACACACTAAAAAAGGCACTATACACTTCTCTGAACAAGAGCCAGTAATAAAGAGTCTCTTATAACGAACTTCTAAGCAATATTCATAGAATAAGACTCTCTGAACAATAGTCACTGAGTAACAGCCACTTAAGAAAATGAGTAAGTCACTGAGCAAGTCACTAAGCAAGGCACCAATACAGGTTCACTGATATAGAGTCACATAATAACAGTTGCCAAACAAGAGTCTTCAAAAAAGAGTCACTGAAAAAGTGAGACCTAACAAGAGTCTAAAGATAAGAGTTACTAAACACGAGTCTGTGGGGAAGGCTTGCTGAAAAAAACCACTAAGCAAGTCACTGAATAAGTATCCAAACAATTCTCTGGAAATTCACTGAAAAAGTGTCACTGAGCAATATTCAGTGGATAAAAGACGCTGAACAAAAGTCACTGAACAAGAGTCACTGAATAAGATTAACTAAACAAGATTCACTTAACAAAAGTCGTTGAAAAAAGTCAACAAACAAGTCACTGAATAAGTAACTGAACAAGACTCTGAAAAGACTCTCAACAAGTGTCACTGAGTTACAGATATAGAACAAGTCACTAAACAAGGGTCACCCGATAAAAGTTACTAAGCCAGAGTCCTGGAAAAAGAATCACTGAACAAAAGTCACTGAACAAGATTCCTGAATAAGGACAAAGATTTATAGATATTATAGATGGCGCTTGTAAAACAAAAGACGATTATCCCTGGTAGCTGACATTGGCTTCCCATTTTCGATTTGTACCACATGCGTCATCTATAATATCTATAAATCTTTGATTAGAGTCATTGAACAAGAGTCACTAAACAAGAGTCGTTGATAAAAGTCTCCAAACATGTCACTGAATAAGTAACCGAACAAGACTCTGAAAAGTCACTAAACAAGTGTCACTGAGCAATAGCCACAGAACGCGTAACTGAACAATCAAGAATTTTCAAACAAGAGTCACTGATAAAGACATGCTGAAGCAGATTCACTCAATTATAATCTCTGAGCAACAGTCAGTTAGCAAAGAGCACTGAACAAGTCACTGAGTAAAATACTGAGCAGGCCACTAAACAAGTTACTGAACAAGTCAATAAACAAGGCTCTAAACCAGGGTGACTAATATAGAGGCACGTAATATCAGTATCTGACACAGAGTCACTGAACAAGAGTCTCTGGAGAAGATTCGCTGAACAAAAGTCACCAAGCAAGAGTCACTGAAGAAGACTTGCTGAACAACAATCAACAACAAGTCACTAAGCCAGAATCCGTTACTAAGCCAGAGTCATTGAAAAAAATGCACTGGACAAAAGTCACTGAACAAGAAGAAAACTCGCTGAACAAGTGTCACTAAACAAGAGTCATGGAGATCACATTTATTTTCACTCAGGACAGCACTCCTGAAAAACTGAACAAAATGAAGCAAAATCGAGATGTCTGAACTGTTAAAGATTCTTTTATTTTGTTTTTTGCATCTGGCCACACAACAAGTAAAGAAGAATTTGGCAGAGCGTGGGCTGTTTGAAAAGTTTTCGGCCCCCGGGTTGAGGACCACCTACAAAAAAGGTGAAATGATTCCAGGACTTATGTTTATTTGATGGCAAAACTGAAAACAGGGTACTGTTAAGCACTTAAATTTTAATGCTTATTCCCAAAATAGAATTGAGTGAGAAAATGTTGCCTGGCAAGAGTTTGCCAGATATTCTCTTAATCCGCTCTAGATCGTACGATCTGTAGAGCTCACCTAGATACATTCAATCATCGGAGACCGAACATATTCCAAGTGCCTCTTAGCATAGCTAAAAGCAATGCTCATATGCAAGGACTTGGCATGGCAGAAGACGAATATCTATCTGAATTTGTAATGAGTCCATCACGAAACAAACCGAAAATCACTTCGCCCCTAAAAGTAGACCCCCAAATATAGTTTCTATTTCTAATGCGAATGCCATTGACTTTTGGTTTGGCCTTCAAGCATTTGTCAAATAAAATAATTTCAATTTTTGCCATCGAACGGCCCCGCCCCGCCCACTCCTCACGCCTTACCACAAATCGCTTCGGGCTAAACTGCATTCCTGCACAAATTTTTATACTACTCAAATGCTGCGATCCATGAACGTCATTTGACATTCCCCGAAATGAAAATCAACTACAGAAAAACAAAAAAAAAAAACAGAACTACAACAGAAACCGACGATGTCATTGTCGTTGTCATCGTGGCAACAACTTCCTTGGCAAAGGAAGTCCCAACGGAAATGAGTAAAAAAAAGAGAAGAAGTAAACTCAACTGGCTGGCTCTCTCGCTCCTGCCTGTCTTATGCTCCGCCTGAGCACAAACGTTGAGCGTTGAGCCAAAAATAAACTCAGAACAGTTCACCCTCGGCTAACGGCTCGTTCGGCTTTCGCAGCATCAGCAAAACAGCAACAGTCGAGTTTGGGACTCGATGCGGAGGCCACGGCAAATGCGGCACATTCCAAAAATTCCGTTCTCTAAACGTTTCAGTTTGCGTCGAGTTGGCCACGTGCACGGACACGGACACGGAACGCGTTCAAATCGAAAACCAATTTCAAAACAAACCAAAAGCGCGTAGTTTTCGCTGTTTTTTTTTGGGTTCAATTTTTTACGAGTGTTTAACAATTTCATAAAAATTCAAAAATGTAAACGTGCCAAGTTTTTTTTTGTTGGTGTGAGAAATGATGTGAAAGAAATGCGCGCCAAAAATTGAGTAGGAAAAAATTATTAAGTAGCGCACATGTGGGCCGCCTCAACAGCAGCAACAACAATAAAAACAGCAACAACAGCAGCAGCAGCAGCAACCGCAACAACAACCAGCAGCAAAGAGCGGAGAGCAAAGTACATATAAATAAACACAGATAAATAGAATTAATTAAGAGATCAATTAAGATTTTTTTTATTTGTGGGCTTATTATAAATTTGGTTTGATTTTAAAGCCAACTGATAAATTCTGTAAATTGGATCAAATGGCGGCATTTCAAACACATCGATTGCCCGGAAATTGCGAATAAAAAGTTTTAAGTGCAGCAAACCGGCTTTGAACCGCACTGCAAACTGAACCGGCGTTCTTTCAAACGAAAACCACATAGAAATTCGCTTTGCTTTGTTACGGTTCAGTGCACTGGCGAGCTTTAAGGCGTCGAGAAAATGATTCTTGCCATTTTGGGGAATCTTTGTCGATATTCAAACATACAATTTATCGGACTTTTGGTTCGATGCCGGTTTCATATAGTGTACATCTCTTTTTCTAGCTTGGAATTGGTCAATTGATTTGTGTGAGTATTGCATTTCCTCTGGGGTATGATGTTCCCAATACTCTAAAGTGCAGGTTCAACTTTATGCAACTTAACCCAGGAGATATTCCTTTATACAATCGAATAATTTACTGTATTCAAAGTAAAATCCTTTTGGAAAATTATTCATATATTTGTGAAATTAATTAAAGAAATTTGAAAATATTCAAAAGATTTGTATGAATTCCATTTTGCAAGAAATCATAATATTCTAAATTCTAAAAAAGGAATTGGGTCTTATGTTAAACCAAACCAAACCAAACCGAACCTCAATTCCGAGAGTTTTGCATAAGTAAACCTCTATTTGGATCAGTGAATTAAGCCATAATTAACTAAAAACTATTACTTAAGTGGGCTTAAGGCCCAAGTCGCTATAGCTTAACTCTTTCAGTTACACCCAATTTGTAATAATAATTATAAGTACCTTAGTATTTTCTTCATCAAAAGTTGAGTTGTTCTTTAGGTATTTGATTTAAATACAAAATTCTTGAAACAAGAACGCGTTTTAAGTCCCTGCATTGTTGATTTTAAATCGAACGATTCTGTATGTGAAGTTAAATACAAGCATAGTTCTGTGAGTGTTACAGTACAGCTCAACTTGAAGCTGTTGTACTGTATATGTTTTATTTGGTTTTTGTTCGGTTTATATAGTAGTTTTTGGGATAGTCCCAAGCAACATTTGTTATTAATGCTAACAGATTTGTCCTTATACAAGAATTGTTTTGTTGTGTATTTTTTTCAGTGAAAAGCACACTTGAACTTCAAGCAGTGCCCTGGTCTCAAATGCCCTTTTTCAAATATCTTTGAACAGTATGGTTTTAAGAACTTTAGGAGCTCAATGTATGTCTGTCTTAGACTTACTTGATTCCCTTATTAAAACCGGTTTGAATATATATGATACTAAGCTAAGAACCAAGGGTTCGTAGCATAGGTGCATACAAGTTTAAAACTAAATTATAAAGAGATTAATACCGAAATCGGAGCCGTTTCCCGCTATTATGGGAACCGTAAGAACCGTAACCAAACCGAATCATTTCAGAGGGCACCAGAGGGCTTACGCTTGAAAAGCAATTTGTAATTGCTAAATAAGCATACGAGTAAACACAATTTGCCCGAAACCAGATGCCATTCTTTGTGCCTTTTTCCAACTTCCTTCTTTTGCATACCCTCTTGTTGGAAAGAGATAAATGTATACGTTTCTAAGCCAAGTACCCAGCAAACATTTTTTATAATTTTCGATCAAATTCGAGTAATTTTTTAGTCCTTGGCCTGAATAAAATAGTCATAAATGTTACTTTTGTCGTTAGAAAATGGTACCCTAGCAGCGAGACTTCGTTTTTAGCTCGCTCTTCTCAACCACTAAGACTCGTATTCGAATCACTTTCGTGTCTTTTTCAAATCATATTTTAAATAATCACTTGTACATGAGCCATTTTGGAGTCTTCTTTAAATTTTAATATAGTATTCAATAGTTATTTCTTTTTTACCCATCGAAAAAACTCATAAAAGTGTCATCCAGGTGATGTAAGAATAATTTTCCAAATGTTGCGTAACATCCCAGCATACATTTTATGTAATTTTTGATCCCATTCGAGACTTTTTCGAATTCTCGATCTGATAAAAATAGTCATAAATGCGCTCGTTTTCTGATCGTAGATGATACTTTAGCCGCGATTCTTCTTGAAGAGTCGCTTTTAACCCGTTTTTCTGATCAGTTTCGGCTCATTCGAGAGTATTTTCCGAGTCGTATTTCGAGAAAGCACATTTTGAGCATATGCATGAGGTATTTTCGAGTGTTCTTTAAATCGCACATGCCAGCAAAAAGACTCATCAAACTGATTTTTGTTAAAATGATGAGTCTTTTTCGAGCTCTTTTGATGATTAAAAGGGGATAAGTATCATGGGCGGTTCAAAGAAGACTCGAAAAAGAGTCGTACTTATGCTCAAAGTGTGATTTATTAAAATTCTTCTGTAAAAGACTCAAAAATTACTCCAAAATTGACTCATTTTTGCTTAGAAGAACGGGTTAAAATCGTCTCCTCAAGATGAGTGGCGGCTAGGGTACCATTTTCTCCCGACAAAAGTTTAATAAATGATCAGAAAATGAGCGCATTTATGACTATTTTAATCAAATCGAGGACTCGAAAAAGACTCGAATTTGATGAAAAGTTTGATAAAATGTTTGCTGGGTTGGGATACTGCTTTAATCACGCTGACGACTCGTAACTGACTCGAAAGGGATTAAAAATTCATAAAATGTGTTCTGGGCCGTAGCGAACATTGCATTTGTGTTCGATTGTTAGCACTAGACAACAAGATCTAGTATTTTTAATTGTTGGTGGTGACTTTAGATACACAAATCTAGATATTAGACAAACAAAAATGGCCCATGAAGCCTATATTTTTGGGGATTTGAGTTTAAAGTCGCTAAAAATGCATAGTTTGATCCACTTCAGGCTTGTTTTGGGGGGACCACATGCGTTTTCGTTTAGTATTGCCCTAAAGTTATATTTCTTAGCTATCAAATAAATCATCCAAAATATTTCTGCGATTTTTTTAAGCGAAGATATACCATTTTGGGTAGATAGACTACCCTTTAATATACTCAAAAAAACTGGACTTAATTTTGTAAGGGATGCTCACGGCCTATGCACACTCTGCTCTTTTGTAGTTGTTTTGCTCATAGCCATAGGACCCATAGACATTGCGTATAGCACCAACCAAGTTAAATCTGTACTCTTTTTCCTAGGCTTGTGGCAAAGTTGAAACAACAACAAAGGTGTATGTGATGGTCGCTTTGGTAGTTGGCAGCAAATGATGACGTTTTCAAATTGAAACCTGCAATCGGGCTCTGGCAGCTCTGATTTCTACTAAAGTATGCCTAGATCCGAGAACAAATCCCTATCAGAAATACTTTTTGCCTTATTAAACATGTTCAAGCATGAGTAAGTTTACATATTTACACTGAAAGCTAGTAAGAAATGTGAAATAGTGGAAAATTTTAATGGTGAATACAGCCCGATCAACTGAGACTTTAGTTGCTAGCGCTGTTCAAATATTCAGCGCAATTCTTTAAAATGTTTGATTTCTTGTATTTGCCATTTCTGATCCTTTACCCTTATTAAGCTGGGTAGTATATACATAATAGTACAAATGTATCTTTGAGCTTCTCGCATTTGTGAATCGTTCATTGAAAACAGATGGTCACACCTGGCCCGCATTTCGGTATTCCCACCGTCTCCAGCGGAGCGCAAGCCGTGGCTTGTGCCAAGAGAGCTAATTGCGTTTTATTTGCTTGCCGGCGGTCGATGTAGCAAAGTCAGAGCTGGCTTGCATCGCTTTATTTTTACACACAAATACACTTTACATGTTATGCCTTTACAAACCCTGTTTATTATATTATGTAGACTGTTTTCTAATCTATTGAGCAATATTGACCAGATGACAAAAAAAAGTTGATAGAATTGCCACACTTTTGTCAAACCGAACTGGTAATATAGGTCTAAAACAGTATTAGATATTATTTCTAAGGTGCGGTTCACATTTAAACCAATGTTCAAATACCTGGTTCGAGTCGGTTTGGCTTAAAGTCGATTGAATTGAGAATTGAGTTTAATATCTCTTTTTGAATTTGGAACGTTTATTTTTGCATTTAAGAAAGATTCGGACTGAAAGTAAGAATATCCAAGAATTGTTATGTTTCAAAATACGCTGAAACTAGCTTGAATCATTCTTTGTTCAAAAATGTTCCTTCTTTTTAAAGAACTTTAATACTGAAGTTCTTTAAGATTGTCGTTTGTTGTATTCTTACCAACTAAAGAGGGTCTTTCAATTATGAAATTATGTCTTAAACAAATTGCTTTATCTATTTCAAACAGAAATGTTAATAGCTAGAAAATGTTGACTGGCTTGGTTCAGTGTTTCTCACTGTTTGGGTTTATAAAAAAGGTTTCAGTCAAATGACAGAGGAAGAGAACTGATGAGTAAAGAATGGAACATTCTATCAACAACTAAAGTACTTATTAAAAGAAAAACTAAAATCTATTAATAACACGAAAAACTTTCAAAGGCACTGGATACTTTTCGGCATTTGTCTAAGAAGCACAGGACACTCAGTAGTTTCTACAGTTTCTGCAGTCGTCACAGCAGTTAGTTCTGAGTACAACAGTGCTTAAAACATGTCAAGCTTTTTGCATGACATTGTCTCATCCACTCTGGTCACACTTAAATTAGCTAATGAAGCCACCAAACATTAACTTTTCAAGAGCGAATTGGTTCAGGTGAACATTTTGTGGGTGGGCATCATAAAATGCGTCACGTATGTTGAAATTTAAAATAAAAATATTTTATCACTTGGACGTGTTGCTTATCAAAGTAATTTATGTTTTGGGCCATCTAAAGAGACATGCAGATTCTCAATAGAATCAGCTGGTACCCACTCCTTCTTCTTTAATGGAGTTCTACTGTTATATTTCCCTGCAAATGCATATATATATATATATGACCAAGTTGAGCCACTTAGCGTATTGCCAGGCATATTTTTAGCAGTAAGATTAAGCAAAAACACAAGCCAGAAGCCAACAACAAGCAAATTCATTAATAAAAAACAAAAAAAACAAAACAAAATTAGAGCAAAAATTAAACGACTGCCATCGTTGGCCCTCAACTTCAGTGCTTTTGCAGCAGCGGCAGAGCAGCAGCTGCTCACCAGGCGGCAGAAAAGAAAAATTATTACATACATATTATGAATGTATGTACGGGTATGTGTGTGTGCGATTGAAAACCAACAACAACAACAAAACGCATAGCGGCAACTTTGACGAAGGTTTTTCTCGAGATTGTCCCAATGAATTTCCCTCTCTCTGGCTAAGAAAAGTTTTGCATTCATTTTCATTGCTTTCGTCTCTTGCTCTCTGTCCCATTCTCTTCCCCAATTCAATGTGGCTCAAGGCTGACACGCACTTTTGCGCCGTCGCCGTTGTCTTTAATTTTAGTTGATTTTTATTTTTTTATAGGTTTCTCTTCGTTTCCTTCATAAATTATGTGTTGTGTGTGTGTGTGTGCTTTTGGGATAGGGCCATGAAAAAATGAATAAAGAAAAGTTGACCCACATTTTGGAAGAAAGTTTTTGGAATAGATTCAAGCAATTTATATTTACGAATTTGAAGGAAGCCCAGTGACCGCTCAAAACCAAACACATGAGACATCATTATCAAACAACACCCAAGGGAGATTCCGGTTGAAGTTTTTACATTTTATATTAGCTCAAATCTGTCCATAACTCTTACAAATATCGAGCAATGTTCATGAAAATGGTGGTTAGGGTTGCTTTAATACTTGCATTATGTGTCCAAAAGTAGATTTCTTTCAAATCAAAATCTAACCTCATCTCCAACCCATTCGCATTCCCGTCTGAATGGAAAACAAAACTTCTTGCACCAACAAATTTGCTAAACCATTACACAGGGCCACAAAATAGACATTTTCCAGTATATTCAAGGGCTGGTGGTGATTCTAGTTCGGTTGCGTGTGCTGAACACCAAACTATATCCGTCTACACTCCGACTACACGTCTAGATTTTCAATAGTTTGAGCTTAGAGCTGCTAAAAATGCTTACCTTTTCTGCACTTTTTGTGTGATATCTTTACCATAGTTGATTTTATTGTAAAGTATTTATTCTTAGCTTTAAATAAAATATCCCAATGTATTCTGCGATTTTTTTAAACAAAGATATACCATTTTGAATACATGTGTTGAAAATCATAAAATTGTATACCACCCAAAAGTATGCTATGCGAAATCACTGTAGTTGTTAAAAATCGAATTTTTATGAACATTTTCAACCACACCCATTGCTTACCCATTGGGGGTGGGGGTACTACAACTACAGTGATTTCCCATAGCATACTAAAAACTTTGGTCAATTGGAACGCAAATATTTAAAATGGCATAAAAATGGTTTAAAAAAAATCGTAAAATTTCTGGGATTAGTTTATGTATTTCTCGCATGTTTTGATGTACGCTGATGACTTAAAACTCTGTCTTACAATGACTCCCCATGCAAACTATTCCGAGCATTTTCGTTCACTTCGGGAGCGAATAACTGAACGAAGGTCTGTGTCAAAGTGATTTTTATACAATTTTCCCATTAATAATGGGCGAAAGGGCATCATGAAGTTGTGCAAAAGACCCTATAAAGTATATATATATTTTTGATCAGCATCTACAGCAATTCAGGAAATTTAATTAAGTTTTCAACTCGTCTCAAACTCTAAAGAATCTGAAAATCAGCTCACCCATCAATGCATACATCAGCTGTTACATTTTGTGCCTTGTTTTTGCTGTTTACCACGAAAAAAGATACCACAAGAACACATACAAGCAAACATGTGCGTATTTAAGATAGATATGTATTTATGTAGGTACAAATGTATCTATTTAGTAAGCAGATATGCCAGCAGTTTAATTTCATTATTATTATTATTATTATGCCCGAGCCCAAGCCCAATAGAAGAAGAGTCCCAGCAAAAGTGAAAGCATTTCTTTCTCTCGTCTGCCGTCTGCGTAGATTTACGTTTTTCTTTATTGCATTACATTTGCTTTATGGAAATGAAATTTCGGTTGGTTTTTCATTTCGTTCGCTCTCGCTCTGCCATTTGTTCTTGTTGGCTTTTTTTTGGTCAGTTTTTCTCGGGTACTTTTAATGAAAGCGATTACAAGCCGGCAGCAAAGCGGACGATAATCACAGAGAAGGAGGGAAAAAAGTGAAAGGAAACCATTTCTTTTGTGGCAAGCCCTGCTCCGGCTGCCCCCCTCCCCCACCCGTTACTGTCTCAACATTCGGTTTGCAATTTGTAAAGTTGTCTGGCAAATTTATGACATTTATTGAAATCGCCTCTCCTTTTTTTTTGTGCCGTTCTCTGGCTGTTGCCCTTATTAGATGTATTTTGTTAAGCCGCTTGTCCATACCCCGACCACTCCACACTCCTTCAGCGGTCCTGCCTTTAACTTTGGTTATGGCTGCAATTAGTTTTCACATTCCATGGGAAATTGCTGCAAAATTTATACAATGCACAAACGCTTTTGGGGATTTTGGTGGAGAAGGAAACGTATTAAAAAGATAACCTGTTGCTTTGGCAACCAGCAAAATGGTAGAGGAAACAATGGAATAATATGATGGTAATTATCAACACTAGAAAAGGTGAGAGCCATAAAACTTAATTGAAGCTCAACCCCGTTGATTTTAAAGCGAAATGAAAGCAGTTGGAAGAATTTTCGGGGCTGAAGTAACTGGTTTTTGCATGTTTGTGGGATTGCAAGTCTGCAAGTTTGCAAGTTTGTATGTTTGCATGTTTGCATATTTGCATGTTTGTATGTTTGCATGTTAGCATGTTTGCATATTTGTACACAGAAAAATAATGGCGGGATGAAATCAAGCATAAAAAAAAATTGATTTTATCTCGACCTTCGGATTGAAATTTCAAGCAAAAATCGTACTGGATCCGAGATATCCGAGATCAAGGCAATCTAATCGTATTTGGAATAAGAAAATCCGGGAATGACCGACTTCTTAAATCGTTTGGAATTGATTTAATCCCGGATGGCATGATTTTTTTTCTGCGTATGTTTGTATGTATGTATGCTTGCACGTTTGCACATTTGTATGTTTGTATGTTTGCTTATTTGCATGTTTGTGTGTTTGTATGTTTGCATATTTGCATGTTTGTATGTATGTATGTTTGCATGTTTGCAAGTTTGTATGTTTGCATGTTTGCATATTTGCATATTTGTATGTTGGTATGTTTGCATGTTTGTATGTTTGCATGTTTGCACGTTTGTATGTTCATATACAGTCGGTCTTGACCAACCATCTCAGTTGCTTCGTGACTGCCACTTTAGCGCTTAGCCCAACATTTGGTCTTAGTGGAAAAATCTGGTTTCTTGCTTGTTTTTCCCATGAAGCCACTTAGTCGCATCTACCCCATTTGCTGCTCTCGTTGTGTACGAGGAATACATATTTGCCGTGTTATTATTATTATAGAACAACAACAACATCATGATGATGATAGTGTGTGCGTGTCGTCTGGCCATGCTCGGCTGCAGGAAGTGGGCACTGGGGGTTGGGGTTGTCCAACACACACGCGCCGCCATATGCTCAAAGTCTCATCTTCTCGGTGCTCTCTGTCTCTGCCCCATCGTCTCTTGCATACTTAGAGACTTTTGCCGTTGCCTAGTCAATATTTCATTTGGCACTTGAACCAAATTCTTTTAGTTTGCTGCGAAGGTTGACGTCAACGGCAACGTCAACGTCAACAGCAGCGGCTGCTGCGTCGCATCGTTGATGGCAATCAGTTACTCCTACCTTTTGGGTAATGGATTTGTGTTTATCTAGTGCACAATATGTTTGTGATTTGCTCTGATCACAGCTGGCAAAAATTGATGACTCGACGGTGGGGCATGGGTGGTTTTTTTTTGTTTATTTTAGCAATTTTTAATTGTGTTTTTTTTTCTAGAAGCTGGAAATAAATATTTGAAATGGTGTAAATTTGCTTCTAATTTTGCACTGAATTGAAAATTGAATTGTGGTGCCACAGGGGCATTGGGTTGCAGTTCGCCTAGTTCGTTAGGCATTGAGTTGCACTACACACAGTTCGTGTGGCTACACATTTGGTTTTTTCCACATTTCTAGGATATTTCTTAGTTCAACTCATCCACCATAATATCCCAGAGAAATTGCTCACGCGTGTTTTTGTTTCGCTGTCTCACTTCTGTTGTTGCCGGGGACATCTGAGGTTCCCTTGTATGCTCCCTCTCTCTCGCTCTCTCCCTCCATCTCTCGGCCTCGCCGTCGTCTGCTTCTTTCTAATAATAAATTGCCAAAGAATTTATGTTTGCCATCGGCCGCTACTGCAGCAAATACAACAAGAAAACAAACATGTCTACTGCCTCATATGAGTTTTCATTTATTACGGCCAAATTCCCGTTCTCACCCAAACATCTTTTTGACTTTCACTTTTGTTGGCGGTGCGCCGTCTCGACTTTGCCCCTTTGAGGCAGCAGCAGCTGATGATGTTAATGATAATCGGCCCTAACATAGTCATATGCAATTTCCCACCCAGAGCAGGAGTGAAAACAGAGAGCACCGGCCATTAGGTTGCTGGTGGGAGGATGGCCAGGGGGTTCGAACAGTGTGTACATATTGTCAAGGTTGGCCGTATGCACACACTTGTCGCATTAGCGGGGGCACAAAGTCAGACAGCTTTGAGGAAAATGTGTGAGCAAATTTATATGTAAATATAGTCGGGGGGAAAACTATGGGACGAATCTAAGTTTCTTGCTTGCTAGCCACAACTTGTTAGCCACAATTTCTATTACCCCATACAAGAGGTTTGGTCCTGACTTAGACCTCAGTCTTAGGTTCGGTTCGAGGACTGGTTCCTATGCTTGTTATACCTTTAGAGTTTTTCATCTATTTTGTGAATGGATCATACTCATAGTTGATATCTTCGTCTAGTGTCCGGTCTTTGAATCTGTTATTCTTCTGAAATTTTACTCCTTCAAATATTGCACCTAAGTAGTTATTAGGATTTTATACTTGAAACAATCTCTAGACGAAGAAGTGCCGATTCTTTCTGTCCATTATTCACACACATATAACTATTTAATGACGGTAAAATTCTTGACAAATGTTTAAATATTTACTATTTTGGGATAGAGTTGAGTAGGATGAGGCCCTGCCAGATTTTATAAAGACGTAAGTAACCCCTTGATCGAATGTGGTATAGCGGCTAGTGTGTGTGCCTGCTGTGCGATCACGCCTCGGGATCTTATTTACACACCCGGTCACCTTCACTAGCTATTGCCGCCAGCTTTGAAGTTACATTAAGTATTAATAGCGATAGTGACCAGGATTAGGGTGCACTTAACACTACACTTGAATGGATCCAACGTGTGGAAAGCATTTGAGAATTGTGACAGCAAATTATACAGATGTATCCTTTCCATTAGACCAGTGCTATAATTCTATATAGCTCTTATTGTAGTATGTTGTCAGTAAGTCATTTCTTTCAAACAGATGGGATTTTTACCAGGAATGCAAGCTATTCGATAATAAGTACTGGTTCGGTTCAGTGATTCACACAGTCTCTGAACCGCCGGTTCGATTCATTTCATGGTTTTTCATTTTCTTCTTTGCTTTTATTCGGACTTGGTTTTTTTTTGGTGTCTCTGAGCTAGTCTATTAGTTGCCTGTGCTTGAGTTGCAAGTGCTTGAGTTGCAAGTGCTTGAGGAAACCACCTCTTGGACGCCTGTTGTTAATCCAAATGTTCAACGGATAGTGCTTTGTGGGCGAATCAATTAGTGTAAGTAGGTCAGCAAGCGATCTCTATATCTCAGTACTTAGAGATGGTAATATAACACAGTTCGTGCGGCGACACAGTGGCTAAAGATAGTGCTTTTTACAATTCGTGTGGCGCCATTGATAAATGTATAAGTTATATACAAACTTTGGCAGTTCTAGAGTATATACAACAGCTGGGCTTAAACGCCTTTGTATACCTTTTGCTCGAAAAGTAATCAGCTAATTATAAAGTCATCCAAATGTATGCAAATAGACAGAAGAATCCGATAATATAAAGTAAATATATATTCTTGATCAGTATCAACAGACAAAACGCTATCTATTATCTCTGAAATTTTCATTAAGATGGGATAATAAATGGCGGAGTTATAATCAAATCGACATATTTCATAAAGTTCTGAGGACCGGAGTGGGACAAGGCCGATTTTCACTAAGATTTCAAATATCACGTCCAGCGTCATGCTATAGACATATAGTATCGAGTCTTGAGTACTGAGTATATAGTATTGTGTAACGAGTACTGATTATCAAGAACTTAGTATTGAGCACTTAGTATAAGGTACTTAGTGTCGGGTCTCGACTTCTGAAAATTGAGTACTGAGTATCGAGGTCTGAGTACAGAGCAATGAGTATGGGGTCCTGAGTATCGGGTAATGAGTAGCGAATAGTGAGTATCGATTACTGAGCCAGGAGTACTGTGTATCGAGGTCTGTTTATCAAGTACTGAATATATATTAACAAGAACTAAGTGTACTGAGTATCAAGAACTTAGTATTGAGTACTTGAGTACCGAGCACTGTGTATAAAGTTCTGAGTTCTGACTTTTCAATATCGAGTACTGAGTATATTGTAATGAGTACTGAGTATCGAGTAGTGAGTATTAAGTACTGAATATCAAGAACTAGTTATAAATTACTGAGCTTCGAGTACTGAGTATCATGAACTTAGTATTGAGTATTAGGTACTTAATATCGAGTATCGACTATTGAGTACCTATACTCAAACAAAACTTCGCCCTGCACCCAGAAAAAAGTAGGACAAATAAGTTAAGAGCGAACGCTCTTAAAAAAATATTTATTCGTTCTTGAATCTTCAAAAATTTCTCTCTTGAAATCGAGCTAATTTCGTACTCAGTATGATGTATTTAGGCGAGGGGACTGAGGTAAAAACACAGAGAGGAGAGCAAGCACATTTGAGAGCACACAGCGTTGAACTCGCTCTCTCAGTTTGATTTTTTATGGAAGAGGGGTGTGTGGGGAAGCTATCAAACGGAGAGCGCAATCGTTTTTTGCACTCATGCATGGCATGGAGCGACGACTGTGCGACTGCCAGTTGACAGGCAAAGACTGATACTCCTTTGAGGTGATATGTATTCCTCGTGCCGGCTAAAACTTGCTACATGGCTTAACAATTAGTTTTCCATGAAATAAATTTAAACAAAATGGATAAAAACAACTGCTTTTAAATTGTTGTATGATTGGAATCTATGAAGCTCTTGTCTTGAGAGTAAACGATCTAGCTCTTGAATCTGATGAGCTCTTGATAATCGGAAGAACATTCTATAGTTTGGTCAATGCTGTATGCTCTTGATACAAGAATGAATAACCTTGGGTTTGAGTTCGATTGGCACTTGATTCAAGAATTTTGCTACTTGATTAGAGAATGTTTTGTCTTAGATCAAGTATTGAAGCTCTTGGATCAAGAAAACCGGGATCAAAAATTCATACTCAAGAATTTCGCTCTTAGATCGAGAATTTTCACTTTTATCGAACTATTGATCTCGAAAATTCTTGATCCAAGTATGAAATTCTCTATTTTTTCTCTGAGTGTGAAAATTCGAAATTCTCCTATAAAATCCGTCCAAAAGCGACTCACGCTAAATTCACACTCTGAATTTTGAGATCTGAGTATAGAATACTGAGTTTAGAGTTCTAATAGTACTTAATATCGCTTACTGACTAACAGGGTGGGTAAGTGAATGTCAAGGCACATCTTAAACACCTTATTTCACTTGAATGCCTCTTGAGTTTTAGCCAAACTTGACACCTTTTTGGATTTCGCATTATTGTATATACTTACAATACTTAGCACTAATTTTGCTTGGAATTTCTGAATCAGAAAAGTCTTTAACTACATTAAATCGCAACAGGTCCAAACTTGCCAGTTATTTTGTTGATTTTCTTCTTTTGGTGCGGCCCGCCTTGTGCGGCAAAGAAGTGGTCTAAAGTTATGCGCTTAGTTTGCTTGTTGTTTGCACTGGTTTTGGAACTAGTTTTTGGCTGTGTTATTTTTTTTTTGCAGGATTTTTACATTCTTAATTGAATTTGCCTGCCCTGGTGGAATTTTGTTTCGTTGTCGAAAATATGTGTATGCAGAATACGGGGCAAAATTGTGCTTAAGTTGTGTGCGAAAGTCGTTCATACAAATTTGTTTGCCAGCAACAGGAAACGAGGGTGAAAAGTTGTAAGCTGAACGATTTTCAATTGCACTAGACAAACTATTTTACTTGCCGGAAACTTTTGTGGGCCACTGTATGAGCGCGCGGGGGAGACAGTGTGTCGCTGCTCGGAGCGGTGCGTGGGTATTAATTAATAATTGAAATAACTGTGCCCTCCCCGGTGTCTGCGTGTTCTGTCTGTGTGTGTGCACTTCAAGTTTAATTTAAAGTTGCAATTTAGAACATTTTCCATTTTGGGGGGCAATTAAAAATTCAGCTGGCAATCTACAAAATGAGCAAAAAAAAATTAAGCGTGCTCCCTCAAGGACTCATAATGAATATTATTTATTTACTTCTCTCTCTCTCTCTCTCTCTCTCTCTTATTCTCTTGCAGCTTACACATACTTTAGGCCAGCAACATGGCGTATGATTAACATTCATTTGTGTAACTTGCCCTGATTTTTGTGGTAAGTTTCGGGTTGTCATTAATTTATAGCTCAAAATGACATAACAACATTAACTAACCACAGAGCTCGAAATGAAATTTTAAATTCAATTGTTTACAATAAGGCCCCACACACACACACATGCACACACATCCACATACGCACTTGTACACTGTTGGTGTTTACCCACATGACTTTTAATTTGTATTGAAAACTAAATAAATTTACACATGAAATTGTGTTGCAATTACACCAAAGGGGCCAACAATAATTATTTATGTGAAAAATATGTTGAATGCTTAACCCAGCGGGAGAAAAGTCAAAGTCCGTGGGTGGTAACCAAAACCAAATAAAGGATTTCAAGTGCGCAAACCACTTGGTAAATCCAACCAATACACAAAGCTTAAAGACTTTTTCATTGACAACAAAATAGGTTTTCTTTGAAAGACTCTTCTTAGAAATACAAAGTTTCGAGACGTTTCACTGTAAAACAAAATGGTTCTTCACATTAAGACTAGTTTTGTTACTGATCGTTCCTATGAAAGCTATATGTTATGGTCATCCGATTTTAAGCCAGCTTTGTAGAATTGTGTGAGAGTATGTAAAAGGAATAAATGATAAATTTGAAGACGTTGCAATTCGAACTAAAAAAGTTTTTCTTCCGAAGTCTTTTTTTCAGACTTATATTTCTTTGCAACTTAATAGAACTGCGAAAAAGCAAGGAAAACTCATGTGTACGAATTTTGGAGAAGTTTCCACTGAAAACAAGAAAGTTTTCTTCAGAGAAAAAACAAGAATATTAAAGAAATATTCATTATACCCTTGCAAAGGGTATTATAATTTTGCTCAGAAGTTTGCAACGCATAGAAATATGCATTCCGACCCCATAAAATATATATATTCTTGATCAGGGTGACGAGCTGAGTCGATTGAGCTTTGTCCGTTCGTCTGTCTGTCTGTTTCCATGCGAACTAGTCTCTCAGTTTAAAAGCTATCGAGCTGAAATTTTGCTCAGAGTCTTATTTTTGCTGCACACTACTAATATGTTGGAACCAACCTGATTGGATGACTATATCTCATAGCTCATATCTCATAGGAACAATTGGTCGGAAAACTAGTTTTAGTATAAAAAACTTTTTTCTTTCCAATGAAAACGTCTTCAAACTTTGTAATCGTAGGTTTTCTATGTTGTTTTATAATTCTACAAAGTTTTATTAAAATCGGACTATATGGTATAGCTGCCATACAAAAGATAGGTCTGAAAAACAGTCTTAGTTAGGAAAACTTTTTTGTTTTTAATGCTGGCATCCTGCAATTTTGTATTTGTTTGTTTCATGTGCTTTTACATAATTTTACAAATTTTTGGCCAAATCGGATGACTATATACTATAGCTCCCATACGAACGATCGGTCGGAAAATGGAAAAAAGAGTATTTTTTGAAAATACTTAAGCGAGCACTTGCAAGGGTATAAAAACTTCGGCACAGACGAAGTTGGCTTAGCTTTCTCGTTTGATATTAAAATATCTTACATTTTCATCCAACGGAACTGAAAACCATCCGAAAGATATGAAAAATGGATATATTAATATCCGGTCAAGCCCGACTATAATATACTCTGTACCAAGAAAATTATACGCTCAGCATAAATTTTGATGCTGCAGTAGCAGCGAACAGTCTTTTGATCATAACTCGAAAATCGTTCATCCGATCTTCTCCATTCCTTTGGCGGATCGATAAGGTATCCTGCTAACTAAATATTTTCAAAAGGAACAAGCCATCAAAACTGTGGGAGATATGACGTTTTTTCTAAATTGCGGGGGCGGAAGGGGGCGTGGCCAAAATTTAAAATAAACTTGATCTGCCTGCAGACATAAGAAGCATATGTCCCATACATGTCAAACCTCTATCTCTTACCATCTCTGAGATCTGTGCGTTCATACGGACAGACAGACGGACGGACGGACAGACGGACAGACGGACATGACTCGGCTGTTGATGTTGATCAAGAATATATATACTTTATAGGGTCGGAGATGATTCCTTCTCGATGTTACATACTTTTGCACAAACTTATATTACTCTGTGTACCTACGGTGCAGAGTATAAAAATTGAGTAAAGTTCACTTCGGCTCGGCCGAAGTTTGTATACCCTTGCAGCACGTTCTTCTAACAAATTTGAACTTGAACACTTCCACTGATAACCAACAAGTTTTTCCCACTAAGACTACTTTTCGGACTCTACTTTTCTATGACAGCTATACTATATAGATGTCCGATTTCGACCAAACTGAGTGGAATTATGGAAAAGCATAGCAGACTAAGAAAAACAAAGTTTGGAAGCGTTTTCTTTGAAAACAAAAAAGTTTGTCTCACTAAAACTTGTTTCTCGACCGATTGTTCCTATGGCAGCTATATGTTATAGTCATCCGATTTTGATAAAACTTGGCAAAATTGTGTGAAAGCTTATAAAATAAATATTTGCCTATTTAAAAGAGATTTACATTAAAAACAAAAAAGTTTTTCTTACAAAGACCATTTTTTTAGCCTTACATTTCTATGCCAGATATACTATTTAGATGTCCGATTTCGACTAAACTTGGCAGAATCATGGATAATCATAGAAAACTAGTAAATACGAAGTTTGGAGACATTTGCATTGAAAACGAAAAAGTTTTTTTTACTAGAACTAGTTTTTCGACCTATCGGTTCTATGGCTGCTATATGTTATAGTCATCCGATCCGTCCGGTTCCGACAAATGTGCAGCGTATTTGTACCAGAGACTTCGTGCAAAGCTTAGATAGATAGTTAGATTAGATAGATTAGATAGTTTAGAAACAGACGGACTGACGGACGGACAGACGCACAAGGCTGATCAAGAATATGAATACTCAATGTGGTCGGAAACGCTACCTTCTATGAGTTACAAACATCTGGACAACTTTAATATACCTTCTGCAAGGGTTTAAATAAAGGATATTACAAAATTTCCATTTCCAACGGATCTATTTGGATATATTTGTACCGATATCCCCGCGACTCTGCTAGAATAACGAAAAACACGTAGAAAACTAATAATAAAAAACAATTCTGCTGTTTTTACTCTCCGACAATCTCGCCTAAGCTGTGCGTACACGAACGGTTCCCAATCCATTTATCCATTGACTGCTGACAGTTAGCAGTCAAGCAGCTTATGTCCACTAGGCAAAGCGATCGGCTTGCAGTCTTTCCAGCCATTAAACGCTGCTCTTCTGTTTCGACTGAGCGCCCTCTACTGTTTCCCGTTGTCCTTCCGTTTGCCTGTGTCGTTGCGCACTCGATCTGTTTCCAGTCCTATCAAAAATAAAAAAAAGGATTAAAAGTAAAGTTCACTTCAATTTATTTTGCACTTGCAGCCGCCTTATGCCAATATTCAACTGTTTGTGAGTGAACTTTTCAGTTCGGTTGAGTGCGTACAAGTGTGTGTGCGAGTGTGTGAGTGTGCGAGTGCGGCAAAAACAATTCGCGCGCCACTTTGCGCCATAAAAAATACACCAAAGCGGGGCGGGGCACACACATTTTGCATTCACAGTTGCAACGAAAGTAGCATAGTTGGGCGTTTGCTCCATGTAGTTGGCCACTTTTTTGTTTTTCGTTTTTGTTTCTGTTGTTGTTTTTTTCGCCGAATTCCCCCAAGTGAAATATATGATAAAAGTCAGCGCGACGCGTTGCGGCGCTTTGCGTTTTGATTTGTGTTTGTGACCCACAAAAATACGGCCACCGAAAAATATGCAAAATGCCGCAAACAAGCGAAAACAAAACGAATCATCGACAGGGATGCGAAAATAATAAAGCACAAGCGGAAACACGATAATGCTGGCTGCATTTTGAAGCCGGGCGCCCGGCTTAAGTAGCACCTCCCGCCCAGCCCTTTTGGGTCCCGAGTGCGTTGCAAGTGATGATGCATGGCAATGTGTGGCCATGAATTTCGGGTTTGAAGCGAAAGGAAACCCCAGATTGATGGTGAGTGCACATGGTGGTTGGACGCACTTTCCACATTTCCCGCCGCCGATAGTTTGCCAAGCGTGGGGAAAGGGGTGTTGACTGGGTGATGCTGGCTGAAAATATGGGGTATACAATTCAATTCAGGTCTTATTACTAGAACTATACTCATTTGTGTTTCAATAGAAACCCCCTGAATTTCCAACTGGGAATGCAAAACATTTTGAGGATTAAAAAGTGGTGGCGCCTCATCAATGATGCACTAATCTGACTACCTATAGCTACTAACCAGCCTAACGGAGGTGAGAGATGAAATCAAGAATCTCATAAAGGGACGAGGAAAAAGATGAGGCCGTTACCCACTTGTTCTGATTCTGTACCGCTTTGAGTTGCTCTGATCTAGCTGAGAATACGCCTAGATGTATGGAGGGTAGAATTTACAAATCTGAAACAAACTTGATCTGCGTACGGTATACACCCACCTTCATGCAAAAGATTGTGGCTCTATCTCTTATAGTCTCTGAGATCGACGCGTTCCTACAGACAGACTATATCGACTCGGCAGTTCATGCCGATCAAGAATATATACACTTTATGGGTTCGGATATGTTTCCTTCTCCCTGTTACACACATTCGTACAACTTCATGATCCCCCTTTTCCCTTTTTTTAATGGATACTGGGTATAAAAACATTGCTTAGAAAATGATTTACCATTTACTCTAAATAAGAACAAGATGTTCTCTTAAGTTTTTGAAAAGAAACGTTTCAAATGTTCCTGAAATTACCACAATTTAACTCAACTCCACCACCGCACAAAAAATTATAAGTATGCGATGGCTCAGTGTGCTAAGACGTTGCGGATTGAGTTCAGGCAGGACCGAAAAAAATGGTGCCTTCTTTCTGCCCTGAACCAGATCACAAGAGGTGAATGGGTAGTCATTATAGTTGTTGTTCGTACAGACGATGTATATTCGAAATATTAACCTGTGAGTCACAAGCTTAATCCAGTTTTAAGCCATTTAGTTAAAAACGTTTTCACATTTCAACTCACATCAAGTACTTGCCCTCCAAGTGGGAAACAGCATTCATTCATATTCTGTTTCCTAACCTTAATAACTTGCCTAACCTCTCTCTAGCTTATAGCTTTGATCCACATCCTCGAGTCCCTGCCCTGCCCCATTGCATCCGCCTTGCCACCACTCTCAATCCTTTTTACGGTCCAAAGTCATAATAAATAGCCTGACATAATAATGCCACAAAACACTAACTCACAACTGTCGTCCTGTTGAGTTAGCCCGCTCTGCTGTTGGCCCGGCGCCTATAAAAAATTACCCGCCCCCCCCACGTCCCCGCCACCGAATCAAAAGTGTTGACAAATTTATGAGCTTGTTTTGCTTTGAGTTTTGGCTGATTGAAAGTTTGATGTTGCTGGCTGAGCAAATGCATCAGGCAACAGCATTTATTGCGCCAGACAGCTGATTAAGAGGCTAATTAGGGACCCCAGTTAATTGCGCTGCGTTGGACAATTGTCGACTTCGTAGCGCGGACGACAAACTCTCTGGGCACGATCGAACCACTGGCCGTTGGGACAATTTTGACGCCGGGTGCGACTGTTGCTGCAGACATAGAAACGGCGGCAATGGCGTGGATCGGCGTAGAAGGTGCCATCCCGTTGATTGCGACAATCGTGTAGGGAGGGAAGGACCTTGGCGGGTGACCGAAAGTCGCAATTGCAGGTGATCGTACGTTGTCCGCGGCTATCAAATTGCTCAATGCAGGGACAGGGTGGGGTGTTTACAATTGTTGTGGTCGGTGGACAGGTGGTGGTGGGACAGGGTGGGTTGGTGGTTTTACAGGGTGCAGGAGTAGTGACACAGGGTGTAGGAGTAGTGGTACAGGGTATTTGAGTGGTAGTACAGGGTGGTTGAGTGGTGGAACAGGGTGGCTCTGTGGTGGTACAAGGTGGCTCTGTGGTGGTACAAGGTGGTTGAGTGGTGGAACAGGGTGGTTGAGTGGTGGAACAGGGTGGCTCTGTGGTGGTACAAGGTGGCTCAGTGGAGGTACAGGGTGGTTCAGTTGTGGTACAGGGTGGCTCAGTGGTGGTACAGGGTGGCTCAGTGGTCGTACAGGGTGGCTCAGTGGTGGTACAGGGTGGCTCAGTGGTGGTACAGGGTGGCTCAGTGGTGGTACAGGGTGCCTGAGTGGTGGTACAGGGTGCCTGAGTGGTAGTACAGGCTGTTGTTGTGGTCTCCCCTTTACACGGCGGTCTTGTGGTTGTACATGGATCTCCTTTGTTCTCCTCTGCCGCCACCCAGGCGAACAGCGTTATCAGCACTCCCAGCAGCAGCAGCAGATTGTCTGAGATTCAAATAAAAATTGCGATGCACCCTGTAAGCAATGCACTTCCAGTTTGGGCCATTTCGATTACTTACGAACTCTCATTCTTTTTGTTGTCGCTCAACTTCTTCGCTGACGAATAAACTGCATTGGCCTCCGTTTCTGTGGTTTTTATACCACACCAAAGAGTCTTCTTATCGCCAACCACTCAAGTGACTACACAACTGCTGCCCCGTTCCGGGCTCATTAACAAATTGACAAGACAAGGTAGGTTTAAATTCCGGGGAATACATTTGCCATGCTGTTTCTAACAGCTTTGGCCAACACCATTTGACTTGAGCATGCTGATGGTATTGACATTTGGCTTGGGTCATTTGGCAAGCCGTACGCAGCCTGTAAAATAGTTGAAATTGGCTGTTAACTGATTTCGCCCGCCCCATTTGGCCACTTGGCCAGTACAAACAAGAGATTTCGGTTTACGGCCTCGGACCCGGAAGTGTTAGACGAGCAGAAAAAAAAAACGAGGAAAAGTGTACAAGTGCTGGCCATTTGGCAGCCGATAAAATGGGCAGCGAGCCTAAGGGGGCGTATGTGTGCGTAATAATTTTTATTCCCGCCGCACACAAAAGGGGGAAACGAGTGAAAACTGGCTGCCGCCGGTTGATGTCCCCTGGACAGGCAAACACAAAAAATATCCATGTTGGATTGTTGGCAAAACTTTTGTAATTAAATATGGTTGTTGCAGTTAAGATTTATGCGCAAATTTTATAGATGCTACCCCGCTGAGGGCTGAGGGTAGATGTGACAAGCATGCAAATATACAAACATAGAAACATGCAAACTTGCAAATATGGAAACGTGCAAACAAGTGCAAATATACAAAGATATAAACATACAGACATACGTACAGGCAAACATACCAAAATGCAAACATGCAAACATACAAACATAGAAACCTAACAACATACAAACGTGCAAACGTGCAAACATACAAATATGCAAACAAACAAACTTTTAACAATCTCAGGCAAACTATTCATCACTTTGCTTACAAAAAACATACCAAAGGTGAAAGCAATATCGGATTGCACTCAAAAACGGTTTTGTTTTTTTGTGCTGCCTTTGCCCTACTCGAGACGACTGTGTGCTTTGGCACAAAGCAGCTTCAAGCAGCTCTCTCGTTGCTTCTTTTTTTACCTTCTTCAACTATTCTCTACTCTTTGCCATGTGCCTCTCCTTTTGATGTTTATTTACAGGGTATTGATATCATTTCACTGTCCCCCCTTTCTGCCTAATTTCCTATGCACAAAGTCAACAAAAAGTAACAATGGTTGTCGCTCCACCCGTGCCGCGTGCTCCTCGTCGCTTCTTGGGCCATAAATTATTATTTATTTAAAGCGCAAAGCATTTTCGATTTGTTTGGTAAAATGTTGGAGCGTTTAAAAATGAATGCATAAATAATTTTCAATTCAACGATATGCTGGACAAAGGGCTTGGCGCTGGGAGATCTGTTTTTTTTGGGCGGGTTTGTTAAGTGAAAATGAGAAATAAAAGCCTAAAAGTAGGCTGTGAAAATTTGATTCGGGCCGCAGTGATACAGGGAAATTAAATTCAACTAAAATGTTATCTGCCACATAAATTAAGCACTTAAACCCGTTCCGGCTCTGCTTTCTTGGGGCAAAGTTTTTTTGGGGACCTGCTGCCGTATGAATAATGAGGCGAGCCGGCAGAAAGACAAACAAAGACACGGCTCAATGGGAAATTTTGCCAGGGAGCTGAAGAATGGCAAATTAAATTAAACACACACACACACACACACGGAGAGAGAGGGAGCCGAGTATGCTCTGTGTAAAACTCATTAGTGAAGTGACCGGAAATCTTATGAAAATCTGTAAAGACACTAAAAGGATTCGCACATGTCGGAGCGGGTCGGGGGGTAGTCACTCATGCATGTACTTCAATTTTTCAGCAAAATGAGTGCACATTTGACAAAACACACACCTTCAGTGTCAAGCCAGGAGCCCAACGGAGCCAAGAAATCCCTGCAGGACATATGTCCTGGCTGTCTCTGGCTGACTCGGGTTTGGCTCCCGCCTGTGTTATTTTACATGCTTTTTATCAGCTTGCCTGCTGCATGCGGAGAATGCCGCCCGAAAATTTCGGTGTGTGTGCGAGTGTGTGTGAGTGAGTGTGTGTTAGTGTGTGCTCATATTTTATAACAATAACAAAATCACTGCCATCGGACGTACTTAGTTTTGGGGCTTGCCAGGCCAGCAAAAACCCTGGACCCTGGCAAAATTTCTGTAAACAAGGCAAACACGAACACACGGCAAACTACGTGAGCCAAGCACCTCACAGCGACCCATAATAAAGTACATAGACAAAGCGGAGAGACGTGGAAAAAACCCAGTTGCAAGATTTACGTACTGACCAAGGGATCGTGGGTGGAGACTCTGCCTTGGCATGCACTGATTAACCGAAGATTGTATACACTCACTGGGATGGGGGTTAAGCTTTTGAAAGGTCGCGCCATGAAACATATGTACAATTGATGAAAGTTCAGTTACCCAGGATCAATGTTATGTCTGTTAACAGGTTCCCCAATGCACTTTTTATACACTTTACTCGTAGAGTAGAAAGGTGCGACCTTTATGCTTAGTAAACCTACAGAGACACAACACACCACAAAGAAGGCTAGTAAATCGAGCAGCTATTCACCCTTTATCATCTGCGATCAAAGTCTACAACCAACTGTCGGTCCATCAACAATCACTACATGCCTGCGATGGCATAACTGCTTGGGAATTGCAGAGCAGCATGCGTGCAAAAAACATCGAGAGGCAGTAAAATGTTGATACTTCGGTCATGCAAATGTATGAAACAGGCAGAAGGAAACATCTCCGACCCTAGTCGAGCCGATCCAGCCTTGTCAGTCCGTCTCTCCGTCCGTATGTGCGACTTTTTGTCTGTAAGTCTGTCTGTAGGAACATCTAGATCGAGTTCAAAGTTGAACTTGATCTTTCAAATAAATGTACAAAGAAAAAAAATTGGAATAAATCCTTTTTAAGTACCAATTTTTGGATATTCAATTGTCCATGAAATGTTAAATGGATCTTTAATATTCATCCAACGGAGCTGAAAATCATCCAAAGGATATGAAAAATGGATTTTTTTATATCAACAAAAATATATCAACTAATATCTATTCCTAATGGATCGTTTTTTCTCTGTATATAAATCGAAATAGAGAGAATCAATACATAAGCTCATAAAAGCTGTGTATCCCATATATTTTTTGGATATATGATTTGTTCTTTAAATTCAGAACGAAATGCATGGCAGTGAAAAGTTTTTGCTCTGCGACCCAATTGATGAAATGGTAAATCTATTGGATAAACAGATATGCAAACAAAGCAAGGCGGTTCTTTGATAATGCCTAACGAGATCGGATAGACTAGAAATAGTTTATGCAAATCTAAGCATAAATATATGAATGTCAGCATTGGATGTAACTCAAAACCAGTGTGATGCTAATTACTGTATCGTCTGAACGCCTTTTTGAGAGGGGCATGATTTGGTGTCTTAAGCTTAAGGATTGATTTGCTTGAGCAAGAACACAGATCCTAGGAGAAAAAAAGGAAGTGAAGACAGCTCCAACGACACCAGCTGCACTGAAAGGTCTTCCCCACTCTTAAGACTTAGCAGAGACTGGATTTTATGGTTATCAGAAGGCTTCACGACTTCTGTCTTAGCTGTGGGAATACGCAGTTGCCTTGCACTTCTACTACGGAAATCCATCCTTCCAAGATTTGAGAAGTCTGGTATTTCTGCGCCCAATACACCTGACTAGAGAGACTCGAAGACCTAGAGTAACCGTTTAGTTTAGTTTCAAATTTTGCCCCTGTAATAAAAAATTGTTAAAAATGAGTCTATAAGTCTATAATCCCTCAAAATGTAATACATACTGGATAATAAATGGCAGAGTTATAAAGGTTATATCAAACGTTGCATACTTTTCAGAGCAGCATGCTTTGCTTGCTGCAATAGTGGTGAAATGCTTACATTAATGTTAATGCTCTGTTAACTAACATAAAAAAGGGTGATAAAACATTAATTCCACTGCGTAAGGGGTATATCAAAACGGCCAGATCGGTTGACTATAGCTTAGAACTGTCGGAAAATGTGTCTTAGTGAAAAGAATACCTTGTGTATAAAATGAGAACGTCTCGAAAACGTCTTTGTATATAGTAGTTTTTTATGTTTTTCATAGCTCCAACAAGATTCTTCAAAATCGGATAACTATATGGTTGGCAGAGGAAAGATAGGTCTGAAAAATATTTGAGTAAGCGAAACTTGTTGGTTTTTTTTAAGGAAAAGTCTTTAAAATTGTCATATATTCTATATTACCTGTTTTCACCAAGCTTGACCAACATCGGATGACATATATATATGATGATATAAGAACAATCGAAAATCTAAATATTATGCTACGAATTACGAATATATAAAATGCTTGAAACAGTTTCAGTATTGTATATGATGTCTTGAGTCTTAGACCCATGCTAAGAAGATTTGAGTTCGTCTCACAGCACAGCTATGTGAAAAGTTGTAACTACTTTTGAAAAGATTGTTCCAAACGAGCAAAACCTGCAAGTGTATAAAAACTTCGCCACAGACGAAGTCAGCTTAGTCTATTCGTTTTAGTTTTCTAGAAAAAAAAGAAAGAAAAAAAAACAAGAACTACAACCAAGTGTCTTTGATGTGCAGCTCTTTGGAATAGGGCAAGCTCTCGCAGCCGCTGCCTAAGATTTTGTTGACTTTATGTTTAGTTGGGCCTTTTACCTGTATTGTAAGTGGAGACCGCCAGCCGTACAATGGCCAATTTCTGGCTAAGTAAATGTTGGAGAGAGAAAAAATATATATATTATATTTACACAGAGTATAATAATTTTTTTGTACTGCAGCAGCAGAACTTTTTCTGTTAACTTTTTTTGTGTGTGTCCTCTTACCTTGCCTAGCTCGCCCTCCTCTCAAATTGTTGAATAATTGCAGTTGTTGTGCAGTTTTTTCCATTCTCCACCCCCCCTGCCCATCGACATGGCGTTGTTTTCGCATGCAAATTTCTGCAAGTTCTTTTCGATTTCAGTTTCAGTTTATTTGATGGCATTCGCTGGGCCTGCTGCTGTTGTAGTGGCAGCTTTTTGTATTAAACATTTGTTTGCATTTTGTTTGCCTTTGAATGAAGTGTGTGAAGGGGCGAACTACAACAATTACAAGCAATTTGCCAAGAGGCAGAGAGCGGGTCCCAAAAAAAGTTCAGCCAAACACATTATGAGTCCATTGGGTTTATCTATGTATTGTTGGGGCTTTGCCTGCTTCTTTGGTGCAAAGTTTTGTATTTTGTTGCTTCTATTTTTAGTTTACTTTTTTTTGCCAAATTGAATTGTGCGCGGTAGGTCGTTGTTTTTATTTTTTGTTGTCTTGTTTCTGTTTCTTTTTTTTTTTTCTATAAAATTATTCGAAAAAGTTTGGTGCGTGACTAAGCGGCGAAAATTGTTCGAGAAGTAGACCAACTGAGGAGCCGGAAACGGCATAAGATACTTAAGCCAAGCCGGTTGACTTGATGTTCCATACTTTTCAATAATTTGATGGAATTCAACAATATTTGTGTCGAGTGAAGTGAAGCAGGATTGACGGAGCGAGAGATTCTGTTGAATAATTTATGGTTCTGCTTAAAGAATTTGGATACATTTTAAGCTGAAATCGGAACTGGATTTAAATCAACCAAATTTTGAATTTGCTTGTTCTATTCCCATTTCCATTGATGTCAAACATGCTGTAGTATAAAATGTGCTCCGACCTTGATATTCAGCACACAGTTACTAAGTAGGCGATACTAAGTAATCGATACCAACTCAGTACTTAATGCTAAGTACTCCATACTTTGTACTCAGTACTTGATTATCAGTGTTGGATACTAAGTTTTCATTACTAAGTGATCAGTGCTAACTAATACTCAGTACTCGATACTCAATTCTAAGTTTTAAATACCAACTACGCGTTACTTAGTGATCGATACTACCTATTAGATACTCAGTACATGATAGTGGGTACTCGACAACAAGTACATGATACCAAGTACTTGATTCTTACTACTCAGTTGTCGATTCTAAATTCTCCATACTGAGCACTAAGTATACTCTGTACTCGATACTCAGTACTCAATTCGATGTACACTAAGAGAAAAAAAAGAGAATTTCATGCTTGAATCAAGAATGTTCGATGTCAGAGGTTCGATGAGAATGAAAATTCTTGTTCCAAGAGCGAAATTCTTGATCCAAGTAAGAACTTTTGATCGCGTTTTTCTTAATCCAAGAGCTTTAATACTTCATCCATGTACGAATCATTCTCAAATCAAGCAGCATAGTTATTGAATCAAGCGTTAAGCATACTTCAATTTAAGATTGCTCATACTTGAATCAAGAGCTTGCAACATTGTCAAAAACCGATAACGTTCTTCATCGATTGTGCTCTCCGCTCGATAGCTTCCCCACACACTCCTTTCCCATAAAAAACAAAACTGAGAGAGCGAGATAAAAGTTGTGTTCTCTCTTTCTTCTTTACCTCACTCTCCCAGCCAAAAAACACTGCACTGAAACCGAATTGAGCTCGATTTCAAGAGCGAAGTTCTTGAAAATTCGAGAACGAATATAGTTTTTATACCCTTGCAAAGGGTATTATAATTTTGCCCAGAAGTTTGCAACGCATAGAAATATTCATTTCCGACCCTATAAACTATATATATTCTTGATCAGGGTGACGAGCTGAGTCGATTGAGCTTTGTCCGTCCGTCTGTCTGTCTGTTTCTACGCGAACTAGTCTCTCAGTTTTAAAGCTATCGAGCTGAAATTTTCACAGAGTCTTCTTTTTGCTGCACACTACTAATATGTCGGAACCGACCGGATCGGATGACTATATCTCATAGCTCTTATAGGAACAATCGGTCAGAAAACTAGTTGTAGTATGAAAAACTTTTTTCTTTTGAATGGAAACGTCTCCAAACTTTGTAATCGTAGGTTTTCTATGTTTTTTTTATAATTTTTTTATAATTCTACCAAGTTTTATTAAAATCGGACATCTATATGGTATAGCTGCCATACAAAAGGTAGGTCTGAAAAACAGTTTTAGTTAGAAAAAGTTTTTTGTTTTTAATGGTAGCATCCTGTAATTTTGTATTTGTTTGTTTCACGTGCTTTCACATAATTTTTTTTTAATTAATTAATAATTTTTGGCCAAATCGGATGACTATATCATATAGCTCCCATACGAACGATCGGTCGGAAAATGGGAAAAATACAATTTTTTGAAAATATATAAGCCAGCACTTGCAAGGGTATAAAAACTTCGGCACAGACGAAGTTTGCTTAGCTTTCTCGTTTTTTAAGAGCGTTCGTTCTCCTTTTTCTGGGTGAACTCTACGAACAACTCGCTACTAAGGAATCGATATTAACTATCTGATACGCAGTACTTCATACTAAGTTTTCGACACTGAGTACTTGATACTAAATAGTCGATACTTAGTACTTGATGCGAAGTACTCAATGCACGGTACTCAATACTCAGTACTCGCCACTAAGTTATCGATAACAACTATTCGATACGGAGTACTTAATACCAAGTTCTCGAAGCTATATGCTCAGTACTAGTTTCTAAGTACTCGATGCCAAGTTCTAGATACTAAGCACTTAATACTTAGTATAAACACTCGATACTAAGTTAACAATACTAAGAGTTCGATACTAGGTACTCAGTACTAAATACTCGATACTTAGTACTTGATGCGAAGTACTCAATGCACGGTACTCAATACTCAGTACTCGCCACTAAATTATCGATAACAACTATTCGATACGGAGTACTTTATACCAAGTACTCGATGCTAAATGCTCAGTACGCGTTTCTAAGTACTCGATGCCAAGTACTCGATACTAAGCACTTAATACTAAGGATAAATACTCGATACTAAGTTAACAATACTCGGAATTCGATACTCAGCACTCGATACTCGGCAATCGAGCATGACATATCGGCGTGTTGCGTGACGCTAAACACAATTATCACTCCTACTCCTAGTTGTCACATCACAAATGAAACATTACTCACTTACGGAGAACTGAGCACTTACTACTTTCCCACAATCGCATTAACTCATTAAATCTCCAATCAGGTAAATGCTCGAGTTCCCCATTCCAATTGAAAATACACCATAATTGTCACTTAAGGCGGAGTCCATTCATTTTTGCTCTCCATTTCCCCCATGTGCTGCATCATCTCCCACGCCAGTTCTGACTTTTGTTCCCAGTCAACGGCATGAAATGGCTCAGTGTGAAAAATTCATTTAAGCAGTCCGTAAACTACAGCACCATATATCATCACAACTTTTGGGGGTAGCATCACCAACCACAGGCCCAAAGCAAGTGGCAAGCAAAGAAAATTGGCAAAAAGCCCAAGACCGGCCTCGGCCCAGGCGCGCGCCTAGTTCATAAATCATTAGACTCGATTGTCTGGCTAACACGTTTCCTGGTACCTACTTGCCCAGCCTGATCTAGATAGCCCTGCCCCAGGCGCACACTAAATTAATAAAGCATTTGCTATCTCATAAAAAAAAGAGAAGAAATTATGAGTAAGGTAACCCCAGAAATTGCAGCCTCCAAAAGCAGAAAAAAACCCCCAAAAAAAAAGCAGATAATAAGCAATGAATTATCCTACACGCAACGAATTTCAAAACCTACCAAAATCCTGTCTGTGTGTGTGGACGTCTCCTGCAATTTATCGCACGTTACGCCTGATGCTGAGAGTTGTAATTTTTCACGCAAAAGAAGAAAAAAACAGACACACACACACACATGATGGAAGAGATGGCACTGGCAATGAAAATGGAGATGAAGCGACTGACGCACCACCTATGTTTGACACCGCACGAAAGCTTGGCAACTGCCAGATGATCTAATTAGAGTGTAAGCTGGTGGCTGGAACAGCAGAGCACAAAAATAAAATTGAGCCAAGCAGCTGCCACTCCAACTTACAAATTATCCTGCGGAAGAGTGCAAATTCCATTCTGCTGCTTCGAAGTTACCCACAGTTGTTGCATTCTTCTTGTGGTGACATTTTGGTCGCCTGTACCACAAAATAAATAATTTAACAGGTACACATGTAACTGTGTGTGTGTCGACTTACATACTTCATGAAAAGGATAACGAATGACTCTACACGCGCACACATAATGCAAGATTAATTCCTGATGTCGTTATAAATAAAAGCTCGAGCATTTTATAGCATTCCACGCCTCCAACCACGCTCCATGGAAATGCCTGACAAAAAAAAGGGGTTCCTTGCAGGCTGGACATGCATAGACAGACAGACAGGCAGACGAGGGGGAGAGGCGGCCGCCTGAGGTAATATGTGGCGTATACGCAACGTCAATGGCCAAAAGAATAATGTTGCATTTTATTTCTCCCGACAGTAATTTGAGCACGAAACGCGTTTTGTTCACATAATCGGATTTGCAGCCGGTTGACTAACACACCAGCACACACCAGCACACACACACATTCACACATGCTTATGCATGTATTTTTCATATGTACAGAATGGCAATCGCACATTTAATCGTGTGACAGCCATCGGACATTTTCTTTTCATTTGGCATTTGTCGCTCCCTCGTTATGCCCTTACCATTTACAGGACCATCAAAAAAGACCAACAAGTCGACCCTTCGCAATTGGTATTAAATGTGAATTGATTTCAATATAAAAGTAGATGGATGGGGTTTTGGGACTGATTCCTGTATATATTTGCTTAATCAGTCAAGTGTTCGCTTCCCATACTTAAAATAAGCATTTCGGCTCAGGTTGCCGGATATTTCGATAGTATGTTCATATATCGATACTTTGGACGGTATTAAGAAAGGTATTTTTCTATATTCATATTTTAGGTTACAAAATATCAGGAGAATTGTCCAGAACAGCGACCTGTTTTAAAAAAATTCCACATAAAATTCCATCGATTTTGCTATTCTTGCACTAAATTTATGCATGTGCTTTTCGTTAATTGTCAAATAAATAGTTAAAAATATCAATTTTTGACAGGGTTCGAAATTGCTCGCTGCTCTCGAGGGCCAGCTCTTGCTCTCAGCTCATAGCACTCGGCTCTTGGTTTCCGAGCTGAGAGCCCCACGTCGAGAGCCCTGAGCCATCAACCAGCTCTCCGCTCGTGACCAACGGCAAACAGCCCCGAACTGAAAGCCACTGCTCGGAAGCCGTGAGCCATCCACCGGCTCTCGGCTCGTGAGCCACTGCTCTCGAGCTCCGGAGCCAATTTGGGGGTTCCCTTTATTGAATTAAAAAAATCTGCTCAAAAAAATCGAACATCAAAAATTGATTTTTGCAACGCCAAATTCGCGAATCCGGCCACTGTGCGACGACGAGATCTCCCTCGGCGATGTTCGGCTTCTACTGGTGCATCTTGGCCCGGGTCTGCAATCCCAGCACGCATTCCCGGGACGAACGCTGCCAGAACATGTGCCTGAGAGACGAGACAAGTCGCAATCGCTTCAAGCAGCTGAGACCCTGCTGGTCCGGGATCCCGACTACTAGTGGAGCGATCAGCGACCCGCCTTTCAGTAGGTGCGCTGGGGTGAGAGCCTCTCCATCGCTTGGGTCTTGGCTCAGCGGTCCCAGAGGTCGAGAGTTCATCACTGCCTCGACTCCCACCAGCACCGTTGGAGACTCTTGGCAGTTTTTACACCTGCCTCCCATAGACCCCCGAAGTGAGGAGGTCTTGGAGGTATGAACGCAAACGTGCATCCGCTCCTTGACGCGAATGCCCTATCCCTATCTATCTTCCTTCGCAGGTCCTCGAAGTTTCGACTTGCTCCGACGAAGTTTGTCGCATTGTCGCAATGGACGACTTGGGGAACGCCGCGGTGACCAACGAACCTTTGGAAAGCCAATAAAAAAGAATCAGTTGATAAGTCTGAATCAAGCTATAAGTATACCGCCTTGGATGCAAACACATAAAAAGAACAATATAAGACTTATAAGGGAGCTATCCACAAATCTTAAGAGACGTATTCGCTGGGCCACAAAAATCAACGCCACATGTAGAAAACGGGCGGAGAGCACGAAGCCGATCTGCAGGCAAATTTTCCATAATACGGGATAAACGGATACATGATCGCACTGTCTGAGGACAGATCTCTTGAGCGTTAACTAGCCACAGTCGCTCTCTATGTTGGCTTAGGAGTGCACTAGGGATCGAAAAGATTTGACGTCACGGACAATATGTTCCGTTTTGTTGCAAGTACACTCATAGAAGAGTCGTCCAGCTTAAATTTAAAAACGTCTTCATGAGGTAGCCAAGAAATTCCAAACGCGGATATCTCAGGACAGTTCGAGAACCATCTCGCTAGTTCGAACCCTGCTTCTTGCAACACCTGAGATACTTCAGACTTAATCGCCTTTAGTTCTTCGACGCATGCAGCACCAGTCAACATATCATCGACATAAAAGTCGGTCCGAATAACGTATGCTGCTTTTGGGTGAGAGACTTCAGCAGTCTCACTCAACCTTTTTAAACACCTGATAGCAAGAAAAGGGGCTGACGCAGTGCCACAAGTCACGGTGTTTAGTACAAACATTCTCAAAGGCTCAGGCGGATCTCTCCTCCAAACTATGAACTGAAATTGTCTATCCGATTCATTTACCATTACTTGGCGATGCATTTTCTTTATATCCGCAGTTAGCGCGTATTTATTTAATCTGAATCGGAGTAGAGTAGAGTATAGCTCCTTCTACATCGTAGGACCGACCATCAGGATGTCATTCAACGCAATCTGAGTAGACTTCTTGCATGACGTATCAAAGACAACGCGCAGCTGTGTGGACGTACTTTGTGGTCTCAAGACGCACTGATGCGGAATGAAATAGTGAGGTGCGCTAGGTATTTTATTTTCAAGTTCTGTCATATGTCCCAATGAAAGGTACACTTCCATGAAATCCATGTACATTCCCTTTACTTGATCCTCTCCGGACAATCTACGTTTGAGCGACATTTGTTGGCAAAATGTTTCTCACACATCTCTTGTTCTGGAGACATAACCTTAGTTGGAGATGGGAGGCTTTCCAGTGACCAAAATTTTTCTAAGGTGCTATCTATCGAAGCTATCGATTCCTCCTGACAACTTAGGTTAACCACTTTCTCTTGGCCGCTCGTCGAGTTCAACTTATATCGTCCAGACACAATCCAGCCAAGAAGTGTTTTTTGCAAAATCGGACAATCTGGACCTTGTTTAATCTGACCGATAGATAGCAATTCAAAAAATGTTTCTGCTCCTATTAACATGTCTATCTTTTGTGGCTTATAAAAGTAGAGATCCGCCAACTGCAGGTTTTCAGGAATATTCCAGCCGCTTAAGTTCACGGTATGGTCAGGCTGATAGCTCGAAATCGATTTTATTATCCAAAAATCGGCTGAAAACTCACTGCAATTGACTCGCGACTTCACCACAGTATATTTTTTTTTCTTGACTTGAGAAATGGCTTCGCCAATTCCTAGCAAGCTGATACATGAATCTTCCCTACATATCTGCAATCGTTGTGCAAGCTCTTCTGTAACAAAGTTTGTTTGGGAACCAGAGTCGAGCAGCGATTGGGCTAATATCAGTTCGCCGCTTTAAGTTCGAACACTAACGATTGAGGTAGCCAAAATCACCTTTTCTAATGCCGTCGCACTGTGGCCCAGATTTGCCCCGCCTTGGACCAAACCCTAATTTACATATTGTTAAAAAGTTAAACTTTTTTTGGCTTAAACGATAGTTTAAGCACACAAATTAAGGTAGCCAAAAAATGGCTTAGATACTATATATTGACGGACAAAAATGTTACAGCCGCGTAAGCTTGGTCAATTTTTCACAAACCGAAAAATGCAACTGTTTTGGATTATTAGTGTACTTTGACTTAACAGATCTTCAGATGCAGTGAACATTTTTAAGTTCTTAAAATTTTCATAAATTGGTCTATTATTTCTCTTTTCAGAAATATATCGTCTTGGCTTGTGAACAATCTTTTGGCGCAGGTATCTATTTTACACCTGTTTTAAGACTTTCGGAGGCTACCAAAAGTTGTCTTCAAAAGTCTTCAAAGATTTGATTGATTCATTTTACAGTCTAAAGTGTCCCCTTTAAGGAACATATCATTAGCAGAAAAAGTGATTTTAGTGAAAAAAGTCAAGGTTTTACTGAGCACGCGTGTCTAATTCGTTCGCATGTATGTTTGTACAAAGATTTTTTTGCACACAATTTTTTCGTGCTGACTTTTGAACTGGCTTTTTATACCCTTCCACATAATATTGCCAAATTGGATCGAAATGATCATGCCACTGCGGCTTTTGATAAAAATCGAATGAATTTACTAAAAAAAAAAAATAATAATAAAAACTGTATGTGTTTGCTAATATAATTGTAAGTGTGGAGATACTGGTTTCCATCCCGAATTGCCCAAGTTAAAAACAACGAAAATGAAATTAACAATTAGCTCAGCTGCGACTGCGCTTAGACTAAGTATGTATAAGACACAAGCTTAGGCGTCCACGCAGCTGCTGTTTCTAAATATAGAACAGGCGAGTGGGGTACAATAATAATCGCGAATCGAAGCAAGCAAACATTAATTGGTGGCAGATGGCCTTTGATATTAATGACAATTTAATAAGAACTTTAGAGAAAGATTTTTTGGGCAGCGATGCGCAGATGTTCTGCTCCGAACATACACCCCCCGTTGTAAGGTGCAGGCTTTCAACAGACCCATCCAAAAGGGGCGGAACTGCCAGCTTCACTGCTGCGCGTTTGGCAGTGCAAATAAGTGCGACTCGAACGGCTCGATCTCTTCCAGGAATGACGCTTTCAACGCGTCCCAGCGGCCAGTGTAGCGGTGGCACGTTCTCTTCCTTGAGAAGGACGAGAGCACCTTCGTCCAGGACTTGGAGTATGCTCCATTTTTGCCAGAAAATTTGTTTCATTTGGCAGAGACGCTGCCAACGGCTCAGAAGGTTGATGCGGAGATGCGTCACGTCCGGCTCGCAAAATGCAGAAATTGCTGATCCTGTAAGAAAATGATTCGGAGTCAACACATCCAGGTCGTCAGGGCTTTCTGTAAGGGAGTAAAGTGGGCGAGAATTAAGCATCGAAGATATTTCGCAAGCTATGGTTTGGAATTCATGAAGGGTGAATATGGTTTGGAATTCATGAAGGGTGAATATGTATGAGCCGACGCATCGTCGTTGCGACGATGCGATGAAGGTGATATTTGGCTGCTTTAACAGCCGCCTCCCATAAATCCCCAAAATGTGGAGATCGAGGAGGAATGAACTTCCAGTCGAAGCCATTTGATATAAAAAGGTTGGAGACGAAATTGTTGTGTGGGTTGCTCAGGAACAGATGCCTAAGTTCGGCCAGCTCATTTTTGGAACCAACAAAGTTGGTGGCGTTGTCCGTCCAGATAGTGCGTGGCTTCGGCCTCAGGCTTATGAATCCTCTCAACGCAGCTAAAAAGGCATCGGTAGAGAGATCTCGTACGATTTCCAAGTGTGATTTAACAGGGGGTCGATTCCTAGTTTCAGCCTTGTAGTAGAGCTGTCCGTAAAAGTCAATGCTTGTGGTCTGGAACACCGGATTCGATCGCACGCGTTCTGCAGGAAGGCTTCCCATGATCTGCTCCATTCAGACGGGTTTTAGACGAAAGCATCGAACACACTTTCGAATAATGTTTGCGACATATTTACGCCCTACAATGGGCCAAAATCTCTTTTTCAAAATTGCAAACAAGCACTTGGCCCCAGCATGTGAGAACTTTTCATGATAGAAGGTTATGATGGCATTGGATACGGGATGTCTTTTGGGCAACCAAATGGGATGCTTGGCCTTATAGTCTAATTGAGAGTTTTGCAGACGTCCGCCAAAACGAATCAGTCCGGTTGAGTCTAGAATGGGGTTGAACGAAGCCAGAGCACTCTTTGTTGGCAAAGGCTTATTGCTGCTCAACGACTTATACACCCCAGCAAAATGCACACACTGCATGGCGCTTACGAGCAAGTAGGTTCCATTTTTGATGTCCTCAATGCTGAGAGGCCACTCCGATCTTGGTCTATCCTTGAAATGGAACAAGTAAAATCTAAAAATGTATGCAAAAATTCTCGAGCCTTCCAAACGAATTTTGATACATACACTAAGAAAATTTTCTTTCTAAAATAGCCCAAAATCTCTCTAACTAGAATTAAGAAAATCGACCATTTTTTTGCGCCTTGGGTAAATTGGTTTTAATTTTAGAAAAATTAAAATCTAAATTTCTAAAATCATGAAAAAAGTGTCTTATTTTAATGAATAGCTTACCGTAAAAATATTTCAGAAAATTCGCAAAGGTACATTTAACTTTCCTTTTTTTTTTTGTTTTTATTTATATTATTTCTTACAAATATTTACATTATTTTATAATTAAAACTAGATTCAAAATAAAACTTTGGTTTCAAATAGCAATTATCATTAAGTGTAGTCTTATGGATTGGTGGGTTTTCAAGCTCTTCCATGTTCATTATAGTAAATTCTAAGAAATTTGTTATCTTATATGACATACAATGTTCGCAAAATTGTGATTCAATTGTTAAACATAAAAATAATACTTCTTCATTATAGCTCAAAACCTCTTTAATTTCATATGATCTAAAGTGTGGCACAACAGTATATATTATTAATCCTTTTTTGTAAATTGTATTGCGCTTCTTAACATACGAATGGCTTAATAAACTATTCATATTGGGAAAAAACTATTCATATTAGAAATAGATTGAGTTAGTCGCTAAACATTTTGTTGGGCTCAAAAAAATATACTTGTCCTTAAAATTCTGTATGTAACTAGCAAAATTAAGATTTAATTTTATAGCTAATGAAGCTACAATATTTTTTCTGGACAAGATATTTTTGGCATACGATTTGCATGTCCTTAGACATGCATGTGTTTAGACTCGAACGGAAAAGTCCATAAGTACTTTAATGGACGGGATTCAACCAAAATTCGGTATATTCAAAAAATTATGTTTAGGTTTCAGGGTATCATTAAACAAAGCAGTGTATTCTTTATTGTGATAAATAATAACTTCCTTCAATACTCTTAAGTCTTTTTGACTATACTTTGGGAAAGTTATATAATCTATAAGTTTAAGTAGATTTTTAACAAATTTCCAAACGGTATCATCTTCCGGAACCAAATCCCCTATCATTAGTGGAAAAATTGTAATAAAAGTAAGTAGTTCTCTTGCAATTGCTTTTAAAATACGGTGCTTTAAATAAGACATTTGAAAGGGCGGACACAAATTGCCAATTTCGGTTTCTTCGAATTCAAAATTGGTTTTTCTTATATTCAAAAGTTCCAAATCAAAAATATTATTATTAATATAGTAAACTATTATATGACAAAGATCGTACATTAAAATTCCCTCAAAAATATCTTGAAGTATATCAACCGAAAAATTGGAAACAGCGGAAAAATGTCTAAGTTTATTGAACTCACATTCGTTCTTTATCCCTGTTAATGAAAGATTTCCAATTTGAAGGTCCTGCTTATAATTTAACTCGTTTCGTTGTTTGCCAATATCATCAATCTATGATAAAGTATACTCTTCTTTCGTTATTTTGCAAAATCTGCAGAAAAATGTGGAGGAAAAGGAAGAAGTAAATCCAAGAATACTACACAAAAAAAATGATATGATCTGGTACTCAATGTTATATTATTTCATATCATTAAAAAGCCGATATGATAAAGTTACGAATGATCTGTTCGAAAATATCAATCTGATATTTTCGAGAATATAAAATCAATATTAATAAGATTATATTGATATTTTATAATGTCATTATGATACAACACATAAAAAAATATATACTGCATATAGAACTCCACTGTGCTTTTAGTGGCTAAGTACTATTAATAATTTTAGAGAATCAGAAAAACACAAATACATGTTTTTTATTATTTAATTTACTTTACCTCTCCTTGACTGGGGATCGAACTCCCGACCTCTCGCTCTTAACAGGAATAGAATGGCGTATTATCGGACTGCACCGTCGGACACGTGTGTGTGGCGACACGCCGCAGAGCCTACTTAAATAATTCGTTACGGTTTCTGAAATTTCGAATCGAAACACCATTCCATCTTCACATTTTCTATACGTCCCTTTCTCTTTTTGGTCAAAATTAAATGTTTTAGTCTCGAAATGATATGAAAAAAAAGATATTTGCCAAAATATCAAATTAACCAGCCAAGATTAAATTGATATTGTCTTTTTTTTTTCTTTGTGTACCTAAAACTAACCCCAAAATAAAATAAACTATTTGTTCCTTTCCATTTACAACAATGTCGACTCCATTTGTTTCCAAGTCGATTAACAGCTCTACTAACTTAAAAAGGCACTTCGCGTTTCCTAAGGATTTAATGTCAGCTGACTTAAACAATGCCGCTGTAAAAATATGGTTATGATTAATTGGTGAAGTTGGAAATGAAATGTAAACTCCAGAAGTGGAGCGCAGTAACGGATTATTTATCTCAAAGTCATCTACATAGAGAAAATATGGAACTACAATTTTATTGCTTTTATTGTAATCAAATTCTATTTTTTTCCACAAATTACCACTTACAAAGTTTTTTATGTTTTTCAGTCTGTGAGGTTCCTTGTATAAATCCATCAACTTTAATTTTTTTATTAGCTTAAATTCAGTTTGAATCTCCTTAAATGGTTTCTCGAAAACAGAAATAAGATGTTCTAGTTCAATTTCAATAGATGAATCTCCATGTAAAGCCGTAAATTTAGACTTTAACATTAACAGCTTACTTTAAATTGGTAATGTGATATTTTCAACTTTCTTATGTTGTAATTCAAATGTTTCCTTCCGAGGTATTTTTAACTTTTGTCAGAAGCTCAGAGCTGTCGTGAATGCTGCAGAAAGTAGCATCATTATTATTAATATTTTAACCGATGAGAATTGGGAGAAAGATTGAGAAATTGCTGACATTTCGAGATGTAATGATCAGATGAGTGACAAATGTTGCACGTTGACTGAGTATGAGCGTTAGTAGATGCGATGAGAATGTTTGTTTTAGGTTTCGATAAGTTTTTTCCCACCTCTTGGCTAGATGTTTGGGTTACCATAGCCGATTTCAAGTTCTCCATCATCCGGCATCTTTTCTCCAGAAATGAAGCCATACTGGACCAACTAGGCAACATTGCGGTTGACAGATTCTCCTCCCATTTTGCTTGTGTACGCTGATCCAACTTGCGGCTCACGTAAATCAGAAATCAATCAGAAGTTTCCCCAGGTGACGCCAATGTCTGAAGAGCCCGCAGATGGACGTTAAGCTTATCGCTAAGCTCCCGCAAACTGCATGCTTCTCCACCCCTTGCAGCTCAAAAGTCGCCTTGATATGTGCCTGAAAATGCATAAGTTTGTTATCAAATCGACTTTTTAATAAACTTAGGGCCCTGTCGTATTTCTCTTCGGTAAGCTCAAGGGATCGAATTGTGTCCAACGCTGCACCATCTAAACTGCCACGCAGGTGTTGAAACTTCTCGATTTTGGTCTGCTCATGGAGCATCCGAATGATGAACCATGAATGTAGCTTGGCAAAAGCTGAAAGAAATGCAAATTTATTTAAACGCAAGGCAACACTATTTTTTGTTTAGATGGCTTGCTTCAAACAACTGAGGCTATTTTTGGACTCGTCGAAGACCTTTTAAAGGACCATCCAGAAACATCTTGTTTTTTTACTAGCCGAATAAATCAAGATCCTGTCGAAAATATATTTCATGCAAAAGGTGGAAACTGCAGAAATCCATCTGTACATGAACTGTGAGTCCGATGACGACATTATGTTGCCAATGGAGTTTGATTCAATTATTTATGAACCTTATGAAAATATTGATAAAAAAAAGTTTTCGACCAAGAAGAAAACCCTATTTCACTTTCAAAAATTAGGAAAGGAAATGAATCATACTTTGACACAAATGTAGATAATTTTGCTTGTAGAAATATCCCAATCTTGTTGGTTTCAAGTAGATATTTTTTGGGTTATAAAGCCAAAGGATCCAATTGCAACAAATGCAACAAATTGATAATAAAACAGGGCGAAATTTTGACTTCCGCTTCAGAAACTTTTATTGCAGAAAAGAATTATTCCAACCACTCTGATTTTGGAAAGTTATGTGCTCCTTCTGACTTGTTTTTTAATATTTGCAAAATACATATAACAATTTTTGAAAATGTTTTCAATTATAATAAAAAACAAGAAACATAAAAAACTTTATAATGAAACAACGTGTAAAGTACTCTAGAGAAAGTAATTACTCATCGTGGTATGATGAATCCAATGAATGTTATATTCATAAAATTAACAAGTTGGAAAAAATAATAAAAGTATTCCTTTATAAACATTGTAAATGGACAGTAAACCAGGATAATCGCAAAGTTGAATAAGCCAAATATTCTTCTGCATAAATAATGGTAAGTGTCGCCGCTCTACTGCAGAGAAAGACGCTGCCTATAAAGTATAAATCAATTTGTGGTAAAATCAGAGCAATTTTAAAGAGTCATCAATGCACAACATTCTAAAATTAGCCACATTAAAAAACTCTATCAGGATTCGCTGAAATCGCTGTTTGAATTGTCTCCCGCGAAAACCACTTCTATATTTGTCCAGTGCGAACGCCTTGTTTGTTTGCAATTATCTTGAAAACAAAAAATTCTCCAAAATCAACCTTTGCAACAATTATAGGGCTAATTACGAGGTATAAGTTACGCATATTGCCATAATAAACGTTCGATTTATAAAGATTTTTTTTTAAACATTAATTTTTTTTACACTTCTATTAGGCTCAGTGTTAATTTGTGAACAAAGTCGCAACGTGTAACACAGGCCTTAGTTTGATGTATGTAATTATGTATACCTTAAATTAACCCTTGTTCATTTACATTTGTGCAAACTTTCACATGTATTCGAATAATGCTGTCACATACAAGCTCACTACGTCACACTGACGATTGCAATAAGCTATTTTATTGGTAAACTTTAAGCGAAAATTTACACATATTAACGGACTAGTCTTTAAAGTCTTAAAAAAATCTTTCTTAATGATCGGTTAAAATATTATGCGTTATGGAGAGATGTGCGTATGTTCTAATGTTTTTTTCGTCAATTCTTTTATAAATATGAATGTGATGAAGTGTGTCTGAGGTTCCTAATTTTTTGCTTAGGATATATCATAGGCGACACAGACACCTACAAGAACAATACGTGTAGAGTATTAACAGTAATCGCCATAACTACCCTTATTTCAATGTACATTAATATATAAAAAGGCATTTATTTATGGTTTACATTTTATACACATATACAGGGTGATCCATCGAGTGTTTGGAATTTGAACTATTCGTACTTTGACTTTAAAAACGTCAAATTTCATTCGGAAAGCGACTAATAGGCTATTTACACTAGGAGAGCGTTATGCGTTAATAGCTAGCAATCGGTTTTTTTACCATACAAAACGAGAAAGCTAAGCTAACTTCGCCTGTGCCGAAGTTTTTACTCCCTTGCAAGTGCTCGCTTAAATATTTCCAAAAAATACTCTTTCCCATCCGATCGTTCGTATTGCAGCTATATGATATAGTCATCCGATTTGGTCAAAAATTGTAATATTTTGTGAAAACACGTGAAACAAACAAATACAAAATTGCATTGCATTGTAGAATTATAAAAAAACATAGAAAGCCGGTCGGTTCCGACATATTAGTAGTGTGCAGTAAAAAGAAGCCTCTGTGCAAAATTTCAGCTCGATTTCAGCTTTAAAACTGAGAGACTAGTTCGGGTAGAAACAGACGGACGGACAAAGCTTAATCGACTCAGCTCGTCACTCTGATCAAGAATATATGTATATGGTTTATGGGATCGGAAATGAATATTTCTATGCGTTGCAAACTTCTGGGCAAAATTATAATACCCTTTGCAAGGGTATAAAAAGCTGATTGCTGGTTATTAGCGCATAACGCACTCTAAGTGTAAATCCGCTTTAAAATATTTAGTAAAAACTTTTACATTCACAAAATTTGTCGCTATTCGCTGGAAGAAAGTTGGGAAATATTAAAAACATATTTCTAAAGTGGCGAGTCCTCGACTCAAACTGTGCGAAATTTAAAAAAAAACCAAAATAAAATGTTCCAAGAACTCAATTTGTGGATCAATTCGTGAAGCGAGTTCGTGATCGTACTCGTCCAGTGCGCTAGACCGAAAACATTGCGGCGTTTGCTGAAAATGTGCGTGAACAACCATCGACGTCAACTCGCCATCGATCTCAACAATTGGACATTTAGCGCACTTCTTTGATTCGAAACTCTGCATAAAGACCTTGCTATGAAGCCATACAAAGTTCAATCGGTGCAGCAGCTTAAGCCAATTGACCATCCGAATCGTCTCTGCGCCCTATCTTCGAAAATCGAATATTCAGCAACTGTGATCTGACACCGATAGACTCATATCTTTGGGAAGCGGTCAAAGACAAATGTTATGCAAACGATCGTGAAACAAGTGATGAGTTGAAGAACGGGATTCGAGTTTCTATTGCTGACATCGAATGGGCTACTGCCAAGTCAGCCGTGGTGGTCATTTGACCGAAATTGTTTTTCATAAATAAATGACATGAACCAACCTTTCCAATAAATGTTCAATAAATATTCCGACTACATTAAGTATATATTATATTCTTGATCAGCAAGACGAGCTGAGTTCCTCCGTCAGTTTTAAAGCTATTGCGACCAAACTTTGCACGAAGTCTTCTGGTGCAAGTAAGCTGCACATTTGTCGAAACCGGCTGGATCTGATGACTATTACATATAGCTGTCATAGGATCGATCGTTCGAAAAAGCAGTTTTAGTGAGAAAAACTTTTTTGTTTTCGATGGAAAGGTCTCCAAACTTTATTTTTATTAGTTTGCTATCTCATGATTTTACTAAGACTGGCCAAAACTGACATCTATATAGTATAGCTATCATACAAGAAGTAGAGTCAGAAAAGTAGTCTTAGGGCCGTTTTCTCATGTTCATGTTTTTGCAAGTCCAGGTGGATTTCACTCGTTTACATAGCTCATGCTCAAAATAAGCAATGCAAATAAACCAAATCCACCTAGATTTGCAAAAACAGGAACAGCAATGAGAAGACGACGCTTAGTGAGAAAAACTGGTTTGTTTTCAGTGGAAATGTCCTTTAAATTAGTTAGTAAAGCCTGTTGCAAGGGTATAAAAATTGCGAAGTAAACTTTCCTTTATTTTTATACTCGTTACTCGAAGAGTAAAAAGGACTTAAGTCGTGCAAATGTATTTTACAGGCAGAAGGAAGCATCTCCGACCCCGTAAAGTATATATATTCTTGATCAGCATCAATAGTCGAGTTGATATAGCTATGTCCGTCTGACCGTCCGTCTGTATGTACGAACACCAAGATCTCAGAGACTAGAAGACTAGTATTGCCTGCACACAGATCAAGTTTGTTTAAAATTTTGGTCACGCCCCCTCCCGCCCCCGCAATATAAAAAAGGTGAATTTTTTAAGATATCGAGCTCAGATTTTGCAGTGTAGTGGAAGATTCCATTGACAACATGAAAATAGAGGCAAGTTAACTTCGGCTTCCCCAAAGATTATATACTACCGCAGCACGTATAAAAGAAATACATGAAGGATTTAAATGATTTTCATCCAATTATTTCAATTTCGGCTTAGGCAATGGTAGCTGAGTGATTTTCCAAGCTAACCGATAGATGGAGCCTCTACTATGATCATTTGCTAACTTTTCTACAGAAGCTATAGTCTTCAGTTTCAACCTAACTTGGTGTAATCATGAAAAAGCATAGAAAACTCAAAAGCTCCATTCAAAACAAACAAATTTTTCTCACTAAGTTTAGTTTTTCATCCGGTCGTTCCTATGGCTTTTTTTTTAGATTTTATTTAAATAACCTCATACAGTACATATATTTTTGATCAGCAAGACGAGCTGAGTTGATTTAGCCATGCCCGTCTGTCTGTTTCCATGCTATCTCCTTAGTCTTAAAACTATCTTATCCAAACTTTGCACGAAGTCTTGTTGTGCAAGTACGCTGCACATTTGTTGGAACCGGCCGGAACGAATGTCTTAGTATATAGCTGTTGTAGGAACGATCGGTCGAATAACAAGTTCTAGTAAGAAAACATTTTTTGTTTAAATAAATGAGATTCCAAAGTCCAGTATTTATTAGTTTGTTATGCTTTTCCACGATTCTATTAAGTTTGGTCGTAATTGAACCACTATATTTTATAAAAGCCATATAAAAGATAAGTTTTAGAAAAAGTCTTAGTAGGGTAAGTTTTTTATTTTCAACGGTAGCGTGTTAAATATTTGCATTTACTTATTTTATATACTTTCCGGCAATTCTACAAAGTTTTGTTCAAATTGGATGACCATAGCATAAAGCTATCATAGAATCAATCTTTGGAAAATCTAATTTTAGTGCGAAAGACTTTGTTTTAAATTTTTGGAGTCTTTACATGTCTTTACATACATGTTTTATTTTTTATTTTATTTTATTTTAATTTCCTTTAACATACATGTTATTAGTGTTGTCTGTTTCATCACAATTGCATTCAAATCGAATGATAATAGCTGCCATTTAATAAACTGGACAGGCAAATGATCATAAATAGTAGAGACGCCATCGATATACATCAGAAATTACCATTCCTCCCTTTGAGTACCCTTGCAGAGGGCGTTATAAAATTGTTCAGTTGTGTGTGACGCATAGAAGGAAGCTACTCCGTCCAAATATAGTATACATATTCCTGATCAGCATGACGAGCTGAATTTATCTAGTAATGTCCGTCTGTCTGTTTCTTTCTGTGATATCTCCCCGACCCAATAATTTATATATATTCTTGATCAGACTAACGAGCTGAGTCGATTGAGCTTTGTCCGTCCGTGTGTTTCTACGCAAAATAGTATCTCAATTTTGAGTCTTGTTTTTTGCTGCACGCTACTAATACAATCGGTCGGAAACCCAGTTTAAGTGAGAAAAACTTTTTTCTTTTCAATGGAAATATCTCCAAACTTTGTATTCGTAGGTTTTCTATGCTTTTTTTATACCTTGTTCCCATTGAAAATGGGAAAAGGGGGATCATGAAGTTGTGCGAATGTATGTAACAGGGAGAAGCACACATTTCCGACCCCATAAAGTATATATATTCTTGATCAGCATTAACAGCCGAGTCCGATATAGCCATGTCCATCTGTCCGTCCGTCCGTCTGTCTGTCTGCCACAAAAAGTTTGTTATAGATTTGGAAAATTCCCACCCGTCCCCCTTTTATCACCTAAAAACCTAGACCTCCTCTTGAAATCCTAGACCTAAAAAGCCGTCAGATCCACAATTTTCAAGTTAGAGTCTCGTTGTTTAGTATACATCAAGCTAGGCTCAATATCTATCTATTCTGAAAAGTACAATCAGATCGGACAAAAAACACCGGAGTCATAAGCGAAACAGTTGTGCTGATAAGAGCACACCCCAGGACTAGTAAAAAGTGTTGCCTACATTTACGGTGACAATTTTGTTACAAATACCGGTTACATTCATCTTCAAAAATTCAAAAACAAATAAATGAAAACAAATGAACAGGGTATTTTGTGGTCGGGAAACTCGACTGCAGCGCCCTTACTTGTTTATAATTCTTTGAAGTTTTGGAAAAATCGGACAACTATGTATATGGTATAGCTGCCATTCAAAAGATAGGCCTGAAAAACAGTCTTAGTTAGAAAAACTCTTTTGATTTTAATGGTAGCATGATGAAATTATGTGTTTGTTTGTTCAACATGTTTTCATCTAATTCCACAAATTTTTGTCCACATCGGATTACTATATCATATAGCTCCCATGAGAACGATTTGTCAAAAATGAGTCGTTGTAGGAAAAGGATTATTTTTGCAAATATTTAAGCACTAGCAAGGGGAAAACAAATTTCGGCACTGACGAATTTATCTTAGCTTTCTCGTTCAAGCTATCTTCACCAAACCTTGCAACCTTGGTCTAGCCGAATAAGCATTTAACTCATCCAAATAGGTTAAAGGGTTCTTAAGAAACGCCAGTTTTTTATTTAACTTTCCCCCCTCATAACTCTAATCCAAAAGCGACTATCGGACTAAAAATTTAGGAGAGTGAGTTTCTCATTAATGGCCCCACATATTTAAAATTGGTGCTGATTACAGCGGGGCAGTTTTGGTATGCTTATTGGGCTAGGCCATTTCTTGCAAGTAGGTCCGAAAAAAAGTCTTTCTTAGAAAAACGTGCTGCAAGGGTAAACGAACATCGGTCGAGCCGAAGTAAACTTTCTTCTATTTCTTTATTTTTTACTAATTTTTGGCGTCCTTACACTTACTTACTTACAATTTCAACAAAATCGGATATATACATGAAAAGGCTGTGACACAAAACACTTGCCAGCCAAATGATCATAGAAGAGGCGCTATCTGTTGGTCAACTCGACTAGAATTCTTCAAAGCGAAAACAAAATTTTTAAATGGTTAGATTAATTATTCGAATTGTACGAGTAAAAAAAAACGTGGTAAGCGTCCACCAGAATCGGAATCTACGATGAACTTTTTACCATGAAACTTTGTGTCTAAAATCAATTCCTAGCTCTCGCTGAGGACCACAAAGATTTCAGATTGAATTATTAGAACAACATTTATTATGTATGTGGCCAGAGATTTTTAACATTTTAAAACAACTCAATTTTAATAAAATTTATGTCTTGTTTTAATTTGTTAGGTTGTAGTCTTTTTTTACTCTGTACCTTAGGTACTCAGAGTAGTATAAGTATGAAGTATATATATTCTTGATCAGCATCAACAACCGCACCATGTCCGTCTGTCTATCCGTATGACGCACAGATCTCAGAGATGGTAAGAGATAGAGGTTTGACGTGTTTGGGAGAAAATCTTCTTAAATCAGCAGGCATTTCAAGTTTATTTTCAATTTTGGCCACGTCCCCTCCCGAGTCCGCAATTTGGAAAAAAGTCATATATCCCACAGTCTTAAAGATAGATGGTTCGTTCTATTGTTGCCGGATATTTCAAAAATATATATCGATATTTTTGACGATATTGAAAAAGTATAATTTCGATATAAATATTTTAGGGTAAAAATATCCATAATATTATATTATTGATATTTTCACAAAATGTGTCTACATGACTATGTGTCTTTAGAATAAGCAAGTCTTTTGAAGTTATGTAGGTGTCAAAATATTTTATTTTTATATACTACTGTGAGCAAAAAGTAAGGTGTAAGGGTCAATTTAAACATCGCGGGCCTAACAGTTCGGGCAGGTTTTTTTTTTCTTGAGTTGTCAGGACTGTTGATGACATCTGTGCCAAATTTCATGTGAATGTCATTATCAGAAATATATTTTCGCTTGTGTTTTCCAAACGACCAAGAGTGCATTTTTCGATTTTTACAATGTCTGAGCAGAGAAGTGCCATCAAATTTTGTTTGCGGAATGAAATTTCGGCTGCGGAAACGTTGAGGATGTTGCGGAAGGCCTTTGGTGATTCTACCATGTCACAAAAAAATGTTTATAAGTGGTACAAAGACTTCAAAGAGGGTCGAGAACGTGTGGATGACTTGGAGCGCTCCGGACGACCATCGACGTCAACAGATGACCAACACGTCAATGAAGTGGAGGAATTAGTGCGCAAAAATCGCCGGTTTACTGTTAGAGACCTTACTGATATGATCGGAATATCAGAAGGATCTGTGAAAACCATTTTGAAAGACCATTTGGGCCTACGAAAAGTCAAATCTCGTTTGGTACCGAAAGCTCTCAATTTCTTGCAAAAAAGTCATCAAAAATTCGACGCATATCGTTCCGCAACCACCGTATTCGCCTGATTTGGCTCCGTGTGACTTCTGGCTATTCCCAAAACTCAAAAGACCACTTCGGGGAACGCGTTTCGAGTCGATTGAGGAGATAAAAGCAAAATCAAAGAAAGCGCTGATGGCTATACCTGAAAGGGACTATTTGGCATGTTTCGAGGATTGGAAAAAACGTTGGCATAAGTGTATTTTATCGGGAGGGGATTACTTTAAAGGGGATGAAATTGAAATAAACAAATTCTTACTTTTTGCCCAGTAGTATATGGGTTTTAGCGACCTGGTTTGATTTTATTCAAAGTAGATGTTGGCTTGCTCAAGGTCTTGCGGATTATAATTCAATAATCAACAGGAAGTCAACATTAAAATATATCCACGAAATGTAAGAACTTCTGTTTTTCCAATAATCGTTAGGCATTGAGCTTCCTGGTGTAATAAGATATGCCAATGACAAGTCAGAAAGCACTGGCAATGCGTCTGTCTCTTTTATCCAGAACTTAGTGGTTTCCCGCTCCAGGCTTAGCGGCGGAAAATTGAAATATAATATCAATAATTCTAATGTCTGCTTGGGTTTATTTTCCGCCTACAGAAATCTAAGATTATATTTATGATTTTCATTAGCGCTTCCTGAGATTGAATTCTTACTCTTCACTCTTATGAAATAAGTTTTCAACATAAAAACAGTTTTTTTAAGCATCAAAAGACCACAAGAAACCGTTGACCGCAGTAGTGTGATCGAACTTGCAAGAAAAATATCGGTGAGAAAAATTGCCACAAAATATTCGATATCCGATATATCGCCTCGGAAAAATATTCTATAACGATATATCGTAATTTTTGACTAAAATATCGATATTCGATATGTCGATATTATTTCCGGCATCCTTAGTTCGTACCTTCTAGACAAATTGAGTAATCGGGATAAATTATCGATCCGACAAAGGAGGATGCTCAGTTGTCGAGTTATGATCAAAAGACGCAATAGCGGCGCTGCTTTCAGCTGCTACTGCACCAATAAAATTTATGCTGAGCGTATAATTCCGTTGGTACAGAGTATGTCGGGCTTGACCGAGTTTCTTCTTGCTTAGACTCGATATGTGGTGGTAATTCAGCAGAATTTATGTACTCCAAAAAGTGTACGTGTGGGATGCTTGCTGTAAATGGAGGTTCAAAGAAGATTTAAAAATTATCAAGTCAACTAAATGCATATAATTTGTGCAATCGGAATTATGCAGTCCTTTTTATTATTTCTGAGTTTAGCTGGATCATATAATTTCTCCCGAGAAAGTGATGCTTTAATCGTAAAGCATTGCCAACTAAATACATATTTTCGGTATTGACAGTGTCGGCTTAAAGCGGGTAATACCTAGTGTCTCTTGCTCTCAGTGCTTACACCCAGGAAATGCAGTGCCCAGCATCCAGCTCAATGTTGGGTAGAGTTGGCAGCAGGCATAAAATGCTATGGGGTGTTTCCCACGAATAAATTCAACCACTATGGGTACATTAATAATGAACAACATTAATAACCCAACTCGGGCTGCGATATCAGCCCAAACGTCGGTGGAAGGCGTGACTGCCACCACCGGCGGGCACGGTGAGGAGAGATCCCCACTTCTTGTCGCCATCGGTCACATTTCTGTCGTGGTTGGAGCAGGCCAGGACAGTTGTACTGCTACTGCCAAAACGGTAAGACCCACGTGTGGCGCGGTACCGCAGTCGATACAGACTCGGACTGTGAATCGCACAGAGGTTCTACCAATACGGAGGCTGAGGAAAAGCTGATGCTATCTCCAGTTCGGGCGGGGTCTAGTACCAATAATAAGGAAAAACCCAAACGAACAAAGGAGGGCATGCGAGCGGAAGCCCAGTATAAAGCGGCTCTCAAAATCAAAGGTCGGCTGGATGCAATCGGAAAGCTCACCTTAGAGGAGAGAAAAATGCCTGCGTGGGCCGAGCAGAAGATTAAGAAGGGCCGACTAGAAATTAGCTAGAGACGTAGCCAAACGACATCTTACCGTAGCTCTCGTCGACAAGACCGACCCTAACGGAAACAGTGGAAGCAAGTGGAGGAGTAGCTGCTCGAGGAAAATTTTAAAAGGATGGAGGACCCAGCAGCGAAACCTGTAACGTTTGACGGAGCAGGCTAGCTGTATGGAGTCAAAATCATAAATTGTTAGGACGATCTCACCCTTCAGTGGGTCACAAGCGTCGATGCAGACATGGGAAGCCTGTGGGAGAGTGCCCAGCTAGAGGTTGTGGACAGAACTAGTATTCCGGCGACAGAACTATACCCACGGGTCATACCAAAGGAGCAGGCGCTGAAACTCCTACAGTGGCAAAATCCTGATGTGCCAACTGGAGACTGGCAGGTACTTCATGTTACTAGCGGCAGCGTGAACCTACGTCTTAAGAAACGCCACCCAGAGGACACTAATTTATTTATTTATTTATGTATCATCCTAACGCTACAAGTTACAAAAACTTATATATTATTGCGCTATGAGGTTAAGAAAGACCTCGGTATCAACACAATGGTCGAAAAAACCTGCAGCCTCGAAATTACGGAGGCAGTACTGTCTCCAACGGAAGACGAGGATGGCGACAAAACCCTGCAGGCTGACCCATGGGGGCCAACAGATGCTGACACCAGGTCAACTTGCACAAGAGAAAGATCGCTTCGGCGGAGCTCCTTATAACCTTGGAGGAAGGGCCCGCCGATGTGGCTTTGAGTTCAGGAACCTTGGATAGCGACGGGAAACAAGGTCTCCCGGCTAAAGTCACAAACCTACAACACCTTCTTCCCCACAGCAGTAAGTAGAGCAAGGACTGCCATTCTGGTAAGAAAAGCGTATTTAGCGACGCCAACGCCAACAACCCATTGGCTCAGTGGGAGACACAGAGAAGTCCTTAAAGACGCTCACTGTCAATATCAGAAGCGTACAAAACCTCTTGTAAGGTCACAGTTACAAAAAGGAGAGCCAGATCCCCCTGGTGGATCCCAAAACTGAAGGAGCAGAGTAAGGACGTTCAAGAATGCTTCAAACTCGCCAACCAAGTGGATGAAGTGATCATCTGGGAGGAATACAATATAAGACTTCGCTTCTTCAAAAAAGAAGTAAGGAAGGCAAAGCAACATTCCTGGAGAGCCTTCTGCTCCAGCATAGAGAAGGTGTCGGACACAGCCAGACTCGGGAAGCTGCTTTCAAAGCAGCCACCTATGCAGAGTCAACTAAAAACAGACGAAGGTCACTGGACAGAAAGCAGCAAGGAAGCTACATGCGCTCTTCTCGATGCGCACTTCCCGGGCTGCACTATAGTCACCCTGCCAGACACGCTTCAGGACCTGTACACTCAACAAACTAACCAACCAACTTAGTCACTCCAAGAAAAATCCGACGGACGATCGACTCTTTCGCGAGTTACAAATCCCCCGGACTGGATGGCAAAATTCCCGCCATGCTAAAAATGACAAAAGGTGCAGTCGTATCATGGCTACAGTCCATTTTTGAAGCTTGCCTGGGGTGGGGTTATGTGCCTGTGGCCTGGAGGACAGCACGTGTTGTGTTTCTACCCAAAGCGGGAAAATATAGTCACGTGCATCCAAAAGACTACAGGCCTATTAGCCTCGTTTCATTCCTGCTTAAGACATTGGAAAAACTACTAGACCGGACTTAGCATCCATGCGGACAAGACCGACCTCATTCTCTTTACCAAGAAATACAACGTACCGCAATGGACTCCACCAAAGATAAATGGAATATCTCTAGCGCAAAAAAATAGCGTTAAATACCTTGGAGTAGTAATCGACAGTCAACTGTCATCGAAGCCGAATGTGGAAGAAAGAGTGAAGAAGGCAACCAACGCACTATATGCATCCCAAGAGATGCTGAATAGCACTTGGGGCCTATCACCAAGTCTGATGAATTAGCTATTTATTTCAGTAATACGACCTGATACTGCTACACGGTATACTGGTATGGTGGCATGCCATGGGAGAAAACTACACACCTAACGCTGATGCAGAAGACCCAGCGACAGGCACTGGCCTGTATTAAGGGGGCGCTGAGGTCCACACCAACCAAAGCATGAGAACACATCTTAGGTGTCAACTCTCTGGACATCCAAGCACGCCCTCTGGCAGAAAAGACCGATCAACGTCTATGTGCGGAAGGCACCAAGGCGCTACAAAGCTATAAGAAAAGCAGCGGAGTTGTCGGAAATTTTCGCTCCAAACAACCAAATAAACAGTGGCAATCAGAGTAATGCAGGGACACTCCATCAACTCCAGACATGTCCTGGCGACCAGGGAAGCACTAGATTCCCTCAGCATCTCCAGAAAGGTGCAACTTTACTGGATTCCCAGCCACCGGGGCATCGATGGAAATGAGATGGTAGATAGTCTTGCGAAAGCCGGAGTCGTACTAGGCCAGAAGAAACACTAAACATACCTATCTCCATGTAGACGCTTAACAGCAAGATGGAGGAGATAGCAGGGAAAGAAACAGAGGTAAGGTGGGAAAACACCAGCGGATGCAGAATCTCTAAAATTATGTGCAAGACAAGAGACAAAAATCTTACGCACTATCTGCAACAGGTCCAAAGATGAGACTGTAGACTGCTCATTGGCATACTAACGGGACACTGTCTAGCAGCCGCTAATGCGATAAAGCTAGGCATAACGACAGAGGACACCTGCAGGAAATGTATGGATCCTGGAGTCGCAGAAACTCTAGAACATCTCATTTGCAGCTGCCCAGCAATTGCCACGATAAGATTAAAAACTCTGCACACCCCACGGTTCTCTTCTTTGGAGGAAGCGGCCAAGAGGCCCCCAAAACAATTACTTGGCATTCGCCAAAAGGTAAAAATCCTCCTGGATTTCTAAGTCAAACGTACCCAGAACATCCCCCGGCCTGGTTAAGTAGCTTAAGGTCCATGTGTGAGTAGAGTAGAGTAAAAAAGGTATACTAAAGTCGTGCAAATGTATGTAACAGGCAGAAGGAAGCATCTCCGATATCATAAAGTATATATATTCTTAATCAGCATCAACAGCCGAGTCGATATAGCCATGTCCGTCTGTCCGACCATCCGTCCGTCTGTATGAACACCTAGATCTCAGAGACTAGAAGAGCTAGAGCAACCAAATTTTAGATGTATGCTAGTATTGTCTGCAGGCAGATCAAGTTTGTTTTAAATTTTGGCCACGCCCCCTCCCGCCACCACAATAAAAAATGTTGAATAACTCCCACAATTTGTAAGATATCGAGCTCAGATTTTGCAGATTCTACAATCTCGCGAGTTAAAAAAATGTTGCATACTTATCCGAGCCTCATGAAGTTATTAAACACTAATTGAACTGAGTAACGGGTATTTCGAAGTCGGGGCAGGGCCGACTTTAACTTACGCTCTTGTTTTTTAAGTATTCATTATTATTGCAATTAAACTTTTATTATACCCTTCCGAGGGTGTATTGAAATTGTCTAGATGATTGTAACGCATAGAAGGAAGCATTTTGGACCACATAAACTATATACATTCTTGATCAGCATGACGAGCTGAGTCGATATAGCCATGTCCGTCGGTCCGTCTGTCCGTGTGTTTCTATGCTATCTCCTCCGTCAGTTTTAAAGCTATCGCCACCAAACTTTGCACAAAGTCTTCTGGTCCAAATACGCTGCACATTTGTCGGGACCGGCCGGATCGGATGACTATAACATATAACTGCCATAGGAACGATCAGTCGAAAAACTAGCTCTAGTGAGAAAAACTTTTTTTGTTTTTTATGCAATCGTCTCCCAACTCCGTATTTACTAGTTTTAAATGCTTCACCATAATTCTGCCGAATTTGGTCGAAATCGGACATCTGTAAAGTATAGCTGTCATACAAAAGTAAAGTCAGAAAAGTAGTCTTATTGGGAAAAAATTGTTTGTTTTCAGTGTATATGTCCTTCAAATTAGTTAGAAAACGTGCTGCAAGGGAATACAAACTTGGGCCAAGCCGAAGTTGGCTTTCCTTTATTTTTATACCCGTTACTCGTAAAGTAAAAAGGATATACTAAAGTCGTGCAAATGTATGTAACAGGCAGAAGGAAGCATCTCCGATATCATAAAGTATATATATTCTTCATGAGCATGAACAGCCGAGTCGATATAGCCATGTCCGTCTGTCCGTCCGTCCGTCCGTCTGTATGAACACCTAGATCTCAGATACTAGAAGAGCTAGAGCAACCAAATTTTAGATGTAAGCTAGTATTGTCTGCAGGCAGATCAAGTTTGTTTCAAATTTTGGACACGCCCCCTCCCGCCCCCACAATAAAAAATGTTGAATAACTCCCACAATTTGTAAGATATCGAGCTCAGATTTTGCAGATTCTACAATCTCACGAGTTAAAAAAAAATGTTGCATACTTATTCGAGCCTCATGAAGTTATTAAACACTAATTGAACTGAGTAACGGGTATTTCGAAGTCGGGCAGGGCCGACTTTAACTTACGCTCTCGTTTTTTAAGTATTCATTATTATTGGAATTAAACTTTTATTATATCCTTCCAGAGGGTGTATTGAAATTGTCTAGATGATTGTAACGCATAGAAGGAAGCATTTCCGACCACATAAACTATATATATTCTTGATCAGCATGACGAGCTGAGTCGATATAGCCATGTCCGTCTGTCCGTGTGTTTATATGCTATCTCCTCCGTCAGTTTTAAAGCTATCCTCACCAAACTTTGCACAAGTCTTCTGGTCCAAATACGCTGCACATTTGTCGGAACCTGCCGGATCGGATGACTATAACATATAGCTGCCATAGGAACGATCAGTCGAAAAACTAGCTCTAGTGAGAAAAACTTTTTTGTTTTTTATGCAATCGTCTCCCAACTCCGTATTTACTAGTTTTAAATGCTTCACCATAATTCTGCCGAATTTTGTCGAAATCGGACATCTGTATAGTATAGCTGTCATACAAAAGTAAAGGCAGAAAAGTAGTCTTATTGGGAAAATTTTTTTTGTTTTCAGTGTATATGTCCTTCAAATTAGTTAGAATACGTGCTGCAAGGGAATACAAACTTCGGCCAAGCCGAAGTTGGCTTTCCTTTATTTTTATACCCGTTACTCGTAGAGTATAAAGGGTATACTAAAGTCGTGCAAATGTATGTAACAGGCAGAAGGAAGCATCTCCGATATCATAAAGTATATATATTCTTCATCAGCATCAACAGCCGAGTCGATATAGCCATGTCCGTCTGTCCGTCCGTCCGTCCGTCTGTATGAACACCTAGATCTCAGATACTAGAAGAGCTAGAGCAACCAAATTTTAGATGTAAGCTAGTATTGTCTGCAGGCAGATCAAGTTTGTTTCAAATTTTGGACACGCCCCCTCCCGCCCCCACAATAAAAAATGTTGAATAACTCCCACAATTTGTAAGATATCGAGCTCAGATTTTGCAGATTCTACAATCTCACGAGTTAAAAAAATGTTGCATACTTATTAGAGCCCCATGAAGTTATTAAACACTAATTGAACTGAGTAACGGGTATTTCGAAGTCGGGCAGGGCCGACTTTAACTATACGCTCTCGTTTTTTAAGTATTCATTATTATTGCAATTAAACTTTTATTATATCCTTCCAGAGGGTGTATTGAAATTGTCTATATGATTGTAACGCATAGAAGGAAGCATTTCCGACCACATAAACTATGTATATTCTTGATCAGCATGACGAGCTGAGTCGATATAGCCATGTCCGTCGGTCCGTCTGTCCGTGTGTTTCTATGCTATCTCCTCCGTCAGTTTTAAAGCTATCGCCACCAAACTTTGCACAAAGTATTCTGGTCCAAATACACTGCACATTTGTCGGAACCGGCCGGATCGGATGACTATAACATATAGCTGCCATAGGAACGATCAGTCGAAAAACTAGTTCTAGTGAGAAAAACTTTATTGTTTTTATGCAATCGTCTCCCAACTCCGTATTTACTAGTTTTAAATGCTTCACCGTCATTCTGCCGAATTTGGTCGAAATCGGACATCTATATAGTATAGCTGTCATACAAAAGTAAAGTCAGAAAAGTAGTCTTATTGGGAAAAACTTGTTTGTTTTCAGTGTATATGTCCTTCAAATTAGTTAAGAAACGTGCTGCAAGGGAATACAAACTTCGGCCAAGCCGAAGTTTGCTTTCCTTTATTTTTATACCCGTTACTCGTAGATTAAAAAGGGTATACTAAAGTAGTGCAAATGTATGTAACAGGCAGAAGGAAGCATCTCCGATAACATAAAGTATATATATTCTTCATCAGCATCAACAGCCGAGTCGATATAGCCATGTCCGTCTGTCCGTCCGTCCGTCCGTCTGTATGAGCACCTAGATCTCAGATACTAGAAGAGCTAGAGCAACCAAATTTTAGATGTAAGCTAGTATTGTCTGTAGGCAGATCAAGTTTGTTTCAAGTTTTGGCCACGCCCCCTCCCGCCCCACACAATAAAAAATGTTGAATAACTCCCACAATTTGTAAGATATCGAGCTCAGATTTTGCAGTGTAGTCTATGTGGCCAATATCTACAATCTCACGAGTTAAAAAAATGTTGCATACTTATCCGAGCCTCATGAAGTTATTAAACACTAATTGAACTGAGTAACGGGTATTTCGAAGTCGGGCAGGGCCGACTTTAACTTACGCTCTTGTTTTTTAAGTATTCATTATTATTGGAATTAAACTTTTGTTATACCCTTCCAGAGGGTATATTGATATTGTCTAGATGATTGTAACGCATAGAAGGAAGCATTTCCGACCACATAAACTATATATATTCTTGATCAGCATGACGAGCTGAGTCGATATAGCCATGTCCGTCGGTCCGTCTGTCCGTGTGTTTCTATGCTATCTCCTCCGTCAGTTTTAAAGCTATCGCGACCAAACTTTGCACAAAGTCTTCTGGTCCAAATACGCTGCACATTTGTCGGAACCGGCCGGATCGGATGACTATAACATATAGCTGCCATAGGAACGATCAGTCGAACAACTAGCTCTAGTGAGAAAAACTTTTTTGTCTTTTATGCAATCGTCTCCCAACTCCGTATTTACTAGTTTTAAAAGCTTCACCATAATTCTGCCGAATTTGGTCGAAATCGGACATCTATATAGTATAGCTGTCATACAAAAGTAAAGTCAGAAAAGTAGTCTTATTGGGAAAAACTTGTTTGTTTTCAGTGTATATGTCCTTCAAATTAGTTAAGAAACGTGCTGCAAGGGAATACAAACTTCGGCCAAGCCGAAGTTGGCTTTTGTAAGCATCGCCTCATTCCCAGATTCTCAACTGTACCCTAGGATCGCGTTCTATGGGTACTTTTGTACTAGCAACACACAGCGACAACAATTTTAACTTAGCAGTCAATGGTACAAGATAAAAATCTACAAAATTCAGCAAACACAGACAGGGTCAATGGGAGCGATATATCAAAAAATCGCGTTATTCGTACAATTGGTTAAGATACCTCCAGAAGGAGTCAAACCTAAATTCTTGCATATCTTTAAAAGCGCACGGTAGAGTTTTCTTAAAAACTAAATTTATGATGGCATAATGGGCTATTTCGTGGGCCTAAGAGATGTTACTCCTCAGACTAAAAACCGCGAGATGGAGTACCATTTAATGATCCACCCACAACCCACGCAATATGGGCAATTAACTAGACAAAAAATAAACCGAACTGCGGTTTCAGATTTTCTTACCAAGCATTTTTCCGCTGACTACGATAATTTTTAGTACTAGCAATTGGCTTACGGCAACATTGACCAGTTAGGGTATTAACTGCTCCCAAAAATTATGCAATTAATCTAATGGGTAAATATCTTCATTACCAGCTGGAAAACAGATATCAGCATTTAAAAACTTTAGTTCGAAGCATCTTAGTGTATCGCGGTTGGTCCATTAACGGCATTTTATAGTGCATTTGTTCTATTTTCTTGCTTGCAATGAAGCAGATTACCTATGAGATTAATGGCATCATTTTGGTGAAGCTTGTAATACCCTAAATAGTCAATGTTGTTTTAAGGCAGTTGCTTGTACAAAAATAACCATTGCCCGCCAACCAAGGCCGACGAGTACCATCTTTTAGGGACGTGCACTAGCCCATTGTGGCATCATAAATTTAGTTTTTAATCAAAATCTGCCGTGCGGTTTTAATTATATTTAAGAATTTTTGTTTGACATCTTCTGGAGGTACCTTTACGAGTTGTACGATAAACGCGATTTTTTGATATTACGTTCCTAGTATCCCTGTCTGTGTTTGCTGAATTTTGTAGATTTTTGGTCTGAACCATTAATAACTAAGCTTAACTTGTTGTCGCTTTGTGTTGCTAGTACAAAAGTACCCAAAGAACGCGAACATGGGGTACAGTCGAAAAACTGGGTATGAGGCGATGCTTACAGAAGTGCCTTCTATTAGAATTTAAGGGTCTCATCCCGGGTTATTTTTTAGTGTCGTACTGTGTAAACAGACGAGAATGCTCTAAATAAAGAAGAAAACAAAAGAAGGATAGAAACAGAAAGAAAGTGAGTCAGGCTTACATTTGTTGTGGCTACTAAGATGTTGAGCAGCTCCGCTTCTGTACACACCCTACCATTATTTTCCAATAGCGAAATGTTGTCTGGAATATACCAAAACCGGTTACACCATTCTATTTAACCTCCAATACCGCAAGGAAAAATTCTAAAAACTCACAGATTCATGTTTAATCCTAATTTATTCCAATTCAAAATAACTTCAGTAAGTATCATTGTTCGCTTTAGCAAATCAAAAAGTTTTATAATAGGAGTACATTTCATGTAACTAAATCAAATTATAATATATTTGGAAAATAGTGGTTTGTATATACATCAAACAAAAATATACATCGCTCAAGATGCTTTGGTTTACTCAGAAAAAAACCTTTCTTTTAATCTATTATCCTGCTTGGATATTTTTATGTTAAGATAAATGCATATGAGATTCGAAAATAATTATTGTTAAAGTAATAGTATGTTAAAGAGTGTAAGATTACTTCATCCGAGGGGAAAAACGTAGATAGTTCTCAAGAAAAATCGGCTATGAGAAATTAATTTTAAAAAATGATCGAATCGCAGGAGGTGACACATTCTTGGACAAATTAAATTGAGCGATATTCAAAAAAAAAAATGTTAAATTAATTAAAGAAATTCAAAGTGACATTAGCTGATTTTACTTTAACGCGTATCAAAACCAAAAAAAACTCGAAGAAGCAGCGCAAGCAATGACCAAAAGCTGTGTTTATATGTTACTGCCATGTGACAATGTGACATCTGAAATCTTGCGTTGGTTCTCCTTAATATGGTGGAAGAATCAAGAATATATACAAGGTAATGTGTAGACTCATCCACCTGATCCGAGGTAGCTAGATGTATTTCTTGTTGATCCTTAAAGCTGGGATAAGGATTCAATTGACTGTTGCAACATATAGCATATAACATACAAGTAGTATGTGTATTTAGATTTAAAAGAAAAATAATTTGAAAGCGTGACTTCAATTAAGCAAGTCGTATGTGAGCCAATTTCGATCTCACATGCGTATGTAGATAATATTCTTTCGTACAGTTTTACAATCACTTTAAAAAAATTATTTTACCTTGAATCTCGATATTTCGAAAATACGATGTTAAGCAGGATCTACAGCAACATATGAATTTCACCAAACTGTTTTGACGCCCTCAAGACGATCGCTGGCTGAGATTACGGTGATAAGTAACAAGAGGTTTCGAGGTGGCCTAAAACAGAATGTTGCGCCCCTCACCAAGGTGACGAGTAAGCGCTCATAGGCCGCAGGAAATGCACGAACAGGCACACAGCTCTAGCCAAGTTTTGGCTTGAGATTTGTGGAAGCGCTCGCGTAGTCACTGTCGCCTACAATAGACTCCCGCGGAGCCTACCGCCTTTTTGCGTCTACAGCACCTTCTCTCTTTGCGTATTTGAATCTTTAGGATGGGCATTATAATACTTCTGGAGCTAACATAGTGAATAGATTTGGTTTTACCTGACGCCAGGTAGATTTATGGGCTTGCACCCACTCTAATATTGGAAGCCGGTACCAAAATGAAACGTCCAAGTTGTGAAGAAGTGCCTGTAATCATTTCCCAAAGGGGAATAGTTAGACTACACATTTTATGACAATTAATTAATGATTTCATAACACTTACGCCGAAATAATCCAATTAGCATGTTTTAGAAAGCTTCTTTGTCTAAACGGAGTAGTTGATTTGCCCAAAACCAGGCCGGATGGCAAAGAAATATCAAGATTTTTATCTTGCTATGAAAATTAAAGTCGCTTAGCCTCCCACCTCTGACTTCCACCGAATCTCGCAAGCAAAAAGAACGAAGTCAGAAAGCTGGTCTCACTATATAGCGCGTTTGACGTGGCACTTTGCCTACCGATAGTTCGATCGGGGCCTATCGACTCACGTGCAAGCCTGCCCTCTTCGTTGGAATTAGCAGCGGGTTTGCGTCCTTGCTAATTGCCAGTTACAAATTCAAACAGGTCGTTATGAATCATCGACTATTTCTATTGAAATTCCATAGGCAGAAATTGTACATTACAAAGGGTATACAAACTTCGTCCGAGCCGACGTTAACTTTTCTCTATTTTGAATATTGGTTGTTTAGAGGAGAACCGATGTTCACCTTCCTTCCTCGCAATATGGAAAATACCAATATCTTCCACTGTGTTATAAACAGGGTTCGGAATTGCCCGCCCCCGCGGGCAACGGGCAGCTCAAAAGGGCAGCGACTTGACCGCGACTCGCGAACTGTTGCACGCAGCTCGGGGCAAACTGCAGCCCGCAGCTCCCTAACAAACGCCCGCGGCTCGGTGCAACGAGCCACATTTCGAGCCACATAAAAAAAAAGAACAAACAATAAAAATTAAAAAATGTAATAAAATTAAATAATAAATAGCCGAAAGTCTCTGACCCGGTGGGGGATAATTTATTAGCCAGTCCGGCAAGCTATGCCCCTATTCACAGCTGGGTGTGGTCAGAGACTTTCCCGGAGTTAGGTGTAAAGGGACGTTTTTAGTGAGAAGAGAGAGAGATCTGTTGAGAGCAAGTGACAAAGATCATTATAGTTTTGACATAAGACCCGAAAACGATTGTGTTGGGCATAATCAGTTGTGCATCTAGACAAGATTAAAGGTAACTAGTTTCTAGTCGGTCTAGAAGGAACAGAGAAGTTAAGGCGACATAAGAGTTCAGAAGAATCTACATCACCGATAATTAGCTTATGCAGAAAAGAAACACCTAAGACTGTCCTACGGTTAGCTAGCGAGGGTAGGTCAATAAGCAAGAGTCTGCTGGAATACGATGGTAAACGAAGATTGGGGTCCCAATTTAAGCCTCGAAGGGCAAAAAGCAAGAATTGCTTCTGGACTGACTCAATACGATCAATATGCTTTTTATACTGCGGACACCATACGGACGAACAGTATTCAAGAGTGGGACGGACTAGAGCAGTGTAAAGTAGTTTTGTGGTGTAGGGATCATTAAATTCCTTCGACCAACGTTTAATGAATCCAAGTACACCATTCGCCTTATTAACTATAGAAGTGATATGAGGATCGAAAGTCAATTTGGGGTCAAAAAGAATTCCAAGATCAACGGCAGACGATATACGTTGCAACTGTTAATTTCCAATCATATAGGAAACTGCAAAGGTTTGCAACGGTGGAAAGTCATAAAGATACACTTGGAGCAATTAAGGTGTAAATGATTAACCAAGCACCAAGACCGCAAGGAGTTAAGATCATCTTGCAATCTGGTATAATGCATCGGGTCGTTAAAAGATAAAATAAGTTTAACGTCATCGGCATACATAAGTATCCGAAAATAGGATAGGTGGCTACCTTGAGGTACACCAGAGGTTACAGAAACAGGTTTTGAAATATTGGAACGTAGCAGAACTTTTTGAGTTCTATCTTTTAGATATGACGAGACCCACAGCAGAAAAGGGGAGGGAAATCCTATTCGATCGAGCTTAAAGAGGAGGAGATCATGACTGACAGAGTCAAAGGTTTACTGAAGTCAGTATAGATGACATCAGTTTGCTTTTTCATAAGGAATCCATCATTGACCAAAGAGCTAAAATCAAGCAAATTGGTCGTAGTTGACCGACGCTTTATAAAACCATGCTGGAAAGGTGATAAAATCGACTTACAATAATGCTGCAATGTTGCGGTTACAATCTCTTCAAATAATTTAGGAATAGCGGATAGCTTAGCAATGCCTCTGTAATTGGATATCTCGGATTTTCCACCCTTTTTATGGAGAGGAATAATATAAGATTCTTTCCAAAGAGTTGGGAAGACTGAAGAGTCAAGAGATAGATTAAAGAGTTTAAGCAAAGGTTTGCATAAAGAGCTAGAACACTCCTTGAGCACACAACTAGTAATGTTGTCAGGCCCAGGAGAGTAGGAAGATTTAAGTGATTTTAAAAATGAAAGTAGAGAGGTTTCGGATATAATGGGAGCTCAGATTGAGTTGGAAGAAGAAATGTTATAAGGATAAGAAGTGTTAGCACATTGGACAGAGGAAAAGGTTGATTGAAAGAAATCAGAGAATAAATCAACGATATTTTTTATAGCACTCAGAGTTGAAAAGTGTAAAATTTGATTTTGCTATTGAGTATTTGGAATAGTCAATTGCAGAACCAGTTCTCTTATACTTTTTGAAGCATCTAGAAAGTCTAGGACAGTACCAAGGGGGATTCAGTGACGCGGAGGTAGAAAGGCTATTAGGGATGCAGATATCTAAGAGAGAATTAATAGACTCATAGAAAAAAGTAACAGCAAAATCGAAATCAACCGCATTGTACAAAGGAGACCAGTCTGTTGCGCAAATAAGTTGATTTAGCAGAGTGAAGTTTCCTTTGCGAAAACAACGACGAGGTTTATTGGGGACTATGGAAGATGGGGAGGTAGGTCCAGATACAGAAAACGAGATTTCAAGTGTAGGATGGTACGAATCTTCGGAGAGTGATAGAGGAGGAGACCTAGAGACTACAGCATTGGTACTATCAGCGACAAAAACAAGGTCTAGTAATTTGTTTAAATTGTTTTGTACAGTATTTATTTGAAACAGAGACATGTCAAACAGACAGTCTAAAAAATCATGCTGTACTGATGATACAAGATAAGACGACCCATTGAGATTTGACCATGTGATGTTTGGTAAATTAAAATCACCTACAACAACCATTGAGTCAATATCTCGTAATTGGGTCAAAACATCTTTGATACAAGCTATATGGTGCATATAAACTTGAATATCGGATAAAGTTGGGATGTAAGAACAAGTAATAAATAAAGAAAATAAAGGAAACGATACCTTAACGCCAACGAATTCAACATCTACAGGTGTATTGACAATGATCAGTTCGGATCGGTGGCTGGACTTAACTGCAATCAGAACACCTCCACCTCTGCGAGCCGGTCGATCATGTCGATAGATAAAAAATTCAATTGACAAGATTTCACAATCAGAAATGAAAGGATTTAACCAAGTCTCTGAAAATGCAATTATGTCAAATTCAAATGATGCACTATTCAAAAATAACATAGAGAGCTTTGATATAAGACCTCTAACATTTTGATAGGAAATAAGGGGACAGATGGACGGAACTAGTTTTTTGAACCCCTATTAGACGCTACATGTGAGGTTGAACTATTTGAGGGCAAGCTGATTGGCATTGACCTCACTGGATTTTTTGGCCTGAACTCATGCACAATCATACCAGGCAACCAAAATGATGCGTCACATATTGGAAAAGATTCAGGCGGAACACTAATTTTAAACGATGCGACGTCGCGAGGTTGGGAAAAGCTAGACTTTGAAACGGAAATTCTTGCTGAGCATTTGGTCTCAATGTGTGCGGCAATTAACTCGCAAGTAGTATCCGGAGACAGCCTAGACACAGAAACTTGCTTGCGCGGTAAAACATTTCCAGCAGCTTGATTCAGAGAGGGGGGGAAGGAGACAAATCAAGCATATTTCCTGGCAAAACGGGCAACGATAATGTTGGAGTCATTTCATTACTGAAAGGGGACAATGGAACCGATGACGGAGGTTGCTTCGAATTGCCAGTCACGGGAGGTGGAACATCTAGAAAATGAGGCTCCAACCGACGTGCGGTTGGTGATTTGAATTTAAATTCGCTAAGCATCTCGGAGCTGGCGTCAAACTCACTTGTGAGATGCTTGGATATTTTACGCAACTTATCAAATTTGGCACAAAAGACCGCCCAACGTCTATGTGTGACAGGCACCATGGCGCTACAAAGCTATGGACACAGCATAGTTGGTAGAGAGATCAATAGTAGCACGGACTACATTACCCCAAAGGTCAACCCAATATGCACATCTGCACTATTGGGACCAGAAGACTGGCGTACAGGACTGGCCCAAGAAGCAACGCGTCTCTTTACAGACGGCTCAAAGATGGACCTAGGAGTCGGAGCCGCCGTATACTGTGCAGAGCCAGAAATAAAGCTCTCATACAAACTGCCAAACCACTGCACCATATTCCAGGCGGAAGTCTTCGCAATAAGGAAAGCAGCGGAGTTGGCGGAAATTCACGCTCCATACAACCAAATAAATATCTACGTGGACAGCCAAGCGGCAATCAAGGCAATGCAAGGACACTCCATCAACTCCAGAAATGTCCTGGCGAGCAGGAAGCGCTAGATTCCCTCAGCATCTCCAGAAAGGTGCAAATCTACTGGATTCCCAGCCACCGGGGCATCGACGGAAACGAGATGGCAGACAGTCTTGCAAAAGCCGGAGTCGTACTCGGCCAAGAAGAAACACTAAACATACCTATCTCCATACAGACGCTTCATAGCAAGATGGAAGAGATAGCAGAGAAAGAAGCGGAGGTAAGGTGGGAAAACACCAGCGGATGCAGAATCTCTAAAATTATGTGTAAGACAAGAGACAAAAAACTTACGCACTATCTGCTACAGCTCCAGAGAAGAGACTGTAGACTGCTCATTGGCATACTAACGGGACACTGCCTAGCAGCCGCTCATGCGATAAAGCTAGGCATAACAACAGAGGACACCTGCAGGAAATGTATGGAACCTGGAGTCGCAGAAACTCTAGAACATCTAATTTGCAGCTGCCCAGCAATTGCCACGACAAGATTACAAATTCTGCACACCCCACGGTTCTCTTCTTTGGAGGAAGCGGCCAAGAGGCCCCCAAAACAGTTATTGGCATTTGTCAAAACGACAAGAATCCTCCTGGACTTCTAAGACAAACGTACCCAAATAATCACCCGGCCTCATTAAGGATCCTTAGGGTCTATGTGTGACCCCATCTGGGGTCAGCCGGAACTACCTACCTACCTACCAAATTTGTTTTTTAAGTTGGTAGCCATCCGCGAGAACTTAAACTGCTTTTTTTTGTATAAATGATATTTTTATAGTATCAATGCAGTATTTTAACAACACCTGTACGACATGGCTGAAATATTAAATATTTAATCTCAAAATATCAAAAGGGTATTAATGAATTTGAATATACAAGATATATTTAAATATAATTGAATATATAATATAATAATTTAAGGTGAAGAACGGAGCCAATAATGGAGTCCTGTATTGTCATCTTATAGATGTATTGTAGTGTAGTGTAGGAGTAGTGTAGGAGCATACAAAATATGCAATCCTTTGTATCTGTATAGAAAACAAGTAAGGGCGCTGCAGTCGAGTGCCCCGACTACAAAATACCCTGTTCATTTGATTTTATTTATTTGTTTTTCAATTTTTCAAGTTGAATGTAACCGATTTTTGTAACAGCTATTAAAGTGTCATCATGAAAGTAGGCAATATTATTTAGCGGTTCTAGTTCTAACCAACAATTGGGGGGGGGGTTCCCCTATCAGCTCAATTGATTCGCTTATAGCTTAGGCGTTTTTTGCCCGATCTGATTGTACTTTTCAGAATAGATAGATATTGGGCTTGATGTATACTAACCCACGAGGCTCTAACTTGAAAATTGTGAGTCTGACGGTTTTTTGGGGATAAAAGAAAAAAACTTGTTCTGCGTCCTTGTCTTGTCTTGTCCTTCATGCAAAAATTGGTGGCTCTATCTCTTATAGTCTCTGAGATCGACGCGTTCATACAGACAGACGGAGGGACAGACGGACATGGCTCTATCGATTCGGCTGTTCATGCTGATCAAGAAAATATATACTTTATGGGGTCGGACATACATACATTCGCACAACTTCATGATCCCCATTTTCCCATTTTTAATGGGATCAGGGTATAAAAAGGGAGTTCACAATAATTCAAGAGAGCTTTTATAGAAGATACTTACTGTAGTTAACACAAGCATCATTTATCGAGCCCTGGAATCGACAAGGAGGCTTACATGGGACATTTGTTCGTGACAACGAATTACCTTTTTTAACCAAGTTTTAACCCTTGGATTGTCCAAAATACAATCAGTACCTGAAATAAGTCAACAATCCTTTCATTAAGAACACGTTAAAGTATCAATCTCATAAAATACATCATTCGCTCTGTTCAATCTGCAGTGTATAAGCATAAACAACAACTTCGGCGACAGACAGCATGCAACAGGTAGAGAGCCTATGCAATTTTGCCACGGGCAGCTCACGGGCTGTTGCCCTCGGATCGGGGCAGTTGGCCCTCCGCTCTGTGCAGTTTGCCCTCGGCTTGGGGCAGTTTGCACGCAGCTTGGGGCCACGGGCCACATTTCGCGAGCCGCGGGCTGCAGCTGGCAGGCTGATGGGCCCCGAGCCGAGAGCGTTGGTTAAAGAGCTGCGGGCTGCAGCTGGCCCGCTGCCCGAGCACTGTCGCTCATTGCCCGAAGCTGCGTGAAACAGTTCGCGAGTCGCGGGTCAGCCGCTGCCCCTTTCGAGCTCGGGCAAAGAGCGATTCCGAACACTGGTTATAAATATATCGTTTGGACCTTGAAGACATACTTGGTAATGAGTATTATGAGCGATAGTAAAACTATAAGTAAAAGAAAGCTGCAGCGCTGCTGTCTGCTTCTGCAGCATCAAAAAGATGACTAATAATTTAGCGGCGTCTTCAATTTTCGCTATAAAGCTTTCATAATAATCTAAGTAGGCTCGAATGAAAATGTTGCAAATTTTGCAAAATGTTTGACCTTCAATTTACCAACGCCTGCATTTTAATCTAAATATTGATCGCTTTGAAATGATTATTTCCTTTATTGTCTTTAAAACAATAAGCGAGTTAGTAGAGCTTCAAACAGTCAAAAAGAGCTTATTACAATTGGATTCGCTTAACTCATATTTGTTATTCGGATAATATTAATCTTGGTCCAGAAGTATGTATATATTATATATTAACTTTTTAAGTATTTGATAAGAATTATTTAAACCTGCCGCCCAACAAAATGTGGCATACTTTTAGGGGCAAATATGTTAAAGTACACACTAATATGTACGCAGTCATTAAAAAAATACTAAAAAGTCGATGTGTACTTAGAAATACGCGAAAAACTTCGTCATACAGTAACCAAGTTCATAGAAACAACATCCGTTCAACGGAGAATGAAATGGGCTATTATAATAAAACTTAAACGAAAATCACATAAAATAAAATAGTAAAACCAGGCCAAAGTGGAAATTTCCAAATAAATATTGAAAATGCAAGATTTGTAAACCGCATTTTTCAGCCTTCGAGGTAAATCTATCAAGCCGTTGATTGTAATACTTTAGGTTCATCTCGTCGCTTTCAGTTATTCAATTTAAATGAGTAAAAATACGCCAAATGCGGTTTTTGGGCCATAACTTCAGATTTTGGGAGTGTTTTGAAGAAACCAAGTATGAGGAAATGCTATACTCGACCAGCTCCACAGCGAAGGGTAGGTCATTTCGAAAGTATTTTTTTCACTGTAACATTGTTATATAGAGCGAAAAAAGGAGTGCACTCATCACACAACCCTGATTTAAGCCTGCGTTATTCTTGCTTCGGTGCTTACAACTTTGACAAAATACCCGTTCTGCCGAGCTGTAGATTAAGCTTCTTCTCTTAATTGTATTAAAGGCCGCTTTAAAATCAATAAAGCAGACAACATGATTTTTTTTTTATGTACATAAGATGGTGCGATTAATGACAAAATAGCGACGCAATCTACTGTAGAAAAAGCCTTCCTAAAGCTAGGTAAGGAGACGCTGAGAACTTTCTCGCAGCACATTTAATTACATAGCTCTGAGAATGCACTGCAGAAAATTCTCAGAACACATTTTCACAGCGGGTTTCATAAAAATTATGAAACATGTTTGATAATTATCAGAAGTACCTACGAGTAAAAAAATGGAAGCTAAAAAGATCAAAAAATCAATACAAAAGTCGTTTGAAGAACTTTACGGAGGACTGGCTAATCGAAGGGGTCAAATCGCAACCCATCTTATGGAATTTGACTAACAAAAAGCATTTCGATGGAATTTGTACTCTCCATAAATGCTCCTCCTTCTACAGCGCCCCAAAATGCCCCCATAAAAACAACCATGGCATTCCCCAAAGCCTCTGCATTCGTCAAAGAGTCTCCCAGCTTACATTTTCACAAAAAGATTAACTTTTCTTAAGCGGGCTTTTTTGTAAAGGCCTGTTCCCAGGACCGCGGAAAATAAATTTTTATTTCGAACTCCATATAAAAAAAACAGCGGCGAAAAGTTTCCGCCGCTGCTTTTATTTTCTATGTTCTGAGGAAGCAAAAATAAATACACAATTAGCCTATTAGTTGACATATCGATAGCGCTTTGGATCGTGAGTGGACTGTAAAACAGCTGTCGCCAGAAACAAAATAAAGCGCAGTCAATTATTTGATCGTCAAAAATGGAAACAACGGAGGGAAAAAAGCAGAAGCGGAAAAGGAAGCGTACTTAAAGTTTCAACCGCGAGGACAAAGTTGCTGCTGCGCATCATTCTTGTTTAACAATCTCAAATCAAAAACACTTTAAAATTTTTTTTTTTTTGTAAACGAAAAACAGCTGACTACCAATGTGGCCGTTTCTTTATTTTGCCATTTTGACTTATATATGGAAATACTAAAAATTTATGTGGATGCTTAGTTAATAAATTGCAATTTCGCGTCCTAAATTTTCTGCGGTCCTGGGAACAGGCCTTAAACAAACCACAGCTGACCAGTACAGAGTGACCGTTTCAGAATCAGTGACATGTTGCTGTTTTTTGGTCAACCTACAGTCTCAGACGCCGCTCTGAGAATTATGAAACAGCTAATCACCCAAATTTCTAAGCGCTTTAGAAGTATTGAAGAGAAAAGCTTCATGGAAAAGCTTAGAAAGGCTATAGCTCTGTAGTTGCTTGCCTCTGTCGGGTTTCCTTTCATTACACTTTTTTTTAAAACAATCAGGCATTGCTCCGGAGATCAATAGTCAGTATGTTTATTGTATTAATTTTTTAAGTCTATTTTGAATTTAACGCCATCACTTGTAACGATCTTTGGTACTTTGATCATCTGGCGACACAACGTTCGTGTGTACCATCACTAGCCATAGTTTGCATATTATTATCAGAATTCTATTACTGCGAATCATTGATATTGCATTGGTTTGAGTTAATATACACATACATACCAATTGAAATACACAAACACTCATTTGATCTGCAAGATGGCAAGTTACATCAACATACACACAAACAGGAGGGCATTTACTTCATTTGGGGAAGACGGTAACAGCGGCAATTGTCAAGAAGGGACAGTGGGACACAGCTTAGGATTTGGTGGATACATTGTGCAAACGCTATCTTCTCCAGAGCAGGGTCTAAAACAAAAATGTTCTCCTGAACTGCAGTATTCACATTTTGAGCTTGTTACAAATGCCTTTGATGGATGCCCCTGATGATGCATTCTTCGGTTCTCGCGACTATCCCATACTTTGGCCCTTAGATCGGCTTTCTAAAAACTGGCATCGATGAGTTAGAACTATGGAGCAATTGTCCAACGAAGAAAGAGACTCGAAGAGCTGCTTTTCGTCATAATGAAGTTTAGTGTCTGCGTCCACCTTTGACCGTAAAATATTAAACATAACTGAGTTTATGACATCTTCAGCAGAACCAAGTGACAACAGCGTTCCTCTTATTACCAAGACCGAATCAATTAGTTTTTGTAAATCCATGGCATCTAGTTTTTGCATTGATGGTAGAGAAAACAAACCTTAAATATAGTCCAAGAAAATTAGGACGTATCGTACCTTCTTTCGAGTTGCTCTAGTGCCTTAAAATAATTTTTCTGAGTGACTTGGAAAAGATGTACAACTTCTAAAGCTGGACCTGATACACAGCTTAGCAAATAATTGAATTTATCTATTATTGCGATTGAGGAATCATTCTCTATGAGATTGTTAAATACGCTTATAAGTCTCTTGTAGTCAGAATACTTGCCATCGAAATAAGACAACTTGATTTTGGGCAGCCCATTGTGAAGATTCTCCGAAGCAGTAGAATTGAGGACACTATCGACTGTTACGCCCTTTTGCTTCTTCAGGTTCATGAGAGTCATTATTGAGATCTTTGCCGGAATAAATATTTCGTCAATATTTGATCTGCATAGAATAGATCTTCGATCTGGGTCTGAAGTTGACAGATAGTGCGAAAGTATCTTTCTATAATTTGTAAATTGCATTCTAATACATTCCAAATACATTCCAATACGTTCCCTCTATCACTACCCGGAGATTCTTACCATCCTACAATTGTAGTCTCGTTTTCAGTATTTGGACCTACCCCTTCAAGTTCCATAAGCCCCAATATACCTCGTCGTTGCTTCCGCAAAGGAAACTTCACTTTGCTAAGTCAACTCATTTGTGTAACAGACTGGTCTCCATTTTACAATGCGGTTGATTTCGATTTTGCTGTAATCTTTTTCTACGAGTCTATTAATTCTTTCTTAAACCCTTGTTACACTGGGAGTGCATTATGCGTTAATAGCCAATATTCACCTTTTTTTTATGAGAAAAAGGCCGATTTTAAGCTATTAACGCATAACGCACTCGTAGTGTAATTAGCCTATTAGATATTTGCATTCCTAATAGCGTCGCTTCTACCGCGTCACTAAATGTTCTAGTAATGTAATGTTCTAGACTTTCTAATTTGAACAAGAAAGAAAGTCGGTCAAGCCCGACTATAACATACTCTGTACCAAGAAAATTTGTCTTTTGATCATAACTCGAAAACCGTTCATCCGATCTTCTTCATTCCTTTGTCGGATCGATAAGTTGTCCTTATAACTAAATATGTCCAGAAGGAACAAGCCATCTATCTTCAAAACTGTGGGAGATATGACGTTTTTTCTAAATTGCGGGGGCGGGAGGGGGCGTGGGCAAAATTGAAAATAAACTTGATCTGCCTGCAGACATAAGAAGCATATGTCCCGTACACGTCAAACCTCTATCTCTTACCATCTCTGAGATCTGTGCGTTCATACGGACAGACAGACGGACAGACGGACGGACAGACGGACATGGCTATATCGACTCGGCTGTTGATGCTGATCAAGAATATATATACTTTATGGGGTCGGAGATGCTTCCTTCTGCCTGTTACATACTTTTGCACAAACTTATAATACTCTATGTACCTTCGGTACAGAGTATAAAAATTTAAAATCTCGATGCTTTAAAAAGTCTAGTTAGATTGATTTTTCTAAATATTCAATAGCAAAATCTAACATTACACTTTTAAACTCTGAGTGCTATAACGAATATCTTGCTCGGTGTAAAATTCAATTCGCACAAAAAGCAACTCTATAGCTTTGTGAACTCTAATCGTAGATCTTCTTCTTTACCATTCTCTTTTTATACTCTGTACCGTAGGTACATAGAGTATTATAAGTTTGTGCAAAAGTATGTAACATCCAGAAGGAAGCATCTCCGACCCTAGAAAGTATATATATTCTTGATCAGCATCAACAGCCGAGTCATGTCCGTCTGTCCTTCTGTCCGTCTGTCTGTCCGTATGAACGCACAGATCCCAGAGATTGTAAGAGATAGAGGTTTGACATGAATGGGACATATGCTTATGTCTGCAGGCAGATCAAGTTTATTTTCAATTTTGGCCACGACCCCTCCCGCCCCCGCAATTTAGAAAAAACGTCATATCTCCCACAGTTTTGAAGATAGTTGGCTTGTTTTTTTGGAGATATTTAGTTATCAGGATAACTTATCGATCCGCCAAAGGAATGGAGAAGATCGGATGAACGGTTTTCGAGTTATGATCAAAAGACTGTTCGCTGCTACTGCAGCATCAAAATTTATGTTGATCGTATAATTTTGTTGGTACAGAGTATGTTATAGTCGGGCTTGACCGACTTTCTTTCTTGTTTTCTTCTTATCCTCCCAACTCTATATGCGATCCCAAAATTTCCGAAACTTCTCTTCTTTCACTTTTAAAATCACTAAAATCTTTAGTCTCTCCTGGGCCTGACAACATTCTCAGTTGTGTGCTCAAAGAGTGTTCTATTTATCACTATAGAACGATTCTTATATTATTCCTCCATAAAATGGGTGGGAAATCGGATATTTCAAATAACAGAGGCATTGCTAAGCTATTAGGATTTCCCTCCTCTTTTCTGCATTGGGCCTCGTCCTGTTTAAAATATAGAACTCAAAAAGTTCTGCTTCGTTCTAACACTTCAAAGTAATGAACCGTTGCAACGAATCTTGGAATTCTTCTTGACCCCAAATTGAGTTTTAATCACCATATCTCCTCTATTGGTAATAAAGCGAATGGTGTACTTGGATTCATTAAACGTTGGTCGAAGGAATTTAATGATCTCTAAGCCACTAAACTCTTTTATACTGCTTTAGTCCGTCCTGTTCTCGAATACTGTTCATCCGTATGGTGTCCCCAGTAAAACCGTGTTGGTCGTATTATTATATTATTTAAATTATTTGTTTTTATACTCTGTACCGAAGGTACATAGAGTATTATAAGTTTGTGCAAAAGTATGTAACATCCAGAAGTAAGCATCTCCGACCCCATAAAGTATATATATTCTTGATCAGCATCAACAGCCGAGTCGATATAGCCATGTCCGTCTGTCCGTCCGTCTGTCCGTCTGTCTGTCCGTATGAACGCACAGATCTCAGAGATGGTAAGAGATAGAGGTTTGACGTGTACGGGACATATGCTTCTTATGTCTGCAGGCAGATCAAGTTTATTTTCAATTTTGGCCACGCCCCCTCCCGCCCCCGCAATTTAGAAAAAACGTCATATCTCCCACAGTTTTGAAGATAGATGGCTTGTTCCTTCTGGACATATTTAGTTATTAGGATAACTTATCGATCCGCCAAAGAAATGAAGAAGATCGGATGAACGGTTTTCGAGTTATGATCAAAAGACAAATTTTCTTGGTACAGAGTATGTTATAGTCGGGCTTGACCGACTTTCTTTCTTGTTTTTCTTTCTTTCTTTGCTTCACTTTATAAACACTTTATATACATAATTATGCATAGCTGGCCGGTCAGGCAAATAAAATTCCCCCACCGAGTCGGAGACGGTATTAGATTATTTTGTAATTTTGTTAGGCATCCATAGTTTTATAACGTGTTAAAAATGTAACTTACTGTGAAAAAGATTTGTATATAAATATGTATGATCGAAACGGCCTTAGGCTGACGGCGGATTGCCAAGCCTACAATAAGCCAAAATAAACTTACTACTACTACTACATAATTATTCGATTTCAAATGAAAATAAAATCGAACTATTTTGCGTTGGCTGTTCTGGTATCCGAACGAATTGCTTTCGACTTGAAATTCGAATGTTCCATTTCCAAATTGTTTTCCTTTCGACAACTCGTTCAACTTAATCAGTTGGATTAGCAAAACAAACAATATACAAACGAATTTACTTTTGAATTCACAGGCTCCAAGCAACGTGAATTTAAGTCGAGAAGTTCTATGGAATTGTGAAAAACAGAACAGGTAGCCAAATCGAAATTGAGCAAATTTAGTGTAAGCAGGGTTTGTAAATAACACACAAATTAAAATACATTGAGTTCTAAACAATGTTTAAAACATTTTTTTTCATTTATGTTTTATGAATCTTTAAAATGTGTTGAACACTGTTCTTTAAAATACAAGTCAGAAAAATAAACATTGCTAAATAACAGTATGCGTTTTAAACACTATTAATCAAATGTTTTTCTCATACATTCATTGTTAAGAAATAGAAAACATGTTATTTTACATTTTGAACACTTTTAACATTTCGAACACGATACAATAACGTTTTTAACACTGTAACTACAAATGATATTCCGAGCCGGAATTTCCGACTTAGAATGGCTTGATACATCCTTTTTGCTGTATTCTTCTTAATTCTTCGTAATTGGTCATCCATTGACAGTACTGTCAAAACCATGGCTAGGTAGTTTGGTGAGGTCATTTGTGGACTTGAAAAGCAGTTTCTAAAGTAGCGGTTGCATTGATCTTGGATTTATTGTCCCCTTGATTGGGAGCAAAATTTGTTTTGGACTATCATTTCGAATCCTCTTTGATATCTAGTCGCTATTAAATGATTTATCAGTCACTTTAGAATGGCTTGATAAATCTTTTGTGCTGAATCTATGTTCTTCATAATTGGTCATCCAAGGAATAAATCGCGGCTCATTATTGTTCTAACCATATCTGGGTAGCTACTAATGTGGGCAAAAAGTAAGGTAAGTAACAAGTAATAAGTAAGTAATTTGTTTGTAGAATGAAAAATCTTTATTTATTCTTCTAAATCAATTTCATCCCCTTCAAAGTAATCCCCTCCCGATAAAATACACTTATGCCAACGTTTTTTACAATCCTCGAAACATGCCAAATAGTCCCTTTCCGGTATAGCCATCAGCGCTTTCTTCGATTCTGCTTTTATCTCCTCAATCGACTCGAAACGCGTTCCCCGAAGTGGTCTCTTGAGTTTTGGGAATAGCCAGAAGTCACACGGAGCCAAATCAGGCGAATACGGTGGTTGCGGAACGATATGCGTCGAATTTTTGGCGAAATGGTCACGAAGAACGAGTGCAGTGTGAGACGGTGCATTATCGTGATGCAAAAACCAAGAGTTGTTGGCCCATAATTCTGGTCTTTTTAGACGAATTGCTTCACGCAAACGACGCATAACGCTCAAATAATATTCCTTATTAACAGTTTGGCCGGATGGAAGGAATTCATAGTGCACCACACCACGAAAATCGAAAAAAACTGTCATCATGACCTTGATTTTTGAACGACTTTGTCGTGCTCTTTTCGGTCTGGCCTCGTCTTTAGCACGAAATTCGCTTGATTGGTCGGTTGTTTCAGGGTCGTAAGCATAAATCCAAGTCTCATCTCCCGTAATCATGCATTTGAGCTTCTTCTGATAGTCAGAGAGCATTGTTTCACACACATCTTCGCGATAGCTTTTTTGCAAGAAATTGAGAGCTTTCGGTACCAAACGAGATTTGACTTTTCGTAGGCCCAAATGGTCTTTCAAAATGGTTTTCACAGATCCTTCTGATATTCCGATCATATCAGTAAGGTCTCTAACAGTAAACCGGCGATTTTTGCGCACTAATTCCTCCACTTCATTGACGTGTTGGTCATCTGTTGACGTCGATGGTCGTCCGGAGCGCTCCAAGTCATCCACACGTTCTCGACCCTCTTTGAAGTCTTTGTACCACTTATAAACATTTTTTTGTGACATGGTAGAATCACCAAAGGCCTTCCGCAACATCCTCAACGTTTCCGCAGCCGAAATTTCATTCCGCAAACAAAATTTGATGGCACTTCTCTGCTCAATTAAATCAGACATTGTAAAAATCGAAAAATGCACTCTTGGTCGTTTGGAAAACACAAGCGTAAATATATTTATTACTGATAATGACATTCACATGAAATTTGGCCCAGATGTCATCAACAGTCCTGCCAACTCAAGAAAAAAAGAACTAGCCCGAATTGTTAGGCCCGCGAAGTTTATATTGAAAATTCACCTTCACATTTTTGCCCACAGTAGTATATAAAGTCATTTATGGTCTTGAAATGCAGTTTTTTTAGTATTCAGCGATCTTAGTACTATGGACTATGGACCTATTAACTGTGAGTTGCGGTTTTGCATTGATCGGTTCTCGGCTTTGTTCAGTTCTTTTTGTGTGCCGAAAAATGTGCGGCACTTTGTGCGGTACTTTGAAAACCCTGATAAATGGTGCATTACTATATGTATGTCTAAAACGTACGAACATTCTACCTACCAAACAGGGTTCCTTAAGAATAGAGGCCTCTGTCTCTCTCTGACACACACTGATGCATCACGGGGCATGGCTGGGCAACACTGCTATAGAACCATGAAAGATGTGAGCTATGAGTCTTCAGCGCAAATGAGAAACACAGAAGAGCACGCTAACAAGTGAAAAGAAGTTTGGCTTGGCCATTTGTGCCTGTTTAATCCAAATTTTAATTTTCTTTTTTAATGTAAATGTGGAAGGGATGTTCAATGTAACTTTACAGTGTTAATAATGTTATTGCTTTCGTGTTCGAAATGTAAAAAGTGTTAAAAATGTAAAATAACATGTTTTCTATTTGTTAACAATGATTGCGTTTAAAACACCTATCTTTTTAAACTGTTTAAAATGCCTTGTGTTATTTATCAGTGTTCGGAAATTATGACAAAAATTATGTATAACACTGTACAAAACCTGTTTAAACACTCAGTTATTTATTTATAAATAACAATGTTTGTATTCTTGAACAATGTATATTAAGTGTGTTGTATTTACGAATCCTGGTGTAAGTGAAAACCTGAACAGGCCTGTATATTTGTTAAATGAATTTGTTAGCTCTAATATCGACTCTGACTACAACAGATTATGAATCAAGGCAAAGCTGGCCGGACCGTCAAATAAAAATCCCCGTACGAGTCAGAGTCGTTAGTAGTTTACTTAGCTCCAAGCATTTTTCAAAATAATTGCTACCTAAATCCTACCAATGCACAGTGGATCCGTCAGAGGCCAGATATCAAAAAAAAAGAAATTCAAAATTTCGAACCGAATTGATGAGTTTCATTTCTTGAAAGAACTGGTCCAGTCCCGTCCCAAATAGCGCCTAAAAAGCCTTACAAGAATCAGTTATAATTTTTTTTTAAGAAACGCTTCACAGCATGTGTTACAAATTAGGTAAAAAAGTGGAAAAGTTGCTAAATTATTTATTTAATAAACATGAATATTGAAAACAGAGGTAGCAACTTTATATATTTTGAGTTTAAATAATTTAGGTTTTTGTTTATTTGTGTTTTCTCGTTCATCAAAATGATTTTCAGGTAAGCTTTTACTAAATACCCCTCTAAAATTAGTTAGTCAATTTAGATTCTAATACAGATACATTTGGCTGCCACCTTTCGCCTCACTTAGTTCTAGGTAAGGTTAGGTTGCGATGGCTGAGAGCGACAAGTCGCCCTCCCACTTAGGCCTCTATGGGCCCATTGCGATGCCATATTTGTTCCCTGTTAACCCATTTTGTTAAGAATGAATATTAGTAAAGCTGGGATCTCTAACTCGGATGTCTCCGATAGGTTAAGTAGGAGAAGTTGACCCTGTGTCCTAAGCCTCCTTCTACTCAGGGCGGGGCAATGGCAGAGGATGTGTTTCCTCCTCTTCTTCGTACCTACAGCTTCTGCAGAAGTCATGGCGAGTGACTCCTAGGCGTGCAAAGTGTCTGCCGATAAGACAGTGACCCGTTAGGGTTCCGATATGTGGTCCCTGTGGCGTAAAAGGGTGGTGGTACGCTTTGGGTTTATTGTTGGCCACGTAAGCCTCGCTACCGCACAGGAGGAAAGGTTTTTTCACCTATCCGCAGCGAGACGACGTGTTTCAGCTTTTGTGTGGAGCTTAAAAGTTGCCATAGGCATCCCTATCGTGCTCTTCTCTGAAAGGAGCTCGATGGTGGTGCCAATTCTGGCCAGTTTGTCCGCAGACTCATTTCCTTCTATGTTGGGCTGTCTAGGCACCCATATAAGGTGTATACTGAATTCTCGTGCGATCTCATTTAGAGATGAGCGGCATACAGTAAGCGTTTTGGTATTGTTGGTGTATGAGTCAAGAGCTTTAAGGGCGGCTTGACTATCTGAGTATATGAAGACGTTTCCTTCTCTGATTGGTAGTGTGCTAAGGTAGGTGGCTGCTTCCTGGATGGCCACCACCTCCGCTTGGTACACGCTACAGTGATCAGGAAGGCGGAACGATAAGTTCAAGTTTAGGTTGGTGGAGAAGACACCCCCTCCTACTTTTTCGTCAAGCTTAAAGCCATCAGTGTAGATGTTGATGGCATTTTCTCTGCTGTTGGGTAGGTTTTCCCACTCGTGTCGGCTTGGAATACAGACGTCGCGACGTATGATTTGACGATCGTCGTTTGTGGAGTACAGTAGTCAGTGTTTAACGGTATACTCCATTGGTCAGTAAGTATTGTTGAGTGTCACGACTTACCCCCGTTCCAGTCAGCGTATTCTCTTAGACTAAGGGCTGTTGTTATAGCCAGTTGCTTTGAAATAAGGTCTAGTGAAAGGAGGTGGTAAATAGTATTTAGCGCTTCCGTGGGTGTTGTTCGAAAAGCACCGCTAATACAGATTTCCGCACTTCTCTGTACCTTATGCAGTTTGTTGAGGACTGATTGTTTCTCAAGCGCTGGCCACCAAACTAGTGCTCCGTAGAGTAGTATGGGGCGGACCACGGCTGTGTAGAGCCAGTATACTATGGAAGGGGAGAAGCCCCATTTGCGGCCTATGGCCTTTTTCCACGAGAAAAGGGCAATGGTTGTCTTTTTTATGCGTTCGTTTATGTTGTCATTCCAGAGTAGTTTCCTATCCAGAATGACTCCCAAGTATTTGGCATTATCTCCAAATTTAAGGCTCCATTGATTTTTGGGGGGATAAAATCAGGAATTTTGTACCTTCTGGTAAAAAGCACTAGTTCCGTCATCGCTGGGTTTACGCCCAAGCCGCAAGATATCTGTGGAAATAGTTTACATTTGAAAATGGCCATATCGTCTGCGTAAGCCACCACTACGTGTCCCTCCGCCTCCATGAGCCGCAGCAGTCGGTTAACTGCTACAACCCATAGTAGCGGAGAGAGAACGCCTCCTTGCGGAGTGCCTCTGTTAACATATCTGAGAGCAGATGCACCGCCAAGCTCGGAATACACTGTCCTGCTGGTTAGCAATTGGTCGATGAATCTTACCAGCAGCACATCCACTCCCACATATGTTAAGGCTTAGGTGATGGCTTTAGGTTGGACGTTATTAAAGGCACCCTCAATGTCGAGAAATGCTACTAGAGAATAATCTTTTATTTCAAGAGATCTTTCAATCTTTGAGATCAGAGAGTGCAGGGCGGTTTCGGTGGACCTACCCTTGCTGTAAGCATGTTGTGTGCTTGCTAGATGAGAGGGACTTATAATTTGTCTCAGGTGTGCGTCTATAAGTCTCTCAAGAGTTTTGAGTAGAAATGAGGATAGCCTGATTGGCCTTAAATCATTAGGTTTCACAAGTGAAGCTTTGACAGCTTTCGGTATGAATACCACATTAGTTTCTCTCCATCTGGTGGGGATATAGTTGATTTTGAGACAGCTTTCATAGATTGTGTAAAGCCAAGTCGTTGTGTACCCAATGCTGTGTTGTAGTTGGGCTGGAATTATGATATCTGGGCCAGGCGATTTAAACGGTTCGAAAGAATCGATAGCCCACTTAATTCTGGCCTCAGTGACAAAGGTGTTCACATGATTTGTAGAAAGGTCGGTTGGCCTAATTTGAGTTATTGGGTTGAGGGAGCACTCAGGAAAGTAAGTGCTTAGCAGAAGAGATTCTTCGCTTGAGTCGGTCCAGGTTCCGTTTTTGATTTTTGTAAGAGTCCTGGCGGTGTTGGTGAGCTTGCCAGTATCTTCCTGAGCCGAGATGCATCAGAAGTGAGTTCTATATTACTACAATAGTTGGCCCTGGAGGAGCGTTTAGCCTTCCTGATGGCTTTCTTGTAGGTGTTTAGCGCTTGTTTATATAACTCCCAAGCGATAGTTTGATCGTTATATTTGGCTACGTTGAATGCTAGTCTGCACTCTTTTCGGAGCTTGTCAAGCTCTGCAGACCACCAAGGTGGTTTAAAGGTGGATTTTATTTTTCTAGGGGGCAAGCCGTATTAAAAGAGACCGCATACGCGTTGGTGAGCGTATCGACAAGATCGTCTATCTGTTTCCCCTTCCTAAGTGTATATGGTGTGGACGGTTCAAGTTTTTGTGAGAGAAGTTTGTTGTGTACTTCCCAGTTTGTCTTTTTCGGGTTCTGTATCTTTTTGGGTGAAGGACACATGTATGTTAGAAGGACCTTTATGTATCTGTGATCAGAGAAGGAGTGCTCTGGCAGCACCTTCCATGAAACCAATTGATCACAGAGGTCTTCGGAGATAAGGGTAATATCCAACACCTCCTTTCGATTTTTTATAATAAAGGTAGGGTCGTTTCCTTTATTTGCAATATGCAGATTTGTCTGTAAAAGGTAATTGTACAGTGACTTACCGCGTTCGTTGATATCTGTGCTGCCCCATAGTGTGTGGTGTGAGTTGGCATCGCCTCCTAAGATGATGCTTGTGTTGGTTTGTGTGCTGTTTCCGGTTAGGTCCCGGAATAAAGTAGGTGGTGGAGGTCTCTTGGTGTCATGAGCCATATAAAAAGAGGCCAGCCTGATGGTCGAACTCCCCAGTTCCAGGCTGACCGTGGTGATGTCTCCATCACTGAACTGAGGAAGTAGAAGTGTGTTAAGATGTTTTTTAATTAAAATACATGTTCTAATTTTCCCTTATCATTGGTGTGGAAAAGTTTATATTTTGGTCCTCAAGCCATTGATTCTGTCACCAGAAATCCATGGCTCTTGGACAAACACAATATCTACTTTGCCCGGGGATAGACGAAGTAGAAGTGCAGCGGTTGCTGCTTTAGAGTGGTGCAGGTTTATTTGCAACGCCCGGATCAGTTTTACAGAATCTCTCCTCCGTCAAGGTGGCATCGGCATTCTCCGGTTGGAGAAGCTCCTGCTCGGTATATAGGCGCCCGAAGGCTGGTCCATAGTCTGAACCACCTGAGATGTAACCAGACCGTTCCTCTTGTTGAGGGGTGCGCTCTACTTCCATCTCATCATCACTACGGTCCTCCTCCTCCACATCAACGCTTGCAGTTCTAGAAGCTTCGGGAAAAATCGTTCTTGCTTACAGCTACGATTTTCGTAGTGTTCACGTGTTGTTGTTAGTGTGCTTTAGTGTTGTTTTCTTTATTCACGTGTTGTTGTAATTGTGTTGTACATAGAACTGTGGCGTCGTGTCTGTTTTGGTATGTTTTCTTCATTTTGTTTGGCTCATTTTATTATCCTAGTGTTTTCTTATAGTTTAATTGCTTATGAAAAATATAATTTTCCTGTTTTTTGTTTATTATTCTCTTTACCGGAGGTACATAGAGTATAAAAAATTTGTGTAAAAGTGTGTAACAGCAAGAAGGAAGCATCTCCGAGTACATATATTCTTGATCAGCATCAACAGCCGAGTCGATATAGCCATGTCCGTCCGAACGCACAGATCTCAGAGATGGTAAGAGATTATGGTTTGACTTGTATGGGACAAAAACTTTCAAGTTTATTTACAATGTTGGTCACGCCCCCTCCCGCCCCCGCAATTTGGAAATAACGTCATATCTCCCACTGTATTAAATCTAAATGGATCGGATCCTTTAGACATATTAACTAAACAACATTATTTATCGATCCGCCAAAAAAATGGGTAATGCAAGGGGTATACAAACTTCGGCCGAGCCGAAGTTAGCTTTCCTCTATTTTTTTTGTTTCCTTTACAACATAAAAAACTTATACTAAGAGACGATATAAGAGACAGAAATTCACCCCTGCGGGACGGACGCTAAGCAATGCTTTGCAGGGGTAATTTAGAATGATAGTTGCGTGTGTGTGTACTTGCGTTGAAATGTGTGTGAGTGTTTCTTTTTTGTATTCATTATTGCTATGTACAGAATTTAATACTAATAACTTCTATTAAGAAGAGGAAGTTGTATGCGATTTTTCTGAACGGCCGTGAAGCAATGCAGCACAAAACCCTCAACGCCCTTACTTTCTCGTGCTGTCTCTTATGCGCTCCAATCTCCGCAGCTCAATCATTATGAAGGCTGCATAGTTGCTGACCAGTTTCCAGTTAACGCTATTTTAATGCGACTATGTTCTCCGCATTCAGCCTCCTAGCGCATAGAGCCTCCTTTAAGCGCTGCCCGACCTCTGTGAACTTGCCGCAGACAAAGAAGGCATGTTCAGCATCCTACTCTGCATTCCCGCAGAAGGTTCCATGACCGCTTGTCCCATTCCCCGAGCTTGCTGATATGGCGTTGAGTCCAGCTACCATTGGTGGATGCGTCCCACCGGTTTTGCCACCTAAGCAGGCTTTCAACCTGGGCGTACGTCCAGACTGCCTTCTTTAGGGATATTGGAAGGATACTCCCGTGAACTACGTTAAACACCTTCGTGTTGACTGCTGCTAGTTTCTCCAAGACCGGTACTTTTGCGATGAACAGCGCTGCGTCGTCTGGCACTGTGCGGAACGCGCAGCATGTGCGGATTGCACCCAGCCAAAGCGTCGCCTCCAAACCACGGCTTTAGCTTTTCACCTCGTAATGTTGGCGACTTGTTCCTTGCTTTGGGCCCCGAGTATTCATCATTATTCTAGAGAGCGCTCGATTTGTTGATGCCGCTTTTGCACTTGCGAAGTCTAAGTCCTCTTGGAAGCTGAGCCTGGTATCGAGCATAACCCCCAGGTACTTCAGCACTCTCATTGAGGTGCTTTGTGCCGTCTTCACCTTCTTCCGGCTGCTGATCAGGACAGCTTGGTTGCGACTCCGCCTGCTTTAGCTGCTTTGCCACTACCACCACAGCTACGTCATTCGCAAATCCAACGACTTGCACTCTTGGGTTCCATTACGTTCCACAGTAATGGATCCAGAACTGATCCTTGCGGAATACCTCCTACGTCGGACGTCTCCGTGCGTTCACTGGTATCATACTCTAGCTCTAGCCGACAGTAGTTATTGCCTTTCTGAACCCATACTGGTTCTGGGAAAGATCATCGGCTGCAGCAAAGGCGCGCTCTAGACGAGTGCAAACAAGTCTCTCTAAGATTTTCCCTGATAGGTCTGTACGAGACGGCTTCTCCCGGTGTCTTGCCCTTGTTAGGGAAAACTCCCTCCCATGGTAATCTGTAGCATAAGTCTGTGAAGACCTCCGGCTTCAAGGCCAGCGCAAGCCTAAATGCTCTGTTTGGTATAGAGTCTGGGCCTGGCGCTTTACTAATTTTTAGGATCCCAGAAACTTCCTCCGAAGTAATCCTCAATGGCTATATCCCTAGTCGATTCATCTGGCTGACTGGGAGCGCCACGGGTCGTGCTCGGCTGAGTCACAAAGTTCAAGGAAGCAGTTGCGTTTGCTCTCTTTGATGGCAGACAGTTTGCCATTCACCAAGGCCTGGAGTCCCGCGTGAGCGTTGGTAGCGTCTCCTAGCGTATTTGCACGAACGCCTGGCCTCTGCAATCTGCTCGGTCCACCAGTATCCTACCGATCCTACTTGGGCCATTATGTGCTCTGCCATCTGATCCGCGCCTTCAGTTGCAGCCAGTTTTTCGACCGAAGTCGCAAAGGTTTGCGTGTCAAGTGTCTCCGCTCGGTACATTTTTAAGCGGTGCGCCTGGGGCGGGTTTCTGTTCTCTGGTTTGCCTACTATGCACCGGATGGCTAGGTGGTCGCTTGCCGCATACTCACTACTTATGATCCAATTTGAAGTTGGGTACAATGAGCTGCTTACATGGGTTAGGTCAACAACTGATCCGATACCCGCTCTGCTGAAGGTGTTCTGGTTGCTGTTGATTAGCAGTCCTATGTTAAGTGCCGAAAAAACTTCAAGGAGTGCTCGGCCTCTAGTGTTCAGTAAATTCAAAATAGACTTAAGTTTATATGAATACAATAAATATAATGACAATTGATAAAAATAGCTTTCCTCCTCCAACAATTTAATATCAGGTTGCTCTACTTTTACCACGCTGCTTCTTGATTAACAGAGAGATTGGGTAGAAAAGCTTGCATTATGCTTCAACTGTCTTAGAAGGAACCACAAAAACAATGTCAATCGAAATCTCGGTGTAAAGTATGTCATGCACCACATCATTCCTTGCTTCATAACTTTGTACAAGGAATACAGTCAGGGACTACACCACTATAACCCACGACAAGCCAATCTCATCCAAATGTTTCTCTAGTAGTACGAGCAGCCAGGGACAGGTTCGTTTGCAATTAGAAAGATGTTGAGTCTCGGAAGCTGTGAGAGGCATATGCGATGCTGTACAATAGATTAATTACAATGTAGCTGCTACACTCAAGTCTCGCGTATTCAGTAGGCTTCAACCTTTGCCGTCATTAAATCAGTTTGCACTAATCAGCAGTAGAGTAGACATAGCTCAATAGGAGTTTCCAAATGGGATTGTTCTCGCTGATCCACTTTTCTGCGTACCGCATTAAATTCACATTATGATAAATACAGATTTTTTCGATGCGATTCGTACTGGGAAATACACACTAGGTCCAGGAAATCCATACCTTCGCAATACAGAGTTCGGATGGAAAGTCGATGAAAATATTGCAGCTGCTCCAACAATCGTTCTAAACTTTCAATATCATCTAGTGAAGGAGTTATCGCTAGTAGAAGAAACGCTAAACGAGTCGTATATGATGGGTCAGCTAAATCGTCTTCTGGAAAATCGCTGGATGAGATACTAATGGTTGGTCCAACAATCCAGCTGGATTCAGTTATAACTCTTCTCATGTTTAGGTTACATAAATTTGTTCTTACGATATTACGGAAATGTATCGACAATTCATGATTTATTCTTGCGGCAGACATTTTCAACTGATCCTATGGAGAGAAAATCCCACGGATCAAATACAAATGTACGAGTTAAATGCGGTTACTTATGGATTGTCTTCAGCACCGTTTTCAGCTATCCGTTGTCTGTATTATATTGTCAAGTTGTTAGAGTCAGAATTTCCCTGGAGGGCGTTGGTGCTTAGAACAGATTTCTATGTAGATAATCTCCTCACAGGAGCCGATGCAATTCGAGAACTTAAAACAAAAAAAGACCAGATCATAGCGAACTTAACCATCACCAAGTTTAATAGCAACTTAACAGAACTCATTTCAGCATCGTCAACTGAAGTTCCAATAAAAATCGAAGAAGAAACCTCTAGAATGAAATTAGGATTGTCGTGGCTACCTAAGCCGGAGCTTCTCGTTTACCGACTTGATTTTCTGCTAAGTGAACCTGCGACGAAGCGAGTAGTATTGTCAACTATTGCCAGGATGTTTGACGCCCTCGGATTAATGAGCCCAATCATTATAAGATACAAAATTCTGTTGCAAGACTTACATCTAATAAAACTTGGATGAGATGATCCGTTACCAGGAAATCTAAGTCAGATGTGAAGTAATTTGAAAAACGATATTCAAAATACGTTACTTCAAATCATAGGTGATCTCCATGGATTTGCAGACGCGTCTGAACGAGCATATGGCTGTTGCATATACATGCGCATGGAGATCGATTCGCAAGTTAGTACGACACTGTTAATTGCAAAGTCTAAAGTCTCTCCCATTGAGTTCCAATCATTGCCGGAGTTGGAATTATGCACAGCAGTTTTGCTCAAAAGAAAAAATTTCGTAAATTTTATTTAAGTTTCATGCCTTATATCAACAATGTTACTTTTTGGACCGACTCAAAAATCGTTCTACAGTGACTGAAAATGCATTCTTCGAAATTAAATTGGTTTGTGGCAATTCGGACAGATGAATTACAGGAGGACTCCAGGAACATTGAATGGCGACACGTTCCATCAGCTAAGAAACCTGCTGACATCGTTTCAAGAGGGTGCAGCACGTCCGATCTTCAAACTAGGGTTGTTGATAATATATCAAAATATCAATATATCGATATTTTTTACAAAAAAATAAATATTTATAACGAAATATTTTTTTTCCTGATATATCGCATATCGATATTATTTGGAAATATATTTTTTGATATTGTGGTTGGTCACACTACACTTAGAAATCCTAAACAGAGAAGATGAGCGCGGTAAAAAGCATTTACAAAAACATAAACGCACATAATGCCACGTGCAGCCTTTGTGCAAAAATAATAAAGTCAAGTGGTAACTCCACTAATCTCCTGTCACATTTGAGGAACAAGCACCCGGAAGCGTATTCAACATGTGTTAAGGTAAGAAATAATGTAATGCCAGAAAAGTCTGGAGAATTTTCCCGCGCAATTTTTTGACAGTGTGTGTGTGTGCGCGTCACTAAGCCTTTTTATTCTTATGCATTTGTATGTGTGTGTACTTTCCGCGAATTTCGGTGCTTTGTAAATAATTTTGGAGGTAAAATCATGTTACCAATATATGCCATTTTTCTAGAAAATTTAACTTTTTCATTGATTAAATAATGAAATGAAGTCTTTTAAGTTTTTTCTTGTATCCTAACTTAAACTATTCAACCATAAGATCTCTGTTCTTTAATGGAAAAAAGTTTGTTGTTTTATTTTTAATTAATAAAAAGCTCAAAAAAATTATAATGCATTTAAAGTTAACGTTATTTTGGGGGGTTTAAGATTTTTATACTGAAATATAAAAATATCCAAAATATCAGATATATCGATATATTTTGGTGATAAATATTGGCAAGAACCTGATGATATTTTTAAACAATGATAATCATCGATACGATATTTTTTACATATTTTCACAACCCTACTTCAAACCAACATTTTGCTGACAGGTCCAAAAATTTTTAAAGGCCCACCCGAAGAGTGATTAATCTTGAGCGAACCACTTCCTGCTCCAATCGAAGTAAGGAGTAGAGCGTTCATGGTATGTAGCGAGCCAGCTATAGCTAGCGCAAACTCATCTGTGGTTCACAATAAATCACCTAACGAAACGTCTCATTCAATCATCAATGAGTCTATTGAAAATTCATCATCCTATATGTGAAAGTCATTAAAGCCAAGTATGCAAAGTCTTACTCCTTTTCTCCATCAAATGGAATTGGAGAGCTGTGTGAGTGTCAAATTACAAAGAGTAGACTTGCCAGATCGGAGTTGCCCTTTTATGCTAAGTTTCCCGCTATCGTCCCTAGCACAAATCGCTTCAACAAAACTTGCAAAGGAAGGATTCTTGAAAGATTCTGATTTCTATATGGAGAGAAAAATTATAGGTCATTATGGGTCGAATTGCTCTGTTTGTTTTCGATATATTTATACCACTTTTAATGCAGCAGTTGATGGGAGATCTTCCTGCTGATCGCCTTCGCGGTGATTGACCGTTTCTGGTGTCGATTTTTGAGGACCAATTATGACGTCTTACAATTTACGTGGAAAACTGCCGTACAAAACCTAAGCCTCTGTCTTTGTTTGGTTTGCGACAAAAGCAATTCATATTGAATTGGTAACAGACCTGTGAAATAATTCATTGCGTGTTCGAAGGTTTATTGCACGACTTGGAATGCCTTGTGAGCTGTGAGCTGCCAAAGACAACATATGTTTTAGCAAGTGCGTAACAATTAACTCCAGCATTTTAGAAGTTTGTGTTGATTTCGCTGTGAAATATAAAGTTCTCAGAGGTTTACCTAATATCATGGTTTTATATTCATATAAAGGTACTAGCTTTATTTACCAGCGGCTTCGCTCGCTTTGCATCAATTTGTTACTTATTTATCATGCTGGTAAAATTTTTATACTCTGTACCGTAGGTACATAGAGTATTATAAGTTTGTGCAAAAGTATGTAACATCCAGAAGGAAGCATCTCCGACCCCATAAAGTATATATATTCTTGATCAGCATCAACAGCCGAGTCGATATAGCCATGTCCGTCTGTCCGTCTGTCTGTCCGTATGAGCGCACAGATCTCAGAGATGGTAAGAGATAGAGGTTTGACATGTATGGGACATATGCTTCTTATGTCTGCAGGCAGATCAGGTTTATTTTCAATTTTGGCCACGACCCCTCCCGCCCCCGCAATTTAGAAAAAATATCATATCTCCCACAGTTTTGAAGATAGATGGCTTGTTTCTTCTGGACATATTTAGTTAGCATGGATAACTTATCGATCCGCCAAAGGAATGAAGAAGATCGGATGAACGGTTTTCGAGTTATGATCAAAAGACAAATTTTCTTGGTACAGAATATGTTATAGTCGGGCTTGACCGACTTTCTTTCTTGTTTTTAATGTGATGCTTTCAATATGTTTACGGAGCTGATCAAATGAAGATCAAAAGAGTTGCATACAACAACTTTCCGCATATTTTTTAACTTTGTGGGTTGAATTTAAAAATATTTAAAGTCACGTATTCCGTACTTTTTTTTTAATGTAGCTCATAAAATTCGTTTGGAGCTTATCGCTGGAAACTAAACTTTTATACAGTCTTGACCACCAATTTTCTACCCATGGTGCAACAGCCGTTGTTCAATTTTCGTTATCGTCATTGTTCTCGTTACCTTTACTGTTACCGATATCGTTATAATTTTCGTTATCGCTATTTCTTATACTATCCTTACAAACTTAGTTTCATGTCAATCGGATGATCGATTATTGCATTCGGAGTTTGCGGAAGTTTTCCGACCCTAGGGCCAAATTTCCAAAAAACGGAAGATCACATTACAAATTAATTTTTTTACGGTCCTTACAAACCGAGTTTCAAGTCAATCGGTTGAAAAACAGTTTTTCGGATGCATAATTTTCCTAGAGTTTTCCGAGCCTACTGTCGAATTTTCCGACATCGCAAACTGGTATCTCAATTTATCTTTCTAACCATCCTTACAAATGAGTTTCAAGTCAACCGGATGAAACTTCACTTACTATTCTTTCAAACCGAATTTCAATTCAATCGGGTTAATTATAGTTACTTAGCTTGCAGACTTTTCCGAGAATTTTTCTACTCTACGGTCAAATTTTCCAACATCGGAAAATGACATGTCAATTTATTTAACTTACTATCCTTACAAACCGAATTTCAAGTCAATCGGGTAAAAAATAGGTTTTTGCATATCAAATTTTCCGGCAATTTTCCTTGTGGGTGGATTTTCCAAAATCGGGAAAACACGTGTCCAATTATTTCGCATGCTTTGCTTACAAACCGAGTTTCAAGTCATTCGGATCAAAAATAAAATTTCCCCATACAAACTTTTCCGACACTTTTCCAGCTTTTCCGGGTGGAATTTTCCAAAACCCCGCCTTAGTACGCACTTTCATCACATAAGGAAACTTCTGTCAAAGGTTTGGGTTGCACGACGGTCACCAGTCAGTCAGTCAGGTTGAACAACTTTATATATATAGATGTATTAAACAAAAAATCAATGTAAGAGACCCGTCCAAGTACTATATGCATTACTTGTAAAACGTAGTGAAAGTTACGCGTATTAACAGCCTGCTCTTAGTAGCCTACACCTGTCTTTAGTGGAGCAAAACTAAAAATGTTCACAAAAGTCCAAGTCGCCGTTGACTTTTGCTGTTTGCTGTGAGTCCATGTTGTTTAAAAACTTCCAAGATCCCCTGCAAATATGTGCTTTCATTTATGGGACCTTCTAAGCACAATGTCAGTATTAAAACGCAAGCTAGACATCCCCACAGAGAAGATATTGGTTGTGGAAAACTATGTTTACGATACAGTTTTAAAGAACATAACCTTCAGTGAGCATGTCCGTATTGAAATTGTTAAAAAATTACGAAATTTTACAAATAGGCTTTTTTTTTAAATGGAAAATCTGTACAAGAAACAGATTATATTTCGAAAAAGCCAACCAAGAATGGCTAGATATGCCACTGGAGTTGGTTGAAAAACCAAAACCGACAGATGTTGGACGCCCTGAAAAAGATTTTTGGGACCTTTCCGGTAAAAGACAGGTGAAACAAGTGGCAGGCCATGTACAGGATATCACATGCGAAAAATTGATGGTAGCTGCAAGAACAAGTTTGTACAAAGCTGGTACGCGTAATCATTCAAAAGTTGTGTTTGCTTAATGCCGAAGATGATGAAAGAAGCCAAAACGCCGATATTTATCCTAGCTATGATGTATTGCGATCAGCGAAGAAAAATTGTTACCCTTTGGGAATCTCTATTACAGACTATTCCGCTGAAGTACCACTGCAGAACTTAGTGGACCATACTGTAGACAGGATCATACAAGCGCACCCACAGAGCTCGGCAAAATCGAGCTAAAAACAATAACGATGTCAAGTTGACTGCAGTTTATAAATGGGGTTGTGATGGCAGCAGTGGACATTCCACGTATAGGCAAAAATTTAGCGATGGTTAAGGCAATATGATTGACCAACACTTATTTTCAATTTGTATTGTACCATTCCAGCAAGAATCGAAGATTCTGTGGAAAAACACACGACCTTCTTCGACTAGATACTGCAGACCAATTTAAATACTCTTCCAGAAAGAAACAACTGACTGGTTCGTAATTAAATTGAAAATATTAAGAACCAGATTTAAAAAATAGTGCCAACATATATAAACCATTTTAGGGTTCATCACCAGTTTCATATGACCATGATTGATGGGAAAACATTCAGCGTTATTTCTGTAGCGCGACCCCAAAAAATGTGAATAATTAAAATTTGGTGGAGAACATTTCTATTGATGTTAACTTTTTTGAATATGGATTGTCAACTTTGCACGCCTGGATTAGGTTCTTTGAGTGTGTTTTGTATATTTCGTATAGACTCCCAACAAAGAAGTGGCATGCTCGCGGTGAGGACTACACTGTTGTTTATGAAAATAAAAGGCACATCCAGCAAAAGATAAGAAATGAAATGGATTTGTTGGTAGACATACCAATGGCTGGTAGTGGGAACACAGCAAGAAGGTTTTTCCAACAGCCGAATTTGGCAGCTCGTATAACTGGAGTGAGCGAACACTTAATACACCGATTCAGCGTAATTTTACGTGTGATAGCTTTTGGGTATGACAATAATACTGTAGCATTCAGGTCTTACGCCATGGAAACTGCTAACATATTTGTAGATTTGAATCCGTGGTTTTACATGCCATCGTCAGTGCACACAATTTTGATTAATGGTGCAGATATCAGTAGCCATTTTTATCTTTCAACCGGAATGATGTCGTAGGAAGCACTTCAAGCGAGAAACAAGGACTACCGAGATATCCGCGAGCACCACACTAGAAAGACTTCAAGAAAAAAAAAACAGTGGAGGATGTTTTAAACGCACTCCTAGTTTCCTCCGATCCTTTAATAACATCATTTTCTCAGAGTTCTTCAATTTCCTCTGCAAAAAATATTGCATTTGATCCGGATGTTGTAAGCTTACTTTTAAATAAGAAGCTTGGCACTAATTTGTCCAACGACGATTTGGCTGATTCTGATAGTTCAGATTACGAATAGTTTTTGCTGTATTAATAACACTAATAGTAAATTTAAATAATTATAATTGGTGTTAAAAACATGAAATATAAACGTATATTTATGTATCTGAAGTTAAATTTATAATGAAACCTAAAAATTTCTTCCTAGTGACTGACTGGTTATATGAGAGCTATACTAAAAAGTTAACCGATCTCTTTGAACTTTGAAGTCAATGTGTATATTTACTTAAAAGTCTTATGTTTAAAATTTTCGAACAAAAGCTTTTAATTTGCAGGTTTTATTAATTTAGTTCCGCTAGATCGTCCATTTCGCCCACTGTGCAGCGCTGCAAAAGTATTTGAATTTGTTTTTATTCCACCCTAAGCGCTACGAAGAATTCTAAACCATTTTAACAGAAGTGGAAGCCTTCCTAAATTCGAGGCCGAGGCACCGCTCTATCTCCTGCACATTTACTGATTGACTCATCCCAACTCGCAGCTCCAGACGAATCACTTTATATGTCAGCCTCCGACTGTCAGCTGGATCATTGGCAAAGAGTAACATTCCTAAAGCAGCAGTTTTGGGACATGTTGCATCGGGATTATATTCATAGTCTGCAAGGAAGGTCAAGATGGACATCAAATCAGCTAAACATTTGTGAAGGGCAATTGGTGATCATTCATGAGGATAACACACCACCTCAACAGTGAAAACTCGCCCTAGTCACGTCAACTATTACAGGACAAGATGGAAGGGTCAGAGTCGTGGACCTCAAAACCAGCAAGGGCATACTACGACGCCCTATTCACAAAATGGCACCTCTCCCAATTCATTAACTTGAAACGTAAGTAAATAATTTCAACACGGGGAGGATGTTGGAGGTGGAAGGCTATTTTTATCAATAGTCATATTTATTGTATTCAAATTAACTTAATTCTGTTTTGAATTTACCGCCATCACTTGTAACGAACTTTGGTATTTTGCCCATTTGGCCACACTACGTTCGTGTGTACCATCACTAGCCAAATTTTGCATATCATTATCAGAATTCTATTACTGCGAATATACATACCAATTGAAATACACAAACACTCATATGATTAGGAGGACAAACAGGAGCGCGTTTACTTCATTTGGGGAAGACGGCAACAGCGGCAATTGACAAGAGGGTGGGTACATTTCGCAAACGCAATCTGCTTCAGAGCAGTGTCTGGAACACCGTGTTTGAAAATTTTTGCAGGTAACGGATCTTCGCCTGCTGCCTGATTTGCTTTCGCATTTATGATCGCTGCCTCAATTTCGAATGTCCTAATGTGCTTCTCCAAGTCCTGATCAGATATGTTTGGAAGTCCGAACTGAAATAGTTTTTCTCTTTGTAGCATAAAAGGGGGCTTTTAAACTGTGTTTCGAGGTGGTTAATTTTCAGCTTAAATTGGTTTGAGATAGGCCATTAGCCATCACGATTTGTTATCTTTATCTCTCTACATCTATAAGAGTTTGTCCTGACTGATTCACTAATTCACTGAGTGGCAATCATCGCACAGCCTAAACGGTTAGAGATAGAAAGCTGAATTTGGACAGGAGTTTCCTTGTGTAGGGAAAGTGCGTACTAAAACGGGGTTTTCGAAAATTCCACCCGGAAAAGCCGGAACAGCGTCGGAAAAGTTTCTATGGGGAAAATTTTATTTAGCAAAGTATGCGAAAAAATTGGACACGTGTTTTCCCATTCCGGTAAATCCGCCCACAAGGAAAATTCCCGGAAAATTTTATATGCAAATATCAATTTTCGCCCGATTGACTTAAAATTCGGTTTGTAGGGATACTAAGTGAAATAAATTGAGATGTCATTTTCCGATGTCTGAAAATTTGACAGTAAGGGCGGAAAATACCTGGAAAAGCGTCAGAAAAGTTTGTATGGGGAACATTTTATTTTTCATCAGATTGACTTGAATCTCGGGTTATAAGCAAAGTATGCAAAATAATTGGACACGAGTTTACCCGATTTCGGAAAATCCGCGCACAAGGAAAATGCACCGAAAATGCGATGTGCAAAAATCAATTTTACGATTAAGATAACTATAGCGAATACAATAACGAGAACCATAACCATAACGATATCGATAACGATAACGATTACAATAACGATAACCATAACGATAAGAATATCGATAACAATGGCGATAGCGATAACGATAACTATAACGATAACGATAGCGATAGCGATAGCGATAGCGATAGCGATAGCAATATCGATAACGATAACGATAGCAATAAAGATAACGATAACGACTATACTGATGATGACAGCGGCGAAGCGCGCCGGGCTGTATGTTAGTCTATATATTTAAAGTTGTTGAGCCTGACTGACTGACCGGTGTATGTCGTGCAGCCCAAGCTATAACCCTTTAAACCCCAAGTTAAAATGGGTGGACCTAAAAAATATTTCACTTCATATTTTTAGTGGTACGGCCACAAAGGTTAACTGATATGAATTTCAAAGATCCACGAATCCTAGATCGTCCTTACGAAAACGATTCCTAAAAACCTTTCTAAAAATCCTGAAATTCAGCTAATCAATTTTTCTCGTAAAGTAGCTTTTTATATATTTTTTTAACTATTCTGAACTAGCACAATTTTGTTTTTTGCAAATCAAACCAATGGATTTCATAGAAATGATTAAAATGTAGATTAATGAGAAACTGCGCAACCAATTGAGTTTACCACATTCACAAAATTGGCGGGAAAAGTGATCAGCTGTTGAGTTACCAACACTTTTAATATAAACGAGAGCGTAAGTTGAAGTTGGCCCTGTCCGACTTCGAAATACCCGTTACTCAGCTCAGCTCGGACAAGTATGCAACATTTTTTTAACTTGGCTATTTATTATCCGATCAAACCTGCAGTTTTTAGCCGGCTCGAGGTCATGTTAATGCTTTCGCATAACTTTAAACGGAGACACAACACCACAAAGGAGGCTGGTAGATCGTACAGCTGTTTCAAGAGGAACCACCCTCTATCATCAGCGATCAATGCCTACCAACTGAACGTTTCACTAAAGTCTCTCCATGCCTGCGGTGGCATAACCGTTTGGGAATCCCAAAGCAGAATGCGCGCAAAAACATCGAGAGGCAGCGTAGAAACAGACAGTCGCCTTTGTGTGTGTGTGTCCCCCTGGTCTCTCCTTTATTAGTGTGAGAGATACTCTCCCCGCTGTTAATAATGGTGACCAAAAAGTTTGTTTGCATAATTGCATTCAAAGGGGGGTTTTAGTTGTTGTAATGAAACCATTTAATGTTTAGGCTCATACAACAACAACGCCGTGCCTTGCGTTTTTAGTATATGTGACTGGTTTTTGTGACCTTTCTACTGAGTAAACCTGCAGTTTTTAGCCGGCTCGAGGTCATGTTAATGCTTTCGCATAACTTTAAACGGAGACACAACACCACAAAGGAGGCTGGTAGATCGTACAGCTGTTTCAAGAGGAACCACCCTCTATCATCAGCGATCAATGCCTACCAACTGAATTATCCGATCCTTTTGAAAATTTGTGAGATTGTAGATATTGGCCACATAGACTACACTGCAAAATCTGTGCTCGATATCTTAAAAATTGTGGGAGTTATTCAATATTTTTAATTGCGGGGGCGGGAGGGGGCGTGGCCAAAATTTGAAACAAACTTGATCTGCCTACAGACAATACTAGCTTACGTATAAAATTTGGTTGCTCTAGCTCTTCTAGTCTCTGAGATCTAGGTGTTCATACAGACGGACGGACGGACGGACAGACGGACATGGCTATATTGACTCGGCTGTTGATGCTGATGAAGAATATATATACTTTATGATATCGGAGATGCTTCCTTCTGCCTGTTACATACATTTGCACGACTTTAGTATACCCTTTTTACTCTACGAGTAACGGGTATAAAAAGGAATGTTGCTGAACTGCATCAAATTCATGTTTGACAATTTTATAATCCACACTGGAAAATAATTGTATTAATTCGGTATGATGCAGATCTGCATCACCACCATGTAAAGGGTTAAGAGATAGGAAGCTGAATTCTTTACAGTAGTTTTGTCTTATTCTGAGTGAGTACTAAGACGGGGTTTTGGAAAATTCCACCCTGAAAAGCTTCGGAAAAGATTGTAAGGGGAAAATTACTTTTTTCATCCGATCGACCTAAAACTCGGTTTGTAAGCAAAGTATGCGAAATAATTGGACACGTGTTTTCCCGATTGTGGAAAATCCTCCCACAAGGAAAGTTCCCGGAAAATTTAAGAAACAAAAATCTATTTTTCACCCGATTGACTTGAAATTCGGTTTGTAAGGAAAGTGAGTGATATAAATTGAGATGTCATTTTCCAATGTCGGAAATTCACGGAAAAGCGTTGGAAAAGTTTCTATGGGGTAAAATTTTTTTTTATATCCGATTGACTTGAAACTCGGTTTGCAAGCAATGCGAAATAAGGAAAACTCCCGGAAAATTCGATATGAAAATATCTATTTTTGCGAAATAATTGGACACGTGTTTTCCCGATTTCGAAAAATCCGCCTTCAAGGAATATTTACAGAAAAATCAATTTTTAAAACTTAATTTTTCTCTCGATTGACTTAAAATTCGGTTTGTAAGAAAAGTACATAAAATAAATTGAGATTTCATTTTTCGATGTTGGAAACAACGACAGTAGGGTAGGAAAATTCATGAAAAACTCTGCATCCAAAAAAATATTTTTCATCCGATTGACTTGAAACTGGGTTTGTATGGAAAGTAGGTGAAAAAAATTTTGATGTGATTTTCCGATTTTGGTAATTTGGCCTTAGAAATGGAAAACTTCCGGAAAACTCTGCATGCAATAAGTTATATTTCATCCGATTGACATGGAACTAGGTTTGTAAGGGCAATAAATAACGATAAAGGAAACGAGCTTCATTCAAAAAGTAAAATTTTTTTATGAAACTCTTTTGTTTTTTTTTTGATCAGCTCCATGCTTATTTTAAAAGTATTATACTAAAGAATATTTCCAGGCTGATAAATAAATAATAAATTGACGCAAAAGCGAGCGAAGCTGCGGATATACATGAGCTAGTGTATCTCTCTGCATATATAAGAGTTTGCCCTGACTGATTCACTGATTGGCAATCATAGCACATCCTAAACGGTAACAGATAGACAGATAGAAAGCTGCAATTTGGACTGGAGTTTCCTTATGTGGGGAAAGTGCGTACCAAGACGGGGTTTTTGATAATTCCACCCGGAAAAGCGTCGGAAGAGTTATTAAGGGGAAAATTTTATTTTTCATGACTTGAAACTCGGTTTGTTAGCAAAGAATGCGAAAAAAATGGACACGTGTTTCTCCCATTCCGGTAAATCCGCCCACAAGGAAAATTCCCGGAAAATTCGATATGCAAATATCTATTTTTCACCCGATTGACTTGAAATTCGGTTTGTAAGGAAAGAGAGTGAAATGAATTATGATGTCATTTTCCGATGATGGAAAATTTGACCGTAAGGTCAGAAAGTTCACGGAAAAGCATCGGAAAAGTTTCTGTGGTGAAAATTTTATTTTATATCCGATTGACTTGAAACTCTGTTTGTAAGCAATGTATGCGAAATAATTGGACACGAGTTTTCCCCACTCCGGTAAGTCCGCCCACGAGGAAAATAACCGAAAAATTCGATATGCAAATATCTATTCTTCGCCCGATTGACTTGAAATTCGGTTTGTAGGGATACTAAATGAAATAAAGTGAGATGACAGTAAGGTCAGAAAATACCTGGAAAAGCGTAAGAAAAGTTTGTATGGGGAACATTGTATTATTCATCAGATTGACTTGAAACTCGGGTTATAAAAAAAGTATGCAAAATAATTCGACTCGTGTTTTCCCGATTCTGTAAAATCCGCGCACAAGGAAAATTCCCGGAAAATGCGATGTGCAAAAATCTATTTTACGACTACGATAAAGATAGCGATTACAATAACGATAACGATATCGATAACAATAGCGATTTCAATAACGATAACCATAACCATAACCATAACCATAACCATAACCATAACCATAACCATAACCATAACCATAACCATAACCATAACCATAACCATAACCATAACCATAACCATAACCATAACCATAACCATAACCATAACCATAACCATAACCATAACCATAACCATAACCATAACCATAACCATAACCATAACCATAACCATAACCATAACCATAACCATAACCATAACCATAACCATAACCATAACCATAACCATAACCATAACCATAACCATAACCATAACCATAACCATAACCATAACCATAACCATAACCATAACCATAACCATAACCATAACCATAACCATAACCATAACCATAACCATAACCATAACCATAACCATAACCATAACCATAACCATAACCATAACCATAACCATAACCATAACCATAACCATAACCATAACCATAACCATAACCATAACCATAACCATAACCACAACCATAACCATAACCATAACCATAACCATAACCATAACCATAACCATAACCATAACCATAACCATAACCATAACCATAACCATAACCATAACCATAACCATAACCATAACGATAACGATATCGATAACAATAGCGATAACCATACAGATAATGATACCGACTATACTGAAGATGACAGCGGCGAAGCGCGCCGGGCTATATGCTAGTGTTGGTATATTATATATAAGGTTGTCAAAAAAGTCTTGCGGTATTTCCGCAAGCTTGTCTTTGCAAGCGCGTAGTTCTAGTTGTATTCGTCGCATCGGTTTACGCTAGAGCTTTTTGGAAAGCTCTTTTCACGCGCTAGCACGTGTTTGATTTATTGTTGTTTGTTTTTAGTCGTTCGTGAGTTATAGCGTCGCAAACATGGAGCAAAATAAAGAGAAAATACGGCATATTTTACAGTACTACTACGATAAAGGCAAAAATGCATCTCATGCTGCCAATAAAATTTGTCCACCGCACAACGATGGTTTCAACGTTTTCGTTCTGGTGCAGAGGTGATCGAAGATGCGCCACGGTCCAGAAGGCCTGTCGTCGAAAATTGCGATAAAATCTCTGAATTGATCGAAAGAGACCGGCATAGTAGCAGCCGTAGCATCGGCCAAGAGCTGGGCATGAGTCATCAAACCGTTATAAACCATTTGAAGAAGCTTGGATTCAAAAAGAAGCTCGATGTATGGGTGCCACACGACTTGACGCAAAAAAACATTTTGGCCCGTATGGATGCATCTGCAATCGCTTCTGAATCGCAAAAAAAAAACGACCCGTTTTTGAAGCGGATGGTGACTGGCGATGAAATGTGGGTCACTTACGACAACGTGAAGCGCAAACGGTCGTGGTCGAAAAGCGGTGAAGCTGCCCAGACGGTGGCCAAGCCTGGATTGACGGCCAGGAAGGTTTTTCTGTGTGTTTGGTGGGATTGGTGGGATGGCAGGGAATCATCCACTATGAGCTGCTCCCCTATGGCCAAACGCTCAATTCGGACCTGTACTGCCAACAACTGGACCGCTTGAATGCAGCACTCATGCAGAAGAGGCCATCTTTGATCAACAGAGGCCGAATTGTCTTCCATCAGGACAACGCCAGGCCACACACATCTTTGGTGACGCGCCAGAAGCTCCGGGAGCTCGGATGGGAGGTTCTTTTGCATCCACCGTATAGTCCGGATCTTGCACCAAGTGATTACCACCTATTTCTGTCCATGGCGAACGAGCTTGGTAGTCGGAAGTTGGCCACAAGAGAGTCCTGTGAAAATTGGCTCCCCGAGTTTTTTGACAAATGGGAAGCGAGCTTCTATAAGAGGGGCATTATGAAGTTGGCATCTCGTTGGGAACTCGTCATCGAACAAAACGGCGCATATTTGACTTAAATCGCATTATTATAACCAATTTAATGAACAATTGAAAATTTAATAAAAATACCGCAAGACTTTTTTGACAACCTTATATATTTTGCCGAACTTAATGATATTGAAAAATGTCAAATAAGTTAAGCTGCAGGTTTATAAGTCAGATTCCGTATGAAGGTATCATTGAGGCATGTCGATTAGGTAAAAGGGTAGATTGGCGAAATCAGTGTGAAAATGCTCTGAGGAAACTTCGAGTTTTTTTGCAAATATAATATATTTTTATAAAGTACCTTACTCTTTTCTCGCTTAGAATCTTAGTATTTCGCAAATATAAAGCAACCTTCAATCCATGCACTAGTGTTGTGAAAATATCGATAATATACACAATCGATAGTTTGAACATTGATAGTGTACCCAATCGATAGCATCGATAGTGCTATCAAAAATTGAGATTTTGAACATATCAGCAAATAATTTACAACATCCAAAAAATTCATTTTTAATTCCATAATTTGTACATATTGAAGTGTAATAGCAACCTAAAAAGTACATCAATCTACTAGATATTTTATAGCAGATTAACTCACATCGATATTGATATTGGCCGTTCGGGTTCGGCGTTAAACTGTTGGCATCATTCTCTTGTGCGAAAATTAGAATCACACAAACCAAGAGATTGAGAATAGTTTGACCACTAAGCACTTATATATATATATATATATATATAAATGCTTAGTGGTTTGACTTTGGACCCTGCGTATAGTTAATTGTTTTGTAGTGTGCTGACCTCTACAACTATTTTAGGAACATTGCTTAGCTTCGTTGTTTTTAGACTTCAAGCCTTCCACTCGGCAATTTAGCTGGCTCTCTTTCTTAAAAAGTCAATCAATCGGGTGAAAAATAGTTGTATGCGTGCAGAATTTTCCGACCCTACAACCTTTTCCACCACATATAATACTATCCTTACAAACCAAATTTCAAGTCATTCCACTATGGTGCCAAAGTCGATTTAATTCGACATAAATTCAGAAAACTCAACTCCGCAATTTATGCAAAAAAAATAATTATTTTATACATCTCAGAAAAATAAATTTTTGGCATATAATCCAGCCCTGACAGTTTGCCAGGCCCTGAAAATTCACTTTTGATTTTCTGCGCAGCTGGCTTAGATAATCAGATTGTTTGTTTTACTTGCTTTAAAATATTAAAAGCATTTGCCAAATAAATTAAACGAAATTTGGAAAATATAGCCTAAGGTTTGCTTAATATGATTGTCATTGTCTTTTGTGTAGCTGTGTTTTGTCATATGATTTTTGTGTTTATGTGCTGCGAACACATTTCAGTATATAGTCAGTCTACATCAGTATAGTTTATGGAGTCGGAGATGCTTCCTTCTAGTATACCATTTTTACTTTACACAAAAAAAAAGCGGTAAATGTAACATTTTTATACCCTTGCAGAGTGTTTATGGGGTCGGAAACGAATATTTCTATGCGTTGCAAGCTTCTGGGCAAAATTATAATACTCTTTGCAAGGGTGTACAAAATTGGACTAAAAACCTTTTCTAGCTTTCGAGCTGTTATTACCCTAAGGATAAATTTTCAAACTTCGGAAAACCACATCTCAGTTTATTTTAGTTACTGTCCTTACAAACAGCGCTTCATGTCGAAATGTTGAATTGCATGCAAAAATTTCCGATCCTAAGGCCAAATTTTCCAACGAAAAATCACATCAATTTATTTTACTTACCATCCTTACAAACCAAGTTTCAAGTCATTCGGATGAAATAAGGTTTTTTGCCTGCAGAATTTCCGCGAATTTGCCGATCATAATTTTCAACATCGCAAAGTCACATCTCAATTTATTTCACTTTCTATCCTAACAAACCGAATTTCATGTGAATTGGATTTAAAATAAATTTTTGCATATCGAATTTGCTCTGCCCGCCGGTCAATGTAGGACCAGTGGGTTGTGAATGTGTGAATCGATCTACATACACTCAGAAGCAAACAAATGACCTGCTGATGCTGACTGCTTCACCTTGATAGTTCTACCATGCATGTACATGTAATTGTCTACACTAGAGATGCGCATTTAAATCTCAAAAGGTGCCAAAGACAACGAATGAGGTTTGATTCGAAAACCGATAACACTAAGAAATTTCTATTTGTCGAGGTCCAGTCTTAGCTAGTATAGCACAGTAGCTTTTAATTTAACGGTAGTCTATGCTTTCTGGTGCCATTTTTTTAAAGTGTGAGCCTTTAAATTTAATTACACAAAAACTAAAAGCGATATTGTTAATCTGTTTTCCTAGTTCGATGGGGAATCGGTTTAATAAAACTTCGAAATTTTTGTTGTTGTTGCTGCGGTTGTTGATGTCAAAACATAGGCCAATGTTTCATATGATTTTTTTGAGATCGGCTTATCCAAATGTAAAAATGAAACGGCGTTTTAAGAACTGATGTGGATATGGTTTCATCTAGGAAATTAGGGATCGTTCAATAAACAGCTGAGTTATGGGGATCCAAAGTCAAAATTTCGAAAACCAGCTTTTTATTACCGCTTTCATTGGTCCTGGCACCGTTATTTATTTAAATTATTATTATTAAACAAGAAAGAAAGTCTGTCAAGCCCGACTATAACATACTCTGTACCAAGAAAATTATACGCTCAGCATAAATTTTGATGCTGCAGTAGCAGCGAACAGTCTTTTGATCATAACTCGAAAACCGTTCATCCGATCTTCTTCATTTCTTTGGCGGATCGATAAGTTATCCTGCTAACTAAATATGTCCAGAAGGAACAAGCCATCTATCTTCTTCTATCTTCTGTGGGAGATATGGCGTTTTTTCTAAATTGCGGGGGCGTTAGGGGGCGTGGCCACAATTGAAAATAAACTTGATCTGCCTGCTGACATAAGAAGTATATGTCCCATACATGTCAAACCTCTATCTCTTACCATCTCTGAGATCTGTGCGTTCATACGAACAGACAGACGGACGGACGGACAGACGGACATGACTCGGCTGTTGAAGCCGATCAAGAATATATATACTTTATAGGGTCGGAGATGATTCCTTCTCGATGTTACATACTTTTGCACAAACTTATAATACTCTGTGTACCTACGGTACTGAGTATAATTATTTTTAATATTCTAGGAGACATCATAATGGTGGGTACTAGGAGTAAAAAAGATTACCATTAGAAAATCGGTCAACAGATGGTTTCGAGATTACGTTTGAAAATTCCACAGCTGTTTTCCATTTAATAAAAATGATTTTTAACAAACTTACAGCATGTAGTAATTATTTATGCCAAGGTTGTAGTTGAGTTGTCTATACCACACTCTCGATTCGCTTCTTCTAGCTTGATCGTCGCACTGAATTCTGTGATGTTTGTCTATCGCCACAAGTACGGCCTCCTGCGCTGCATTCCACTCCGCAGTATTCAAAACATCGCACTCTACATTATGCTCATTAAAGAGCTGCTGCCACTTTTTAAAACATTGCGTTTTGTCCCTTAGCATTTCTAGCGCAACTATTTTGGGCAGTCGATGTTCTGGCAGTCCCATGATTTTGTTTATACTACTGTGAGCAAAAAGTAAGGTGTAAGGGTCAATTTAAACTTCGCGGGCCTAACAATTCGGGCAGGTTTTTTTTTCTTGAGTTGGCAGGACTGTTGATGACATCTGTGCCAAATTTTATGTGAATGTCATTATCAGTAATATAATATATTTACGCTTGTGTTTTCCAAACGACCAAGAGTGCATTTTTCGATTTTTACAATGTCTGAGCAGAGAAGTGCCATCAAATTTTGTTTGCGGAATGAAATTTCGGCTGCGGAAACGTTGAGGATGTTGCGGAAGGCCTTTGGTGATTCTACCATGTCACAAAAAAATGTTTATAAGTGGTACAAAGACTTCAAAGAGGGTCGAGAACGTGTGGATGACTTGGAGCGCTCCGGACGACCATCGACGTCAACAGATAACCAACACGTCAATGAAGTGGAGGAATTAGTGCGCAAAAATCGTCGGTTGACTGTTAGAGACCTTACTGATATGATCGGAATATCAGAAGGATCTGTGAAAACCATTTCGAAAGATCATTTGGGCCTACGAAAAGTCAAATCTCGTTTGGTACCGAAAGTTCTCAATTTCTTGCAAAAAAGTCATAAAAAATTCGACGCATATCGTTACGCAACCACCGTATTCGCCTGATTTGGCTCCGTGTGACTTCTGGCTATTCCCAAAACTCAAGAGACCACTTCGGGGAGCGCGTTTCGAGTGGATTGAGGAGATAAAAGCAAAATCGAAGAAAGCGCTGATGGCTATACCGGAAAGGGACTATATGGCATGTTTCGAGGATTGTAAAAAACGTTGGCATAAGTGTATTTTATCGGGAGGGGATTACTTTGAAGGGGATGAAATTGATTTAGAAGAAACAAATTCTTTTACTTACTTACTTACTTTTTGCCCACAGTAGTATACCCAAAGTGCGTTCTTAGCGTGGTGAGATACATCGCCGGTAAGCCTGTTTCAAGATACAGTGCATAACTTGGAGTATTAAGTGGCAGTCTAAATATCTTTTTAAGGAAGTTCCTCATCAACTTTTCCACATCATCGTAGCTTTGATAGCCCCATACTTCCGCCGCATACAACATTATCGCTCTTGCCGTTGCCTGGAATAGCTGATATTTGGCCGAATTTGCAATGCCTTTCTTTCCTATGAAGCTTTTCCATGTACTGTTCACCGCCAATGTTGAATCTTTTAGTTTTTTGTTCAGATGTTTTTTAAAGTTCATGTTTTGCGTTAATGTTACTCCCAAATATGTGTAATCGCTAACGACCTCCAACGAGTAGCCATCGAGCATCCATCTTTCATTTTCTGGGCGTCGCCCTCTTCCATCCCGGACAACCATTATTTTCGACTTTTCCTTATTTATTTCTAAGCCCCATTGCAGGCAGATCAAGTATATTTTCAAATTTGGCCACGCCCTCTCCCGCCCCTGAAATTTGGAAAAATTCATATATCCCACAGTTCTAAAGATAGAGGTTCGTACTTTCTAGACTCCATTGTATTAAGCTGGAATGAAGTGAGGCTAATGGGCCTGTATTCTTTTGGCTGCACGTGATTGCATATTCCTGCTGTCGGTAGGATTACAACAAGAGCTGCCCTCCAGGCCACAGGTGCAAAACCCCACCCCATGGAAGCTTCAAAAATGGACTGTAGCCATGGTAGGACTACACCTTTGGTCGATTTTAGCAAGTATGACATCCAGTCCGGGGGATTAGTAGCTCGCGAACGAATCGATCGTCCATCGGTTTTTTCCTGGAGTGACTAAGTTGGTTGGGATGTTAGTTTGTTGAGTGTTTAGGTCCTGAAGCGTGTCTAGCGTGGGAAGTGCGAGACCTTCTCTCATGCTGGAGTAGAAGATTTTCCCCGAATTTCGCTTTGCCTTCCTTACTTTTTGAAGAAGCAAAGTCTCATCTTGTACTCCTCCCAGATGATCGCTTCATCCGCTTGTTTGGCGAGTTGGAAGCATTCTTGAACGTCCTTCCTCCGCTTTATCAGTTCTGCTTCTCAATTTTGTTCTTATGAGCTTACACGAGGTTTTGTATGCTTCGATGAGATTGACAGTGCCTCACTGTCTTCACGGACTTCTCAATATCTTCCACCGAGCTGATAGGCGTTGGAGTCGGCAGATTTGATTCCACTGTTTTAAGGAACTTCACCCAGTCAGTATTCCGGGGGTTCCTTAAGACGATTCTAGTTTGACAATAGTCGAATTGGATCTTCAACTGGATGTACTTGTGGTCGGAGAGTTGGCCGAGGTCTTACATATGTGGGAACGTCTCCAACGTTTTCTACACTTAGACTAGATTGTATGATCAAATGTAAGAGAGACATACTTGGACATATTAAGTTATTAGTGTTATTTATCGATTAATGGAGCGCTATCATAGTCGCTAGATACAAAGGATGGGTGGCTGACGCATCTAAGGCCCCGGATATTGCTTACAATTAAACATGAGGATCCAATCAAAACATGACGATCCTGACATAAACCGTAAACAAGTCAATGTTTATGGTTAAACAATATCAACAAATATTAATAGCCACATTGACGAGGGTCAGGATGTATCTGACCCCACGCGTGGGAACCATTTTAGATGCACAGGCGATGTACTCACAACACCACAACCACAAGACTGTGATAATTGTTTTAACTTTAGATGTGTTAGTCAATGTGATGTCCTTGAATGTATTCTAAAAATAAAATCAAATGCTGTTGGGCTTGACGGACTTCCTAAGATCCTGCCCCACCTAACTCACAAGTTCCGTCTTTCCCGCGATATGGAAATCTGCGAAAATAGTTTCTATCCTAAAACCTGACAGTAACTACCGGCCGATTGCATTATTACCTTATCTATCAAAAACTTTGAAACATCTAATGGTAGATCAAATTCGAGTGCATATATCTGAGAACTCTATGTTAAATGAAAGGCAGTCCGGATTTAGAAAGAATAGAAGCTGCACCACAGCAGTTCTTAGTGTGGTTGAGGATATTAGAAGAGAGATGGACGATGGCAAAGTAATACTACTCACCCTGTTGGACTACAGTAAGGCTTTTGACACCGTAAACCATGACATACTTTGCACGAAGCTAAGCCAATTATACAATTTTTCGAACACAGCATTAAAACTTATGAATTCTTATTTGTCGAATAGGTGTCAAGCAGTCGTTGTATCGTCTTCACAGTCCTCGTTCCTACATGTTAAACGTGGTGTGCCTCAAGGCTCTGTCCTTGGTCCTTTGCTGTTTACCATGTATGTTAATGACCTGCCAAATATTCCGTGTAATAGTGATTGTCATATGTACGCAGACGACGTCCAATTATACAGGGTGCGCCATCTAAAGTGTTTGTATGGCAACACTGAATAAATATAAAAACAAACAACCGATTGCTATATGTTGATCTTGTTCCTTTAATTTGGTTCTGCACAATTTGTTTCGACTACTTTTTGAACACAACATCAATCAAGTGGCCGCCTTTACCACCACAACAAAATATGCCCTTTTTGCGGCATTTTCCATCACTTTTTCGAGCGTCTCAGTCGATAAAGTGGCGATTTCGGCACGAATGTTGGCCTTAAGCTCTTCAATGGTTTGTGGATCGCTGGCGTAAACCTTGCTTTTTAAATAGCCCCACAAAAAGAAGTCTTGGGCGGTCAAATCTGGAGATCTGGGTGGCCAGTCAATATCGCCTCTTTTTGATACCAGGCGTCCAGGGAATTTCCGGAATAAGTCGATTGTTTGATTTGCAGTGTGGCACGGAGCACCGTCTTGTTGGAACCAGTAACCGTCAAGACCTTTTTCACGCTTTTGCGGGCAGACAAAATGTGCCAACATCCACCGATATCGATTTCCATCGACTGTTTCGTTTTCACGAAAAAAATATTGCCCAATGATGGCTTTGGCGCAAACGCCGGCCCAAACAGTCACTTTTTGGTCGTGTAAAGGTATTTCATGGATGCGGTGTGGATTTCCCGTGCACCGTATGCGACAATTTTGTTTATTAACACCACCAGAAATATGCACGCTGAGTTAGCACAATTGAACGATTATTTTCGATGAACAGCGTCACTATTTCGGCACGTTGTTTTGGTGTGAAGCGTTCCATGGTCAAAATTGTACTAGATTGATGTTTCCAAAACATGTCTAACAAAAGCAATCGGTTGGTAAATGTCAAAGTTATTCAGTGTTGCCATACCGACACTTTAGATGGCGCACCCTGTATGTTAGCCGGCCATTAAGCAAACTAAACGAGTGTATTGATATTTGTAATAGCGAGTTAATAAAAATCTCTGGCTGGGTTAAAAACAATGGTCTCTACCTAAATAATTCAAAATCTAAATGTCTAATAATACATAAAAAGCTTCTTAACTCACACAACTTGCGACCTCTTTTAATTGAAAATTCTCCTTTACAATATGTGGAAGAAGCAAAAAATTTAGGGTTTTATTTCAATAGATATTTAAACTGGAATACTCATATAGTTAGAGCTGTAGGAAGAACATATGGCGTATTAAGAAATCTGAATTTATCCCAGCAATATCTCCCCACCAATATTCGCCTACAAATAGCAAAATCATATCGGCTGCCCACTCTTTTCTACGGTATTAAAGTGTTTGCAAACTGTGATGCATTAACTTCAAACAAACTAAAGGTTTCGCATAACAATATTGCAAGATATGTATATGGACTAAAACGCAGAGACCATGTATCCAGCTACTCAAAAAAATTATTCGACCTCCCCCTACAATCATGGACAAACTTGAGGGTGTTAATCCAATCATATTTAAACAAGAAAGAAAGACGGTCAAGCCCGACTATAACATACTCTGTACAAACGTTATTATACGCTCAGCTGCAGCAGCGAACAGTCTTTTGATCATAACTCGACAACCGCTTATCCGATCTTCACCATTCCTTTGGCGGATCGATAAGTTATCCCGATTACTAAATATGTGCAGAAGGAACGATCTATCTTCAAAACTGTGGGAGATATGACGTTTTTTCCAAATTGCTGGGGCGGGAGGGGGCGTGGCCAAAATTGAAAATAAACTTGATCTGCCTGCAGACATAAAAAGCATATGTCCCATACATGTCAAACCTCTAACTCTGACCATCTCTGGGATCTGTGCGTTCATACGGACAGACAGATGGACAGACTGACAGACGGACAGACGGACATGGCAATATCGACTCGGCTGTTGATGCTGATCAAGAATATATATACTTTATGGGGTCGGAGATGCTTCCTCCTGGCTGTTACATACTTTTGCACAAACTTAATATACTCTATGTACCTACGGTACAGAGTATAAAAAGAACCACTCTACCTCTTTGAAAAACTTGAGTTCTCAACATCACGTCGAACACATAATTTAATCTGCTCAAGACATAGACTTCATACATCTGAAATACAATTTGGTATTCATGCTGTTCAAATTTGGAACCAGTTACCAAACTTCCTAAAATGCATTATCATAGTCAAATTTACATGTAACGAAAAAGTAGGGAAATGGTTAGGTAGGGGTTAAAGTATTAAAATTAGTAAATTAAATTAGTAATATTAATGATTAAAATTAAACTGAGAACAATTTTATAATTAATTAATATAAACAATTTGTTTTAAAATTTTAATGTTAAATAATAATAGTCAAGTCATATATTGTTTTGTATCTTAATTTCATATTCTGAATTTTTGTGATTAGTGCGTTAATTTACAAGTTTATCTTGTAGCACTAAGAATTCCATCAATAAATCAAATCAAGACCGACACATATGTGTGCATATGGTAATTACCAACGCACATAAACATTCACATGCTTCGTCTTACAAACAAAGCCATAAATAATTTATATTTAAGAGTTGAAATATTTACAATCAAAGAAGGATCGCACGCAAGAGCTATTCAGTACAATTACAAATTTACAACCGTGCTCATTAAAAGTGTATAATCCTATACAGAAGGAATGAAGATTGGATAATCGATTGTCGAGTTAAAGGAAAAACAAACATTTATGCTGGGCAACTGGTGTCAAGACACATCCCTGCATCCTTGAGAGCTAGTCCGTTCTCAAAAACAGGTTATGCATCTTAGCGCCGAGCTACAGGGTACTTTTCTAAGGCAGCTATACAATATGGTGGTCCGATTTTGATCAAACTTTGATTAAATTAATGAATGGTGATTTTTTAGCAGCTTTCGGATTTGGTTAGCTGGTTTGCTTTAGATATATGCCATAACATAGCCCCACCAAAATATTCTAACGGCGTAATATCGATCGATTTTGACGGCCAATTGACCGGCCCCCAACGTGAAATGAACTGTTCACCGAACTCGCTTCTCAATTGGGTCATTGTTTTACGTGCTCTGTGACATGTGGCACCGTCTTGTTGAAACCACATGGCAGCCAAGTCTAGCTCTTCCATTTTGGGCAAAAAAATTTTGCAATCATCACACGGTTGCGATCTCCATTCACAGTAACGTTCCTGCCTTCGTCATCTTTAAACAAGTAGGAAAATCGGTTAAGCCCGACTATAACATACTCTGTACCACCCAAAGTTTGCAAGAGCTGCCCATCGATGCTCCAGCCAGTGCTGCCCATCATAAATATTTCTTTAACTCGAATAACGCTCATCCGATCTTCACTATTTTTTTTTGGAGAATTGATAAATAAAACTAATTACTATACATGTCCAGAATGTACGAACCTTCTATCTTTAAAATTGTGGGAGATATGACGTTTATAAATAAACTTGATCTGCCTGCAAGTATAAGAAATTTGTTCCCTACGAGTCAAACCTCTATCTCTTAACAACTTTTAGAGCTGTGCGATTGCGGACAGACGGAAGACAGGCGGACCGACGGCAATGGCTACATCAACTCGGCTGTCTGACCAAGAACGTATATACTTTACGGGCTCGGAGATGCTTCCTTGAGAACGCCACCCTGCGGCACGCCAGCTCCAATGATGAACTTTTCCGTTGTTCACATTATGAAGAACTGTAAATACTCTTACTGACATAACCTTCTAGGACCTTGTGTGTATTTGTCGAAAGCATTGTCTTTAGCTTGAATATAAGAATATCTAACCACACGCAATTAAATGCTTAGGCATCAGCCAGAAAAATTTCAAATGGCAGTATTCGTGGTGCTCAAACGCAGTACGGATATCTGCAGTTAAATGGTTGATTTGTTCAATAGTCCCGTGTATTGTTCGGAACCCAAACTGATGTGATGAAATGATATTTTGTGCATGGCCATTCGTTTTGCGGAGCAACATCTTCTTAAGTACTTTTGATAAGTATGGTAGCAGACTAATCGGTCAATAGGATGACGCTTGTGTTTTATCCTTTCCTGGTTTCTGAATCATTATAGTTGTAGCATTGAAAGTCTTGAGATATATGTAATAGCAGGACTCTGGAGTTCCATTATTATAATAGCACGACTTGGAAATTATTTTATTCGTAATAAGGACATGTCCGGGTGCTTTTCTAGGATTTAGTTCTCCAAGTGTTTTTGTCGCCAGCATAAACATCTCCATTTACAATTACTGCACTCCATTGCACTTGTGACAAATACACCTATTCTCGCGGTCTCAAGTTAAACAAAAAATCAAATTCTATTCTTTCCCAAGATGATGTTCCAATTGCCCAACGCATGATCGAGCATTTTTCCCCAACGCCCAACCCACTACTCAAATTCCATATTCCACATGCTTAAGAGGTCGGTGAGCGTAATATCAAGCGGAAGCGTAACTTCCTACATCTATGAAAGAAGTCATGGTGGGGCACGCGCATGGCCATATTACCAATGGTGTATTGCCCAGTTATTACTTATATCAAAGTTATAATCCTGTTCTTGTTAAAGTGCAGGAGATGGGAATTTTATTGGGTTCATATCTTGGCCAGAGTGATCGGGAAATGTGACAACCGGGTGCGAGGTGGCATTGTCGTTCTGCCCTGGTTCTGACCTTCCACTGTACGTCAGTCATCATGTGCTGCAGGGGTCTTTGAATTCTGTTACCGCTTGTGTCTCTGGTAGTGCTAAACCGTTCCTTTGCGCACTCGTCTGCTCCCTCGTTGCCTGGTATGCCTGCGTGAACAGGTTCCCAGACAAGGGCCGCCTGGGGATTAAATCGCAGCAATCCTGTAATACCCAGGCATGTTGCTCTTTAAACCTTATGGAGTGTGAACTCATGGATCTTGCATTTCATTGCGAACAGCACCAGCTGGTTCTTCTGTGAGTTAACCCGAAGACTGCTCTGATGTGCCCATCTTAGAGTGCTAGCAAAAGCAGGCTCCACTGATTGTGGGTAAGAATTAACACTTTACAATTAAAACTAGGTCATCGGGATATGCTGTCTCCCTACATCCGTTAAAGGTCAAGGTAAAGCGCGGTGTCCACTCGACGCGAAATGGCCGCGAAATAAAAAACTTCATATATAAAAGACTGCTGCGTAGATTTTTTGTGTCACGATTCAGTTTTTAGTTTCCACTTCACGTGAAAAAAGCCTACATATTGGCACTACGTTCTGTTATCAATTACGTTGCATGTAAAGTGCTGTTAACGACTCATTTCTTGATGACTTAAGAAAAGAACGACTCTAATCGATCTTTCGCATGTAATTGTAAGTAAAAGGAAGCACAACGTCAAAATGAGCGCATAAAAAAAGATTCTGCCAGAAAGCGGCTATTTAAGGCATTTTCTACTGCTGATAAACTTAATTAAATAAACGCAGTTAAAATTAAGACCAAGTTATGGGGCTTGGCAGACAAGACACAATCGGATTCCAACGCAGTCAACGGCCTGGATGTGGATCAGTGGGAAGCTTGACAAAAGCGGTAAGTCATGCCGCTACATATTGAAACATTATTTATATTTCTATCTTTGGAACCTTGTGGTAAACGAACTGCTAACAAAATTTCGCAGGAAAGCACCCAAGATAACCGCATATGCCGACGACATAAGCAAAATTATCGTGGGAAAATCTCCATCAACTCTCAGCTCATACATGGACTCTACACTCAAAGAGATACTAAAATGGGCCACAGAAGCCGGACTTAGTATTAATGCGGAGAAGACGGACCTCATTCTCTTTACCAAGAGATACAAGGTACCGCCATGGATTCCACCAAAGATAAATGGAATATCACTAACGCCAAAGAATAACGTTAAATACCTTGGAGTAGTAATCGATAGTAAACTGTCATGGAAGCCAAATGTGGAAGAAAGAGTCAAGAAGGCGACCAATGCACTATATGCATCCCAGAAGATGCTGAATAGCACTTGGGGCCTATCACCAAGTCTGATGCATTAGCTCTTTATTTCAGTAATACGACCGATACTGCTACACGGTATACTGGTATGGTGGCATGCCATGGAGAAAACCACATACCTAACGCTGATGCAGAAGACCCAGCGACAGGCACTGGCCTGTATTAAGGGGGCGCTGAGGTCCACTCCAACCAAAGCATGAGAACACATCTTAGGTGTCAACTCTCTGGACATCTAAGCACGCCCTCTGGCAGAAAAGACCGCTCAACGTCTATGTGCGGAAGGCACCAAGGCGCTACAAAGCTATGGACTCAGCATAGTTGGTAGAGAGATCAATAGTAGCACGCAAGCATTATCCCAAAGATCAACTCAATATGCACAACAGCACTATTGGGACCAGAAGACTGACGTACAGGACTGGCCCTAGAAGCAACGCACTTCTTTACGGACGGCTCAAAGACGGACCTAGAAGTCGGAGCCGCCGTATACTGTACAGAGCCAGAAATAAAGCTCTCACACAAACTGCCAAACCACTGCACCATATTCCAGGCGGAAGTCTTCGCAATAAAAAAGGCAGCGGAGTTGTCGGAAATTTAAGCTCAATACAACCAAATAAATATCTACGTGGACAGCCAAGCGGCAATCAAGGCAATGCAAGGACTCTCCATCAACTCCAGAAATGTCCAGGCGAGCAGGGAAGCACTAGATTCCCTCAGCATCTCCAGAAAGTTGCAAATCTACTGGATTCCCAGCCACCGGGGCATCGATGGAAACGAGATGGCAGACAGTCTTGCAAAAGCCGGAGTCGTACTCGGCCAAGAAGAAACACTAAACATACAGCAAGATGGAGGAGATAGCAGAGAAAGAAACAGAGGTAAGGTGGGAAAACACCAGCGGATGCAGAATCTCTAAAATTATGTGCAAGACAAGAGACAAAAAACTTACGCACTACCTGCTACAGCTCCAGAGAAGAGACTGCTTATTGTCATACTAACGGGACACTGCCTAGCAGCCGCTCATGCGATAAGGCTAGGCATAACGACAGAGGACACCTGCAGGAAATGCATGGAACCTGGAGTCGCAGAAACTCTAGAACATCTCATTTGCAGCTGCCCAGCAATTGCCACGACAAGATTAAAAACTCTGCACACCCCACGGTTCTCTTCTTTGAAGGAAGCGGCCAAGAGGCCCCCAAAACAATTCTTGGCATTTGCTAAAACGTCAAAAAATCCTCCTGGACTTCTAAGTCAAACGCACCTAAATAATCACCATGCCTCATTAAGGACCCTAAGGTCTATGTGTGATCCCATCTGGGGTCAGCCGGATATGTATATTTCAAGTGATGGAATGCAAGGATGCCTGGGTAGCGCTGCAGGACTCGGCCGCTAAGAATGCTCCTTAGCCAGTGAGTAATCATCGGCTTTGAGACCATTTTAGCAAGAGCTGCAGTAATTGACTCGGTCCTAACATTGTTGAAGGCTTCCTGGAAGTCGAGAAAAACCGACAACGCAAACTCTTTCTGATTCAGCGTTTCTTTAATGCTCCCTACCACTTCTTGTAGTGCGGAGTCAACAGATCTGCCCTTTAGGTAGATGATAGACTGATGGGCTTGCATTCTCTTTAAGATTTGTGTTTTATCTTCCCTGGACTAAAGACTACTCTCACGTCCCTCAGGCTTTCTGGGATGTAGCCCGTGGGGAGACAACCATTGAAAATCTTGGTCAGCCATGGATTTATACGGGCTCGATCCGGTCATCCGGTCCTGGTGATTTAAAAGACTAGAAATACTTGATAGCCCAAATTATCTTTTCATAAGTGATGATTTCGTCAATCATTGTCGTGACTCTAGGTGCATTGCTGATTTGTAGGTCAGTTGTCCTCATCTCTGGTTCAGCATTAAGGCAACCTGGGAAATGTGTATTCACTAACAGTTCCAGAGACTCTTGGCTGTTTTCTCCGTATGTTCCGTCCGGGTTACACAGTTACTCCGGCTTGCATTGATCTTTGCCTTCCTGCACGCCCCTTGAATTTCTAAGAACCCAGTCGATATGCGTGTCAGTCTTCTTGTGTGTTTGTCGATTTTGCTTTATTGAAGAGCTTCTTCGTTTCTTTTCTGGTCTGGCCAAGCTCCGTTGTCCTTTGTGGTTGGGCTTTGCGGGACGACTAACCGGACAGGATTTAAGAAACGCTCTGCTTAGCACTTCTGTCATAGTATGGGTGCATTCTTCAAGTGTGCCACGCTGCAACAACTCTTTGTCTGGAGGTGCGGGAAAATATATTCAATATTATTTATTAACTTTATTGAATGCCCCTTTTTTTATTTTTTTTTTCATTACTGAGACTGCCGTTAACTCGAGAGACTCTGTCCCACAAGCAAAATCTGGTAGCAGACTTAAGGCAGATTTTAGAAATCCTATTGCTGTTAGTGGCATGAAGTTCGTTCATTTATTGCAGTTGATAAGTATTGATAACTTTAGGTCGTACTTAGTTATCTTTATCAAATTAATAATAAAATATAATCATGTTTGATCAGTGGATGTGTTTTAATTGGTTTGCTATTATTAAAGCATTTGAATGATGTATACAACACTGTTTTATGAAAAGCTATCTTACTTACAATTTTTAACCACCCCATATATTTTAAATTTTTTTATCAGAGATGTACTCTCTATCTGATCCTCAAATAATTTGTGCACCCAAAATGCATTTCTATCCATTGATTCTTTACTGATTTACTTTTTTATAATTTTTTTGGCATAGTCTATTACTTTCCCTACAAATGTTTTATTTGACTCTGTCAAAACCATAATTTCAATAAGATTAATATTGGTTTCTACATTTACAGGAGGAATTTAAGGAAAGAAATATACCTTCTTAAATGTTTTTCTAATAATTTTTGAAGCTAAAATTTTTGATCATTATAAGTCCTTTAATAAATTTCCCGAGATCGTTTGTCTGTTTGTATGCTAAAGCCGTTCCATTAGAACGATGAGGTACAGAGTTCAATCCAGATTGGATGCATTTTTCCCCCCAATTTTTAATTACAGTTCTACGAGTACACAGTACTGAACTTATCAGTGCTGATTTCAGGCCTGGGCAGTAGTAATAAAAGAATAAATAACTGATTTCAGTACTTCCTATGAAACTCACATGCCATGAATTCAGTACCACCCCTTCCGTTTCAGGACTGAATGAGCTAAGCTTCAGTACTGAACCGATCTAAGGGGAAGTTTATAATTTCTAGCGATGATGAATTTCTCTTTTTCGTAGATACTTTGTAACTAGGGATGCCGGAAATAATATGGAAATATCGAACATCGAGATTTTTGTCCAAAAAAACGATATATCATTATCGAATATTTTTATGAGGCGATATATCGCATATCGAATATTTTATGGCGATTTTTTTCGGCGATATTTTGCTTCCAGCGTTCGGTCACACTGCTGCATTCAACTGTTTCTTGTGGGTTTTTGGCGAGCAAAAAAATGTTTTAAAACATAAAAATAAGTTTACTTTTTAAGTTAAGCGTCTTCCCTCAATCCCATCAGAATGTATCATGAATAAGATTCCAAAACTTCTTTTGTTGTAAATTAAATAAAATACATATATTTTGTTAAACTTATAAAAATACAATTAATCTATTTTGTAAAAATGTAGTTCCTATTATGCGTCAAATGACATCTTAATTACCTCAATAGACCAGCTTATAGTAAAGACATTTAGCCATTTAGACTCATTTTGTGAAAATATCGAAAATATCGATATTATCGATATTTTTTGCCTTAAAATATTTATATCGAAATGATATTTTTTCAATATCGTCAAAAATATCGATATAGATATTTTGGAAATATCCGGCATCCCTATTTGTAACCGATCTTAAGTACTGGGTGGTCTGCCACCAATACAACAAGAATCAAGAAGAGTGTGTAAATAGAGTATAGGTTTTTGGCGGTGTGTGTGATATAAAATTTCTTTATCGTTAACGTCATTGTTGGTATAACCAATCACTTCGGATTGAGTTTCACGCAATCTAAATCAGATATTCACAAAAATGTATTCTTTCTTTGAGAATTTTTATGTCTTCTGTACCGTAAGTACATAGAGCATTATAAGTTTGTGCAAAAGTAGCCAGCCAGAAGGAAGCTTCTCCGACCCCATAATGTATATATATTCTAGATCAGCATCAACAGCCGAGTCGATCTAACCATGTCCGTCCGTCCGTCTGTCTGTCCGTATGAACGCACAGATCTCAGAAATGGTAAGAGATAGAGGTTTGACGTGTATGGGAGAAAAACTTCTTATATCTGCAGGGAGATGAAGCTTATTTTTAATTTTGGCCTCGCCTCCTCCCACCGTGCAAGAAACCGCAAAAAACTCCCACAGTTTTAAAGATAGATAACTTATCGATCCGCCAAAGAAATGGTGAAGATCGGATGAACGGTTGTCGAGTTTAGTCAAATGACTTTTCGCTGCTGCAGCGCAGTAGCTTCCGTTGGTACAGAGAATGTTATAGTCGGGCTTGACCGACTTACTTTATTGTTTTTAATAGTTCTACACATATTGTAATTATTTGTAAGTTTATTATCTGTTTCTGATTTCTTACGAGCGGGGCTAGAGCAGCAAAAAAAATATTTAAAAAAACACTTTTAGAGTCAACAAATTTTGAAGAAACACATTCTATAATAAATATTAAAATTTTGTTTATAAATTTTTCTAAAATTTCGAAATTTTGCACAGAGTGTTCTTTTTGCTGCACGCTACTATTATGTCGGAACAGACCGAATCAGATGACTATATCTTATAGCTCCCATAGGAACAATCGATCGGAAAACTAGTTTTAGGAAGAGACACTTTATTCTTTACAGTGGAAATATCTGCAAACTTTCTATGCTTTTTTATAATTCTTCCAAGTCTGATGAAAATCGGACCACTATTTGGTATAGCTGCCATACAAAAGATAGGTCTGAAAAACAGTCTTAGGTAGAAAAACATTTTTGTTTTTAATGTTGAAATATTCAAATTAATGTTAATGTTCTGTAAATTTCAGGGTTCGAAATCGCTCTTTGCCCGCAGCTCAAAAGGGCAGCGGCTGACCCGCGACTCGCGAACTGTTTCACGCAGCTCGGGGCAATGAGCCACAGTGCTCGGGCAGCGGGCCAGCTGCAGCCCGCAGCTCTCTAACCAACGCTCTCGGCTCGGGGCCCATCAGCCTGCCAGCAGCGAGCCAGCTGCAGCCCGCGGCTCGCGAAATGTGGCCCGTGGCCCCAAGCTGCGTGCAAACTGCCCCAAGCCGAGGGCAAACTGCACAGAGCGGAGGGCCAACTGCCCCGATCCGAGGGCAACAGCCCGTGAGCTGCCCGTGGCAAAATTGCATAGGCTCTCTACCTGTTGCATGCTGTCTGTCGCCGAAGTTGTTGTTTATGCTTATACACTGCAGATTGAACAGAGCGAATGATGTATTTTATGAGATTGATACGTTAACGTGTTCTTAATGAAAGGATTGTTGACTTATTTCAGGTACTGATTGTATTTTGGACAATCCAAGGGTAAAAACTTGGTTAAAAAAGGTAATTCGTTGTCACGAACAAACGTCCCATGTAAGCCTCCTTGTCGATTCCAGGGCTCGATAAATGATGTTTGTGTTAACTACAGTAAGTATCTTCTATAAAAGCTCTCTTGAATTATTGTGAACTCCCTTTTTATACCCTGATCCCATTAAAAATGGGAAAAGGGGGATCATGAAGTTGTGCGAATGTATGTATGTCCGACCCCATAAAGTATATATATTCTTGATCAGCATGAACAGCCGAATCGATAGAGCCATGTCCGTCTGTCCCTCCGTCTGTCTGTATGAACGCGTCGATCTCAGAGACTATAAGAGATAGAGCCACCAATTTTTGCATGAAGGACAAGACAAGACAAGGACGCAGAACAAGTTTTTTTCTTTTATCCCCAAAAAACCGTCAGACTCACAATTTTCAAGTTAGAGCCTCGTGGTTTAGTATACATCAAGCCCAATATCTATCTATTCTGAAAAGTACAATCAGATCGGACAAAAAACGCCTAAGCTATAAGCGAATCAATTGAGCTGATAGGGGCACCCCCCCAATTGTTGGTTAGAACTAGAACCGCTAAATAATATTGCCTACTTTCATGATGACACTTTAATACAACTTGAAAAATTGAAAAACAAATAAATAAAATCAAATGAACAGGGTATTTTGTAGTCGGGGCACTCGACTGCAGCGCCCTAACTTGTTTTCTATATAGATTCAAAGGATTGCATATTTTGTATGCTCCTACACTACTCCTACACTACACTACAATACATCTATAAGATGACAATACAGGACTCCATTATTGGCTACGTTCTTCACCTTAAATTATTATATGTTCAATTTTATTTAAATATATCTTGTATATTCAAATTCATTAATATCCTTTTGATATTTTGAGATTAAATATTTAATATTTCAGCCATGTCGTACAGGTGTTGTTAAAATACTGCATTGATACCATAAAAATATCATTTATACAAAAACGTAGTTTAAGTTCTCGCGGATGGCTACCAACTTAAAAAACAAATTTGATAAGTTGCGTAAAATATCCAAGCATCTCACAAGTGAGTTTGACGCCAGCTCCGAGATGCTTAGCGAATTTAAATTCGAATCACCAACCGCACGTCGGTTGGAGCCTCATTTTCTAGATGTTCCACCTCACGTGACTGGCAATTCGAAGCAACCTCCGTCATCGGTTCCATTGTCCCCTTTCAGTAATGAAATGACTCAAACATTATCATTGTCCGCTTTGCCAGGAAATATGCTTGCTTTGTCTCCTTCCCCCTCCCTGAATCAAGCTGCTGGAAATGTTTTAAATTTACCTTCTGACCGCAGATTCGGTCAGTCACCAATAGCGTCGGCCTGAACCTGCTGGCAGTGTATCTATTCCGATTCCTACTCAACCTTCTCTTCTTTCTGTTGTGGCACCGCGCAAGCAAGTTTTTGTGTCTAGGTTGTCTCCGGATACTAATTGCGAGTTAATTGCCGCATATATTGAGACCAAACGCTCAGCAAGAATTTCCGTTTCAAAGTCGCTTTTCCCAACCTTGCGACGTCGCATCGTTTAAAATTAGTGTTCCGCCTGAATCTTTTCCAATATGTGACGCATCATTTTGGTTGCCTGGTATGATTGTGCATGAGTTCAGGCCAAAAAATCCAGTGAGGTCAATGCCAATCAGCTTGCCCTCAAATAGTTCATCCTCACATGTAGCGTCTAATAGGGGTTCAAAAAACTAGTTCCGTCCATCTGTCCCCTTATTTCCTATCAAAATGTTAGAGGTCTTATATCAAAGCTCTCTATGTTATTTTTGAATAGTGCATCATTTGAATTTGACATAATTGCATTTTCAGAGACTTGGTTAAATCCTTCCATTTCTGATTGTGAAATCTTGTCAAATGCATTTTTTATCTATCGACATGATCGACCGGCTCGCAGAGGTGGAGGTGTTCTGATTGCAGTTAAGTCCAGCCACCGATCCGAACTGATCATTGTCAATACACCTGTAGATGTTGAATTCGTTGCCGTTAAGGTATCCTTTCCTTTATTTTCTTTATTTATTACTTGATCTTACATCCCAACTTTATCCGATATTCAAGATTATATGCACCATATAGCTTGTATCAAAGATGTTTTGACCCAATTACGAGATATTGACTCAATGGTTGTTGTAGGTGATTTTAATTTACCAAACATCACATGTTCAAATCTCAATGGGTCGTCTTATCTTGTACCATCAGTACAGCATGATTTTTATACTCTGTACCGTAGGTACATAGAGTATTATAAGTTTGTGCAAAAGTATGTAACAGGCAGAAGGAAGCATCTCCGACCCCATAAAGTATATATAGATTCTTGATCAGCATCAACAGCCGAGTCGATATAGCCATGTCCGTCATGTCCGTTTGTCCGTCTGTCTGTCCGTATGAACGCACAGATCTCAGAGATGGTAAGAGATAGAGGTTTAATATGTATGGGACATATGCTATTTATGTCAGCAGGCAGATCAAGTTTATTTTCAATTTTGGCCACGCCCCCTCCCGCCCCCGCAATTTAGAAAAAACATATCTCCCACAGTTTTGAAGATAGATGGGTTGTTCCTTCTGGACATATTTAGTTAGCATAACTTATAACTTATCGATCCGCCAAAGGAATGAAGAAGATCGGATGAACGGTTTTCGAGTTATGATCAAAAGACTGTTCGCTGCTACTGCTGCATCAAAATTTATGCTGAGCGTATAATTTTCTTGGTACAGAGCATGTTATAGTCGGGCTTGGCCGACTTTCTTTCTTGTTTAGACTGTCTGTTTGACATGTCTCTGTTTCAAATAAATCCTGTACAAAACAATTTAAACAAATTACTAGACCTTGTTTTTGTCGCTGATAGTACCAATGCTGTAGTCTCTAGGTCTCCTCCTCTATCACTCCCCGAAGATTCGTACCATCCTACACTTGAAATCTCGTTTTCTGTATCTGGAACCTACCTCCCCATCTTCCATAGTCCCCAATAAACCTCGTCGTTGTTTTCGCAAAGGAAACTTCACTCTGCTAAATCAACTTATTTGCGCAACAGACTGGTCTCCTTTGTACAATGCGGTTGATTTCGATTTTGCTGTTACTTTTTTCTATGAGTCTATTAATTCTCTCTTAGATATCTGCATCCCTAATAGCCTTTCTACCTCCGCGTCACTGAATCCCCCTTGGTACTGTCCTAGACTTTCTAGATGCTTCAAAAAGTATAAGAGAACTGGTTCTGCAATTGACTATTCCAAATACTCAATAGCAAAATCAAATTTTACACTTTTCAACTCTGAGTGCTATAAAAAATATCGTTGATTTATTCTCTGATTTCTTTCAATCAACCTTTTCCTCTGTCCAATGTGCTAACACTTCTTATCCTTATAACATTTCTTCTTCCAACTCAATCTGAGCTCCCATTATATCCGAAACCTCTCTACTTTCATTTTTAAAATCACTTAAATCTTCCTACTCTCCTGGGCCTGACAACATTACTAGTTGTGTGCTCAAGGGTGTGCTAGCTCTTTATGCAAACCTTTGCTTAAACTCTTTCAATCTATCTCTTGACTCTTCAGTCTTCCCAACTCTTTGGAAAGAATCTTATATTATTCCTCTCCATAAAAAGGTTGGAAAATCCGAGATATCCAATTACAGAGGCATTGCTAAGCTATCCGCTATTCCTAAATTATTTGAAGAGATTGTAACCGCAACATTGCAGCATTATTGTAAGTCGATTTTATCACCTTTCCAGCATGGTTTTATAAAGCGTCGGTCAACTACGACCAATTTGCTTGAATTCAGCTCTTTGGTTAATGATGGATTCCTTATGAAAAAGCAAACTGATGTCTTCTATACTGACTTCAGTAAAGCCTTTGACTCTGTCAGCCATGATCTCCTGCTCTTTAAGCTCGATCGATTAGGATTTCCCTCCCCTTTTCTGCTGTGGGTCTCGTCATATCTAAAAGATAGAACTCAAAAAGTTCTGCTACGTTCCAATATTTCAAAACCTGTTTCTGTAACCTCTGGTGTACCTCAAGGTAGCCACCTAGGTCGTTTGTTTTTTACTCTTTTCATAAATGATCTCCCCACAATATTATCCTATTTTCGGATACTTATGTATACCGATGACGTTAAACTTATTTTATCTTTTAACGACCCGATGCATTATACCAGATTGCAAGATGATCTTAACTCCTGGCGGTCTTGGTGCTTGGTTAATCATTTACACCTTAATTGCTCCAAGTGTATGTTTATGACTTTCCACCGTTGCAAACCTTTGCAGTTTCCTATATGATTGAAAATGAACAGTTGCAACGTATATCGTCTGCCGTTGATCTTGGAATTCTTTTTGACCCCAAATTGACTTTCAATCCTCACTTCATCACTTCTATAGTTAATAAGGCGAATGGTGTACTTGGATTCATTAAACGTTGGTCGAAGGAATTTAATGATCCCTACCACAAAACTACTTTACACTGCTCTAGTCCGTCCCACTCTTGAATACTGTTCGTCCGTATGGTGTCCGCAGTATAAAAAGCGTATTGATCGTATTGAGTCAGTCCAGAAGCAATTCTTGCTTTTTGCCCTTCGAGGCTTAAATTGGGACCCCAATCTTCGTTTACCATCGTACTCCAGCAGACTCTTGCTTATTGACCTACCCTCGCTAGCTAACCGTAGGACTGTCTTAGGTGTTTCTTTTCTGCATAAGCTAATTATCGGTGATGTAGATTCTTCTGAACTCTTATGTCGCCTTAACTTCTCTGTTCTTTCTAGACCGACTAGAAACTAGTTACCTTTAATCTTGTCTTTGTCACTTGCTCTCAACAGATCTCTCTCTCTTCTCACTAAAAACGTCCCTTTACACCTATCTCCGGGAAAGTCTCTGACCACACCCAGCTGTGAATAGGGGCAGTAGCTTGCCGGACTGGCTAATAAACTATCCCCCACCGGGTCAGAGACTTTCGGCTATTTATTATTTAATTTTATTACATTTTTTTATTTTTATTGTTTGTTCTTTTTTTTATATATTTATATTTTTTTTCTTTTCACTGTTCCAGTGTATGTTTTAAGTTTACCTCTTTTTATCATATAGGGGTTGGGTGTCACACATAGACCTTAGGGTCCTTAATGAGTTTTATATATATATATATTTATTAATTTATTATTATTTTTTTTTTTTTAACAAGAGTTCATACATAAGTAGAGGTTAAGGTTTTTTTTATTTTATCTTCTTATTTTAACATTTTAATTCTTTTTCTATTTGATTTTTTTCACGCTTTGTTTTTATATGTTTTTGTTAGCTCTAATAGCGTCTCTGACCAAATAAAAATAAAATTCTCCCACCGAGTCGGAGTCGCTATTAGTTTATTTTGTAATTTTGTTAGGCTATCTTTGTTAGGCATCCAAGTTGATAAGCCTTTTTATAACGTGATATCAAATTTGATGACAGCTTTTTTGTCGACGATTAATAAATAAATAAATATATAATCAAATTGTTGACTGCGAACTTAGTGAACAGTGTGCAAGTTGTGGATCACACTCGCCATACGGAGGATCTTTAAGTTCTGGGTATTGTCTTAGTTTTGATAGCAGCGTTACAGTTTGCCCTTAAATTATATCTGTTGTATAAGCACTCTTTGAAGAGTAGGTATATAGACACCGTCGACTTAGAGAGATCATTTACGATCTTAGGGACGTCCGTCCGGCCGTGATCAGGTTTCTGCAAAAAAAATATATTGATATATATACGATATATTGAGTATGGTGTCTTGGTAATAATACATTTTTATTGTGCGTGTTTTATTTATACCCTTGCAGAGGGTATATTGAAATTGTGCTGATGTTTGTAACGCATATGTATATTCTTGATCAGCATGACGAGCTGAGTCGATATAGCCATGTCCGTCTGTCCGTGTGTTTCTATGCTATCTCCTCCTTCAGTTAAAACTATCGCCACCAAACTTTGCACAAAAGTCTTCTGGTCCAAATACGCTGCACATTTGTCAGAACCGGCCGGATTGGATGACTATAACATATAGCTGCCATAGGAACGATCGGTCGAAAAACTAGTTCTAGTGAGAAAAACTTTTTTGTTTTTTATGCAAACGTCTCCAAACTCTAGTATTTACTAGTTTTTAATGCTTCTGCACAATTCTGCCAAATTTGGTCGAAATTGGACATCTATATGGTATAGCAGTCATACAAAAGTAGAGGCAGAAAAGTAGTCTTATGTTAAAAACTTGCTTGTTATTAGTGGACATGTCCTTCAAATTATTTAAAAACGTGCTGCAAGGGTATAAAACCTTCAGCCGAGCCGAAGTTAACTTTCCTCTATTTTTTTTGAGTGTCTTTGCATATACATACCTATTAATATATTTTTTTTTTCGCTTTGTCATTTTTATACCCTTGCAAAGGGTATTATAATTTTGCCCAGAAGTTTGCAAATCATAGAAATATTCATTTCTGACCATATAAACTATATATATTCTTGATCAGGGTGACGAGCTGAGTCGATTGAGTTTTGTCCGTCCGTCTGTCTGTCTGTTTCTATGCGAACTAGTCTCTCAGTTTTAAAGCTATCGAGCTGAAATTTTGCACAGAGTCTTCCTTTTGCTGCACACTAATATGTCGGAACCGACCGGATCGGATGACTATATCTCATAGCTCCCATAGGAACAATCGGTCGGAAAACTAGTTTTAGTATGAAAAACTTTTTTCTTTTAAATGGAAACGACTCCAAATTTTGTATTCGTAGGTTTTCTATGTTTTTTTATAATTCTACCAAGTTTTATCAAAATCGGACATTTATATGGTATAGCTGCCATACAAAAGATAGGTCCAAAAAACAGTCTTAGTTAGAAAAACTTTTTTGTTTTTAATGGTAGCATCCTGTAATTTTGTATTTGTTTGTTTCTCGTGCTTTTACACAATTCTACTAGTTTTCGTCCAAATCGGATGACTATATCATATAGCTCCCATACGAACGATCGGTCGGAAAATGGGAAAAAAGTATTTTTTGAAAATATTTAAGCGAGCACTTGCAAGGGTATAAAAACTTCTGCACAGAGGAAATTAGCTTAGCTGTCTCGTTTTAAATAAGAATAAGCCCCCACCATCATGGAAGCGCTTCATCGTGCTCACGCACGAACCTACAGAGCGTAGCCTCCTTTAGAGGCAACGTAAATCTCAACTCGGGTTGAGATGTGCATTCGATTCCCTTCTGGAGTCAATGCATCTCTGGCTTTTTATAATTTTAATACAATTATCATTTGAATGTGAGCACTAAATTAAAACATGTGTGCTTAATTATCTAGTTGAGGGGTTTTAGAAGGAGAAAAGGTTGGGAAACGTAAGTTGGCCCAGGGGACGAGTTTAACAATGTGACGGACGTTACCCTTTTTCTTATTAGGGGATCACACCGCAGGTCCTGGTATGATCTAATGGTTATGCGATAGCATATAGCATAGGAGGGTAGGGTATAGGCCACACTCGATTACCGGGTTGTGACAGATCGGACGGAAGGACGTACTTTTTATACAAATATGGCACGAATATATGCTCCTTCGGGAGACTAGATTTTCGCTTAAAAAGACCTACCCCAAACGAGCTCATGCCGAGCTACCACCGTGTCGGAAAAGTGGGCGGGCTTGTCTCTTTGGTCATCGGAACTACAGGTAGGTCGTAACAAATGGCGCCCAACGAACTGGCGAGAGTTCTTATCAAATCATGATAGCGAGAACGGACAATATTTTTGTCCGCTTTCCGCAAAGAACTGGGGAGACTTTTCACAGTTCATTTAAGGTTAGCAATGAGGATTCTCGATATGAGTACGACATCAAGCCGTCAAACTCGGTTGACCAACTCGTGCAGACCGACTTTTTGTTTTCTTATTGTAAACATTTCTTGTGTTTAGCGGCTAGCTCTACGAATGTTCGCACAAAGGAGGGTGGGGAAAGGACACTTTGACCTGATGGAGTCGATTGCCGCCGCCAAAAACATGGAAAGTGTTAATGAAGGGAGGGATGGGGAATTCGGGCGGATAGCTAAATACTCCGGTGGAGATAGGCATAAGATGTAGTTTATTTTCTTTTGCGGGGCGAAGTTTTGGACGAAACCCCGGGATCACTGAAACCAACACCTCAACACATTTCATTCATTTATTATATATATATCATAGAGAGAGAGAAAGGTTAAGAGCAGACGCATCCCCCAAAGGGCTCCCGTGAAAATCCAATTAAAGACACTTAAAGGCAGCGGAAGCACATAAAACTGTGACATACTTGTCAGAGGCAGGCGTGGGCTGTGTGGACCTTCGTCGATCTGGCCAAGAAGTGGATCCTTGAGTGGAAAAGCAACAAATATCGTGACTGCATTCCTGACGCGAATTTTTAGCAACAACAAAACTTAAAGACGGTGAGAGAAATTGCACACACACAAAGCACTGTAGCAGAAACATATTAACAGCTTACTACTTGGCACAGCTTTGGGAAATGTCTGGCAAAGCTTTTGGCGCCAACGTAACTAATATTTAAAATGTCTGTTAAGAGATCGCCCATTATTGCAAAAATGCACAACGATATGCCTGGTGCAAGCCAAACGAATCAGGATACACCAATGCAACTCGAGAAACGTAAGAGGGGTGCTCTATCGCCCGATGTATCTCTTAATGACCTAATAGCAGCTATCAATCAAATGAACACTAATGTTGACTTGAAACTTGCGAATCGGGAGAGCACACTCGCATTAAAAGAAGACATAAGTCAGAATAAAAATCAACTGGGAACGCTTAATAAAGCCATAAACAAGCTTGAAACTCAAAATGTAGCTATGAAATCGGAAATCGTTCAACTTAAGATGGATAGAGAAGCGGATAGACGGGAACTGAATAAACTGTCACAAGAAGGGAAAACCAAAATCTTAATAATAAAAGGACTTCTTTAGGGTAATGCAACCAAAGAAAAGAAAGGGAGTTCGCAATGCAACTCGGGAAACCCGAATTCTGTTTGAAAGGATATGGAGACAACATATATGGCAAAGGATCTCCTAAAAAACGGACGTACTCTATCTGGCACCTCCATTTACATAGAAAAGGATTTAAACATAGAAAAGCAGGAACAGAAAAGAGGTCTACTGATATTAAAAAAGGAACTAGCGAAAATCAATAAAAATGTAAAAGTGTTTGTAAAAAATGAAAACATTAATATTGGCGGCCAATGGATGAGCTTCAATGACCAGAATATTCTAATGTGTCAAGGACAGCCAGCTGAAACAACCATTGGAAAAACTTTTGGCGAAAAGGTAAAGCACATAAGTTTGTCTTCCACAGAACTGCTTAATAAGGCAAAAAACTACCAAGCTTAAACACTTCCATCACAAGAAAACTACTAAACCCTGCATTACACCAAGCAATAGAACCAGCAATAGATCGATCAATCAAAATTGTATCCTATAACATAGCATGACTCGCAATCAAACGATTACATACTCGATTTTTTGAATCGATATTTTCTGCCCATAAGAAACATTCGTGGAGAAAAACCATGGCACAGATGGCAGTGTGAAAGGAACTTTCTACATAGTTCCAACCTACCTTAGCTGTAACAAATGGGCTGGCGATTTCAACAAACTACATAGTGCTCTTTTGGAGGTTGGATCGGAAAAAATAATGGAGACCTTAATGCGAGAGTCGGAAGTGACCAAGTAGAAACGGAGAGTCACCGCACAATATCGCCGTGAAACCAAGAATTGCATCACATTACCGTGCTTAATGGTAGAGCGGTAGGGGTCGCCCAAGGCAATTACACATATGTGAGAGCACAGGCAATATCAACCATTGATTACTGTATATAGTACTTGGATCTGACTGGTCCAGCTATATAAAAGACATGAAAATAAAAAGCAAAATATTCTCAGACCATATGCCTTTAGAAGTAAAAGTCAACCAAAATGTTACCCATGAAACCCAAGCAAGCAAGCTCCTGCCAAAACTACGCTGGAAGTCCAATCTAGCCAACATAAATGCCGAAAAACTTAAAGCGAACCTGCACAGAACGGATGCAAGCCCAACCCAGGCGCACATTGAAAAACCAACAAAATGTTTACTGGAAGCCTGATGACTGATGTCATCTTCACTGACTTTAGTAAAGCTTTCGACTCGGTCAATCATAGGCTTCTTATCCATAAACTATCTTACCTGGGCTTTCCCCCAACTTTAATAATGTGGATATATGAACGTTAATATGCTCTATCTAAATCATGAAAAATGTAAGTTCATGTCGTTTTACCGCACTAAGCCTACTCTGCATACTGTTCTGTGCAAAGAGCACTAGACCGCACTATGTCAGTTGTGGATCTTGGGTTATTATTCGATCACAAGCTTTGCTTCAACGACCATAGCTCTGTCATATCCAACAAAGGTAAGAGTATGCTGTTTCATAAAGCGTTGGTCAAAGGAGTTTTCTGATCCTTACACAACAAGGCTACTTTATGTGTCGCTTGTTCGTCCATCGCTGGAGTATTGCTCGTGCATTTTGGTCACCTCAATATAGTTACTATCAGGATTTATTGGAGTCGGTTTAAAACCAGTTTCTTCTTATTGCGCTTAGGGGACTAAACTGGGATGCTGGTCGCCTTTTGCATCCCTATTTAGATAGGCTACGTCTCTTGAACTTGCCTTCTCTTAAAAACCGTAGGACTAGTCACAGTGTGATTTTTCTGCATTAACTGGTTGCTAGTGATGTTGATTCATCTCTTCTCCTAAGTCTTCTGAACTGGAACGTACCCTGCAGAGCAATTCGCCGTTTTCGCCCATTGTCTTTGTAAGTGTGCAGATCAAATTACGCACGTCAATATCCTTTCCGAGTCCTGTGTGATAACTATAATGACCTATACTACATACTGTCATTTCATTGCTCCCACTATACCAATTCCCGTAATCTTATATCTACTTTGTCTGCATCAAATTTGTAGTTCTACGTCGTCGGCCAACCGATGTGAGTAGGGGCATATCGTAAAAAATTTCTCTTTACTTGGACGACGTAGTAGTAAATTAATTTTGATTTTATATATACATTATACCTATTTTTAACAAGCAGATAATTGTTTATCTTAAAATAAACAAATAAACAAATAAACCCTGGTTTGATAGTGACTGCGAAACGCTACGAAAGAGTTCTATGAATCTTTTGAAACAAATGAGACGAGAAGCCACTGCAGTAAGTAAAACGTACTACCATTAGGCAAATTCACAGTATAAGGCGCTATGTATACACAAGGTGTATATTTATTACCAGAATATGGAATCGGAGATAAATAGTGTGTGAGACAGCAAAGCGTTCTGGCAACTTGTTAGGCTTTTAAGACCCAATATTAACATAGATGCCAGCATTTTAGCAGATCATTTTCGAAACATGCTATCCTCGCACAACAAGCCAGAACAACTAAGCATTGCGATTCCTCAGATCATCATCGAAGAAATGGAGCGTAGGATATCCATGGAAGAGGTACAACAAGCACTTAAAAATGAAAAAAACAACAAGGCCCCTGGAGAAGACAGAGTGCCAGCGGATTTTTAAAAAAATGCTCCAGCACAATTTATTGAGAGCTTGACAGCTTATATACAACGATATTTTTGATAGCGGAATTATTCCAGATAGCTTTCGAAAGAACATAATTTTTCCTATCGTGAAGAAAGGTGATCTCATGAATCCAGCAAACTATAGAGGGATTCCTTTTATAAACTCAATAATGAAAATACTTGCTGCGATCTTACCAGCACGCTTAACTGATTGGGTGGAAAATCACAGCATATAAAGTGAATACCAGACTGGATTCAGAAAGCGATATTTAACCGTGGACCGCATATATGTTCTTACCGCTATTTCAAAAGCGCGCTTCAAAATCAAAAATAAAATGTTCACTTTCTTCATTGATTTTAAAGCGGCCTTTTGTTGAGCGGACTATCGACAGGCAAAAATTGCTTATGAAATTGAGCTGTATCGGGGTATCGTTTAAATAAGAGAATATCATCCAAAGCTTGTATTTAAAAACCAAGCAGCAGTGTTGGACGGAAGCACACTATCGGATTGGTTTAAAACAAATAACGGGGTAAAACAAGGTTGTTTGCTGAGTCCACTTTTGTTTGCATTATATGTTGACGACATAGTTATGGCACTGCCAGGAGGAGTCAAGTTTGGAGATCAAACAGTGAAGATCCTGATGTATGCGGACGACATGGTCTTATTAGCCGAAGATGTGCGAACACTACAAAAAATGATAAATGCGGCACAACGGTATTGCAATTAAATATACAAAAGTCTAAGGTGATGATTATAAAGGAGCGAGGAAGAACAGCTAACGAGCAGTGGATAAGCAGTGGATGCTAAATGGGGAGAAACTCGAGGTGGTGAAGTGATTCACTTATCTAGGAGTAACACTTAAGCCTAATATGAATTTCGCAATACATATTGCCGAAAAACTAGTAGACGCAAAGAAGGCGCTGAATAGCACATGGAACATACGCCATTCATCTTGAAACTGGACTCCAACCACTCTACATCCAAACCCTGGAACAGCACTTTGCTTATATAAACAAGGTGATGCATATGCCGGAAAACAGATTGCCCAAAATCGTTAGGAAACACTTACTTCGCTTTAAATCACAATTCTTTTCAACATGGGTAACTGAAGAGCACAATATTAATTGGATTGAAAGTGAAGTTCACAACTGGCCCAATATGCAACAATTAATATTCCAAAGGCAGGAAGTAGAAGCCAGAGCAAACTATGAGCCGAAAGCAATCCAAAGTAGCACCCGAAACACATACAAATTATTGAACCTCAACTTAAACGAACAAAACTATTTCAACGTTTCATTTATGAATCCACCAGCATATCAGTGGTATTTAAGGCTCGAGTTGAACTGCTTGCATTAAATTTTATGCCACATATACCGACAGCAAACGAAGAATGTTCTTTGTGCAACCATGACCCTAGGGAACAGTACTCAGGCGTCAGAATGGAGAGTTCTTGATAAACCCTCCTCTCCGACCACAAGTACATCCAGTTCAAGATACAATTTGACTATTGTCAAACTAGAAACGTCTATAGGAACCCCCGGAATACCGACTGGGTGAAGTACCTTAAGACAGTGGAATCAAAACTGCCGACGTCAACGCCCATCTGCTCGGTGGAAGATATTGAGAAGTCCGTGAAGACGCTCACTGTCAATCTCATCGAAGCATACAAAACCTCGTGTAGGCTCACAGTTACAAAAAGGAGAACCAGACCCCCCTGGTGGACCCCAGAACTGAAAGAGCAGAGGAAGGACGTCCAGGAATGCTTCAAACTCGCCAAACAAGCGGATGAAGTGATCATCTGGGAGGAGTACAAGATAAGACTTCGCTTATTCAAAAAAGAAGTAAGGAAGGCAAAGCAACACTCATGGAGAACCTTCTGCTCCAGCATAGAGAAGGTCTCGGAAGCAGCCAGACTCAGGAAGCTGCTTTCAAAGCAGCCACCTATGCAGAGTCAACTAAAAACAGACGAAGGTCACTGGACAGAAAGCAGCAAGGAAGCTACATGCGCTCTTCTCGATGCGCACTTCCCGGGCTGCACTATAGTCACCGAGCCAGATACGCTTCAGGACTTAAACACTCAACAAACTAACATCCCAACCAACTTAGTCACTCCAGGAAAAATCCGATGGGCGATCGACTCGTTCGCGAGCTACAAGTCCCCCGGTCTGGATGGCATAATTCCCGCCATGCTAAAAACGACTAAAGGTTTAGTCGTACCATGGCTACAGTCCATTTTTGAAGCCTGCCTGGGGTGGGGCTATGTACCTGTGGCCTGGAGGACAGCACGTGTTGTGTTCCTACCCAAAGCGGGGAAATGCAGTCACGTGCAGCCAAAAGACTACAGGCCCATTAGCCTCACTTCATTCCTGCTTAAAACAATGGAAAAATTACTTGATCTCCACATAAGAGAAGGCATGAACCTGACCTTGGAGAACAACCAACACGCATACACGAAAGGGAAATCGGTGGAAACAGCGCTACACTCCCTAGTAGCCACCATCGAGAAAGCAATGTACCATAAAGAGTATGCCTTGGGAGCATTCCTTGACATATCTGGTGCATTCAACAACGTCTCCACGGAGGCGATAATGCGCAGCCTAGGAGCTGTATCAATACATAAGGCTTTGAACTCGTGGATATACAACCTGCTGAGCTGCAGAAGAGTACAAGCCGAGTGGGGTACCACAACCATGACGAAGGAGGCACACGGCGGCACGCCTCAAGGCGGAGTACTGTCACCCCTTCTATGGAACCTTGTGGTTAACGAACTGCTAACAAAATTTCGCAGGAAAGCACCCAAGATAACTGCATATGCCGACGACATATGCATAATTATCATCGGGAAATGTCCATCGACTCTCAGCTCAATCATGGACTCTACACTCAAAGAGATACTAAAATGGGCCACAGAAGCCGGACTTAGTATTAATGCGGAGAAGACGGACCTCATTCTCTTTACCAAGAGATACAAGGTACCGCCATGGATTCCACCAAAGATAAATGGAATAACACTAACACCAAAGAATAACGTCAAATACCTTGGAGCAGTAATCGATAGTAAACTGTCATGGAAGGCGAATGTGGAAGAAAGAGTGAAGAAGGCGACCAACGCACTATATGCATCCCAGAAGATGCTGAGTAGCACTTGGGGCCTATCACCAAGTCTGATGCACTGGCTTTTCATTTCAGTAATACGACCGATACTGCTACACGGCATACTGGTATGGTGGCAGGCCACGGAGAAAACCACATACCTAAAGCTGATGGAGAAGACCCAGCGACAGGCACTGGTCTGTATTACGGGGGCGCTGAGGTCCACTCCAACCAAAGCATTAGAACACATCTTAGGTGTCAACCCTCTGGACATCCAAGCACGCCTTCTGGCACAAAAGACCGCCCAACGTCTATGTGCGACAGGCACCATGGCGCTACAAAGCTATGGACACAGCATAGTTGGTAGAGAGATCAATAGTAGCACGGACTACATTATCCCAAAGATCAACCCAATATGCACATCTGCACTATTGGGACCAGAAGACTGGCGTACAGGACTGGCCCAAGAAGCAACACACCTCTTTACAGACGGCTCAAAGATGGACCTAGGAGTCGGAGCCGCCGTATACTGTGCAGAGCCAGAAATAAAGCTCTCATACAAACTGCCAAACCACTGCACCATATTCCAGGCGGAAGTCTTCGCAATAAGGAAAGCAGCGGAGTTGGCGGAAATTCACGCTCCATACAACCAAATAAATATCTACGTGGACAGCCAAGCGGCAATCAAGTCAATGCAAGGACACTCCATCAACTCCAGAAATGTCCTGGCGAGCAGGGAAGCGCTAGATTCCCTCAGCATCTCCAGAAAGGTGCAAATCTACTGGATTCCCAGCCACCGGGGCATCGACGGAAACGAGATGGCAGACAGTCTTGCAAAAGCCGGAGTCGTACTCGGCCAAGAAGAAACACTAAACATACCTATCTCCATACAGACGCTTCATAGCAAGATGGAAGAGATAGCAGAGAAAGAAGCGGAGGTAAGGTGGGAAAACACCAGCGGATGTAGAATCTCTAAAATTATGTGCAAGACAAGAGAAAAAAAACTTACGCACTATCTGCTACAGCTCCAGAGAAGAGACTGTAGACTGCTCATTGGCATACTAACGGGACACTGCCTAGCAGCCGCTCATGCGATAAAGCTAGGCATAACAACAGAGGACACCTGCAGGAAATGTATGGAACCTGGAGTCGCAGAAACTCTAGAACATCTAATTTGCAGCTGCCCAGCAATTGCCACGACAAGATTACAAATTCTGCACACCCCACGGTTCTCTTCTTTGGAGGAAGCGGCCAAGAGGCCCCCAAAACAGTTATTGGCATTTGCCAAAACGACAAGAATCCTCCTGGACTTCTAAGACAAACGTACCCAAATAATCACCCGGCCTCATTAAGGACCTTAAGGTCTATGTGTGACCCCATCTGGGGTCAGCCGGAACTACCTACCTTCGGGTAAGGGAAGACGTATTCCACCTTATCGCAATATGCCCCATCCTTAGCGAACTAAGGCGGTTAGAGTGGAAAAAGACATCTCTAACAAAGGAAGACTACTTGGCGGTTCTGAACGGTGAAGACTGGCACATTCTAGCTGAGTTCTCAAGGGAGACTCTGAGGTACCGGCGGAATATCATGAACGAGTACACTTGAAGGGGACCAGCACTATCACTATAGAGGAACGATGTGTTATCTCGCTACGAGCGGGGCAGCTGCATGTAGTACTCGAAAGTGGCAGGCATCCTTGAAGTGAGCTAAGTTTGGCAGACGGATATATTTCATGCCAATTAGCTTTTATATCTTTATACCTACCTAGAATATTACTATGTTTTTCTCTTATAAAAAATGTTTTAAATAAAGATACTACTCCTACTACTGCTTATTGTAAAGAATCAGTTTATTTAACATTGGGGAAGGCCATTAAACATTCATTTCCCTGAGTAACGGGTATATTAAAGTGGGGCACTTCAACTTAAGCTCTCGTTTTGTTTGTTTATATCACAGATTTTGAAATAGTCAATTAGTCTATAATGTAGGCTGCTAGTCACTCCATTGCGCTTTCTCTCTTCCCAGGCAGAGCTTTTAATCTTATTTTTTAACAATATCAAAACATCCTTTTTGTTAATTCTCCAGCACCTCATCACTTAATCTAATCAAATTCTGCGGTAGGTACATTAAACATACATATATCCGCCCAGATGAGTGAGTAACACTAGTGCCAGATAACAACCAACAGCTGACCTGCGGAGCCCCCAACCAATACATAGGAGAAGAGCTCAGTTAAAAAGCAAGCGCTTTGACATATAAGCTCACCCCAAGCTTAATACAATCTGCAGCAGCTTAGAAAACTATTGTAGCATATTTCTCGGCTGTGGTAGAAAACAAAAACTGAAAAATGCTTAGGTCGCCAGATCTATACTCTACCCCAAAAATTACCAAACCAACCGCTAGTCAGTTATATCAAACAGAGAAGAGGAACTGTCCGAATAGGTCGCGCGAAAACGTACTAGGCAATATTTTGACTGCCTTCAGCAAATGAGAGATAAATTCGATCGGCAGATAAGCAGTCTCGCCCATACAGTGGCAACAAAAGAGGATATTGGAGAACTAAAACTACAGATTGAAGGCGTTACTCAGAAACTTGAGTTTCTGAAAAAGGAAAATAAAGAGCTCTGAGATGAAATCATTCAAATGATGGCTGATAGGCTCCAGGACAAAAAAGAGCTAAACAAACTTGTAGAGCAATCCAAAGCCAAGCGCCTACTAATTAGGGGTCTGCAAGAGGAAAAGATATCAAAGACAATCTGGAAAATCTGTTTAGCACAAAAATGCACATTGGAAACGCTTAAGTCGAGGATATGCACTTACTATACCAAAATAATGATAAGGTCAATTTATGTGTTGAATTGGAATCGGAGTAAATGGCCAAGGAACTGCTCAAAAACACAAGGAATATTGATTTATATCTCAAAGGATATCACCATAGAGAAACAGGATCATAAACAGAAGTAGTGCACTTAGAGAAAAACTAGAGAATTTCATACTTCTTCTTCATCTCTGGCCTGATGTAGTCATCACAACCGATTTACTGTCAAAGCCTCCGCGATTCGCTTCCGCAACGCTGCTCTGTCTTGAGCGAGCTGCCAGCAGTTGGTCACACCAAGCTTCGCTCGACAAGATCAGTGTCAAGTGTCAAGAGCTCATACAGCTCACGATTCTTTCGGATGCGAAATTCGTCGCCAATTTTTAGAGGTCTTTAAATCCTCCGAAGAACTTTTCTCTCAAGCACGCCAATTGCCGGCTCATCTGTTGCTGTTAGTGTCAATGCTTCTGCGCCGTATTGCAGGACTGGGATGATCAGCGACTTGTATAGCGCAATTTTCGTTTTTCGAGAGAAGTCCCTGCTATTGAATAGGCTACTGAGCCCGTAGTAGCATCGGTTTGCAAGAGTATTTCTTCTTCGAGTTTCCAGTCGCTGGTTATCGTCGTTCCGAGGTAGACAAAATTTATAACTACCTTGAAGATAACTACCAAGACGCGTAGTCTCACTGCTCGTTGATAATAGGTACTTCGTCTTTTCTTTATTCACCACTAAGCCCATGAGTTTTGACTGCTTCTCTATCTCTGAAAACACCCTGCTTACTGCACATTCGTCCTTGCCGATAATATCAATATCATCTGCATATGCAAGTTGCAATATATCTTTAAAAAAGATGGTGCCCGATCTGTTGGCATTTTGGCACTGGCGTAGTATATACTCCATCAGTAGATTAAAGAAGTCACACTATAGGGTGTCACCCTGCCCAATCCCGCTTTTGGTATCAAATGGCTCTGAGAGGTTAGATCCTATTGTGACGGATCTTTGTGTGCTTGTCAACGTCATCATTCAAAGTCGAACGTACTTTGCTGATACACCAAAAGTAGACAAGGCTTCAAAGAACTTTGGCTTTTTAGTCAACAAAAACGTGGTGTGTGTCGATCTCTTTCTCATGTGCTCTCTCCAGAATTTGTCGTAATGCGAATATCTGGACTGTGGTGGATTTGCCAGGCCTAAAGCCACACTGATAAGTTCAAATAAGTTCGCTCATTCTCGGCCTTAGGCGTTCACATAGGATGCATGACAGAATCAATGGATAAGAGGCTGATCCCGCTGTAATTAGCGCAAACTGCAGAGTCTCTTTTCTTAAAAATTGGGCAAAGTACAGTAAGATTCCAATCTTTGGGCATGCTCTCTTCAGACCATATTCTGCATAGGAATTGGAGCATGCACCTTACCAATTCCTCACCGTCAGCCTTGAACAATTCAGCGGGCAGCTCAGCAGCGCCAGCTGATTTGCTGTTTTTTAACCTTTTTATGGCTAACCTCACTTTCTTATGGTCCTGTGGGTCTATCTTTATATCAGCGATTGGTTGTTTCGCCACTTCCCCAGAGGCGACATTGCGTTCGTCATCACCTCCCAGCAGGTTGGAGAAATAGTTCCTCCATTTGTGTAGAGCCAAATGCGGATCTGTGACCAGATTTCCGTGCTCGTCCTTGCGTAGTGTGGCCCTGTGCTTTGAACTTAAATTCAAGTAAATCTCTCGAGTCTCACTCATGCCGAAAATCACTTAGACTTCCTCACGCATGCGCAGGCACTTCTCTTCTCTGCTTTTCTCCCGGAATCGCTCCTTAACAGCCCGAGTTGCTTCCGACAGCAAAGTTCTCCTGTACGAGAACAGTCAGTCATCGTACCATGACTGTGTGTGGGTGTGCTCGGCGTATCCGAGAATCTCCGTGGCACCCGTTCTCATTGAGTGGGCGATATGCTTTCACTGTTCGCATTCACCAGAAGGGCAAGGTGGGGTTTCCCAGAGCAGCTGGGTGAGTTTTGCTGTGTAGGCTTCGGATGTCCGTTGGGATTGCAGCTTCTCGACGTTTAGCTTTCGATGTGCGCTAGAACGTGTGGCATGTGCCACACTAAGCCGTGTGCGTAGCTTGGCTGCAACAAGGTAGTGATCCGAGTCAATATTCGCTCCTCGAATCGCACGAACGCGATGTTCAAATCTGGTATGACTTACGACCATGTTCCGGCCAGAAGCGAAGTCTATTATCCTCTCTCCATTACCTTCCCTTAATGTCGTGATCGGGGCAGCGCTCATATAAGTTTCCAGGCGCTCATGTAACTCGTGCGTTGAAGCATGTCCACTGTAGTAGATCTCCCATTGAGCGTTGGTTGACGATTTTCTCAGCTTGCCATCTTCTCCAAGCCATCGCATTTCCTGAAGTGCGGTAATGTCCGATGAATATTTGTCGAGGACATCCACTAGCTGGATTTCAGCACCTTACCTGTTGAGGGTGCGGAGATTCTAAGGGCATATCCTCAAATCGCGGTCCTTAAAACGTTTGCGTAGGTCGTCGTCGTGGGGGGTTCTTATCCGAGGCGTTGTTGTCGCAGTTTTCATTGGTGTAGTATTTTTTAAGGTGGTGGATACCTAGCCCAACGCACCAACCCTATTAGCCATAAGGAGGGCTGGTCGCTCACGTTAGCCACCAGCTTTGCGGGTGCATGGGTCTGTTACCAGGGGCTACCAACGAGGAGGTGTGAGTCGATTTGGAACGCAGTAAGCAAGTATCACTCTGGGTCCGATTTGTTGAACCGGTCAGAAGCTTACCCTTACTACATACGCCCCCATAACCACAGGAGAGTTCCTGGGAAGCCCAGAAGTTCGAGCTCAGAAGTTCTATAAGAATGGAAATTCTTGATCCACGGGCGAAATTCTTGATCCCAGTATATATTTTCGATTCCGATTTTCTTGATACAAGAGCTTCAATACTTGAAGCAAGTACTAAACATTCTCAAATAAAGAATAAAATTTGTTCAATCCAGTGCTAAATATATTAAAATTCTAGATTGAGAGAGAGACTCTTATGAGTGTTTGACGTGTTTTTTTTGTGCTCCGCACCAAATAATTAATTCTGACTTTTAACGCGCCTATTATTCCGCAACTTTAACATAAACAATTTTATTAGTATTGCCAAACAAACAAACAATAAATACCTTGGTATTTATAAAGGGAGCATGCCCTTTAAAATGCATACAAGAAATCTTGGCCACATTAGGTTTATCATGTGACGACGCGTCGCGACGTTGCATTACCTAGCAATGGCCACTAAACAACAAATATTTAAGTACATTAGTATATCCATCAAAAAATACCATAACATACTTTCAGGCTGTCCTAACGGAGTTCAAACAGTACTATGCAATTTTGCGGTCCTGCAATTCTTAAGTACGTTTCCGTGACTTGGCAGTTTATATAGGCATTGTTAATGGTTTGATGGTGTGACAGCGTAGAAAACTCACTGATGAGAATAAATGGGAATTTATTTGAAACAGTCTGTCTGAGTAACTTCTACTGTCCATATGTACAAAAAAATCTTTGTTGATTTCGGTTAATAATTGAATTATAATTAACCCGACCTTGAGCCAGCCAGCATCCACTTTGACAAAATTTGAATATTGAGTCGTCTGAGCTGTGTATTTTGTTGGTGGTTTTGTTTTGCTTGCTTAGCAGCTCCCCCCTTTACACAGGTTTGTGTGTGTGTTCGCTTGTGCTTATTCTTTACTTACTTACTTACGCTTACTTTTTGGTTTAAAGTCCCTCTGGTAAATTTGGTGCATTATGTCGTGCTGCAAAAAGACCTGCACATTTAAGAATGCAAGCGAGTCGGAACCACATCGGTTTGTTACCTGCTGGTTGTGCGGCAATTGTATGCATATTAAATGTGCTGGGCTAAGTGGACGTGATCTGGACAAAGTTTACTCGCCTTAAAAGGATTGTGGTGCTTTGTGCTGGTCATGCCCTTTGTGCACTAAAAATCAATTTAACTTCTCGCGGATGTTCATCGACGTGAAAAATGAATTTGACAAAATGCATCGAGTCCCCACCCCCGCGTCGGTTGGAGCCTCAATTTTTAGATGTGCCACCACCCGTGTCTGGCAACTCGAACCAATTATCCCCCAATTGTAATGAAAGGTCGCCAACTATTTCATTGTCTGTCTCACCAGGCAATACGCTTGATTTGTCTCCTTTCCCCTTCCCGAATCAAGCTGTTGGAAGTCTTTCAGATAATCCTTCTTCTGTCCGTAGATTCGAGCAGTTCCCAATAGCGTCGCCTGAACCTGTTGGCAGTGTTTCCGTCTCTGTTCCTATTCCTCCTCAACCTCCTCTACTTTCCGTTATTGCACCGCGTAAGCAAGTATTTGTGTCTTAGGTTGTCTCCGGAAACTACTTGCGAGTCAATTGCAGCATACATTGCGAGCAAGTGCTCAGCAAGTGTTTCTATTTCAAAGTTTAGTTTTGCACAACCTCGAGAATCTGAATCATTTCCAATCATATGTGACCCAGCATTCTGGTTGCCAGATATGATTGTGTCCCGTCCGTCTGTCCTCTTATTGCCTATCAAAACGTTAGGGGCCTTTTATCTAAGCTCCATACGTTATTTTTGAATAGTGCATCTTTTGATTTTGACATAGTTGCATTTTCAGAGACTTGGTTAAAATCCTCAATATCTGATTGTGAAATCTTGTCAAATGATTTTTTTATCTATCGACATGATCGACCAGATCGCAAAGGTGGTGGTGTACTGTTCGTAGTTAAGACCAGCCACAGTTCCGAACTGATCATTGTTGATAAGCCTGTGGATGTTAAATTTGTTGCCGTAAAGGTAACTTTTCCATTATTTTTTTTATTGATTACTTGTTCATATATCCCACCTTCGTCCGATATTGAATGTTATAAGTTGCCTGCATTAAAGATGTTTCAGCCCACTTACTTACCAAACTTAAATTGTTAGATCTTATTTTTGTCACTGAGGGTCTATCTTTATATCAGCGATTGGTTGTTTCGCCACTTCCCCAGAGGCGACATTGCGTTCGTCATCACCTCCCAGCAGGTTGGAGAAATAGTTCCTCCATTTGTGTAGAGCCAAATGCGGATCTGTGACCAGATTTCCGTGCTCGTCCTTGCGTAGTGTGGCCCTGTGCTTTGAACTTAAATTCAAGTAAATCTCTCGAGTCTCACTCATGCCGAAAATCACTTAGACTTCCTCACGCATGCGCAGGCACTTCTCTTCTCTCCTTTTCTCCCGGAATCGCTCCTTAACAGCCCGAGTTGCTTCCGACAGCAAAGTTCTCCTGTACGAGAACAGTCAGTCATCGTACCATGACTGTGTGTGGGTGTGCTTGGTGTATCCGAGAATCTCCGTGGCACCCGTTCTCATTGAGTGGGCGATATGCTTTCACTGTTCGCATTCACCAGAAGGGCAAGGTGGGGTTTCCCAGAGCAGCTGGGTGAGTTTTGCTGTGTAGGCTTCGGATGTCCGTTGGGATTGCAGCTTCTCGACGTTTAGCTTTCGACGTGCGCTAGAACGTGTGGCATGTGCCACACTAAGCCGTGTGCGTAGCTTGGCTGCAACAAGGTAGTGATCCGAGTCAATATTCGCTCCTCGAATCGCACGAACGCGATGTTCAAATCTGGTATGACTTACGACCATGTTCCGGCCAGAAGCGAAGTCTATTATCCTCTCTCCATTACCTTCCCTTAATGTCGTGATCGGGGCAGCGCTCATATAAGTTTCCAGGCGCTCATGTAACTCGTGCGTTGAAGCATGTCCACTGTAGTAGATCTCCCATTGAGCGTTGGTTGACGATTTTCTCAGCTTGCCATCTTCTCCAAGCCATCGCATTTCCTGAAGTGCGGTAATGTCCGATGAATATTTGTCGAGGACATCCACTAGCTGGATTTCAGCACCTTACCTGTTGAGGGTGCGGACATTCTAAGGGCATATCCTCAAATCGCGGTCCTTAAAACGTTTGCGTAGGTCGTCGTCGTGGGGGGTTCTTATCCGAGGCGTTGTTGTCGTAGTTTTCATTGGTGTAGTATTTTTTAAGGTGGTGGATACCTAGCCCAACGCACCAACCCTATTAGCCATAAGGAGGGCTGGTCGCTCACGTTAGCCACCAGCTTTGCGGGTGCATGGGTCTGTTACCAGGGGCTACCAACGAGGAGGTGTGAGTCGATTTGGAACGCAGTAAGCAAGTATCACTCTGGGTCCGATTTGTTGAACCGGTCAGAAGCTTACCCTTACTACATACGCCCCCATAACCACAGGAGAGTTCCTGGGAAGCCCAGAAGTTCGAGCTCAGAAGTTCTATAAGAATGGAAATTCTTGATCCACGGGCGAAATTCTTGATCCCAGTATATATTTTCGATTCCGATTTTCTTGATACAAGAGCTTCAATACTTGAAGCAAGTACTAAACATTCTCAAATAAAGAATAAAATTTGTTCAATCCAGTGCTAAATATATTAAAATTCTAGATTGAGAGAGAGACTCTTATGAGTGTTTGACGTGTTTTTTTTGTGCTCCGCACCAAATAATTAATTCTGACTTTTAACGCGCCTATTATTCCGCAACTTTAACATAAACAATTTTATTAGTATTGCCAAACAAACAAACAATAAATACCTTGGTATTTATAAAGGGAGCATGCCCTTTAAAATGCATACAAGAAATCTTGGCCACATTAGGTTTATCATGTGACGACGCGTCGCGACGTTGCATTACCTAGCAATGGCCACTAAACAACAAATATTTAAGTACATTAGTATATCCATCAAAAAATACCATAACATACTTTCAGGCTGTCCTAACGGAGTTCAAACAGTACTATGCAATTTTGCGGTCCTGCAATTCTTAAGTACGTTTCCGTGACTTGGCAGTTTATATAGGCATTGTTAATAGTTTGATGGTGTGACAGCGTAGAAAACTCACTGATGAGAATAAATGGGAATTTATTTGAAACAGTCTGTCTGAGTAACTTCTACTGTCCATATGTACAAAAAAATCTTTGTTGATTTCGGTTAATAATTGAATTATAATTAACCCGACCTTGAGCCAGCCAGCATCCACTTTGACAAAATTTGAATATTGAGTCGTCTGAGCTGTGTATTTTGTTGGTGGTTTTGTTTTGCTTGCTTAGCAGCTCCCCCCTTTACACAGGTTTGTGTGTGTGTTCGCTTGTGCTTATTCTTTACTTACTTACTTACGCTTACTTTTTGGTTTAAAGTCCCTCTGGTAAATTTGGTGCATTATGTCGTGCTGCAAAAAGACCTGCACATTTAAGAATGCAAGCGAGTCGGAACCACTTCGGTTTGTTACCTGCTGGTTGTGCGGCAATTGTATGCATATTAAATGTGCTGGGCTAAGTGGACGTGATCTGGACAAAGTTTACTCGCCTTAAAAGGATTGTGGTGCTTTGTGCTGGTCATGCCCTTTGTGCACTAAAAAACAATTTAATTTCTCGCGGATGTTCATCGACGTGAAAAATGAATTTGACAAAATGCATCGAGTCCCCACCCCCGCGTCGGTTGGAGCCTCAATTTTTAGATGTGCCACCACCCGTGTCTGGCAACTCGAACCAATTATCCCCCAATTGTAATGAAAGGTCGCCAACTATTTCATTGTCTGTCTCACCAGGCAATACGCTTGATTTGTCTCCTTTCCCCTTCCCGAATCAAGCTGTTGGAAGTCTTTCAGATAATCCTTCTTTTGTCCGTAGATTCGAGCAGTTCCCAATAGCGTCGCCTGAACCTGTTGGCAGTGTTTCCGTCTCTGTTCCTATTCCTCCTCAACCTCCTCTACTTTCCGTTATTGCACCGCGTAAGCAAGTATTTGTGTCTAGGTTGTCTCCGGAAACTACTTGCGAGTCAATTGCAGCATACATTGCGAGCAAGTGCTCAGCAAGTGTTTCTATTTCAAAGTTTAGTTTTGCACAACCTCTAGAATCTGAATCATTTCCAATCATATGTGACGCAGCATTCTGGTTGCCAGATATGATTGTGCATGAGTTCAGGCAAAAAAATCCAATGAGGCCGATGCCAGTCAACTTGCCCTCATTTAGTTCATCCTCATGTGTAGCGTCTAATAGGGTTTCAAAAAACTAGTCCCGTCCGTCTGTCCTCTTATTGCCTATCAAAACGTTAGGGGCCTTTTATCTAAGCTCCATACGTTATTTTTGAATAGTGCATCTTTTGATTTGGACATAGTTGCATTTTCAGAGACTTGGTTAAAATCCTCAATATCTGATTGTGAAATCTTGTCAAATGATTTTTTTATCTATCGACATGATCGACCAGATCGCAAAGGTGGTGGTGTACTGTTCGTAGTTAAGACCAGCCACAGTTCCGAACTGATCATTGTTGATAAGCCTGTGGATGTTAAATTTGTTGCCGTAAAGGTAACTTTTCCATTATTTTTTTTATTGATTACTTGTTCATATATCCCACCTTCGTCCGATATTGAATGTTATAAGTTGCCTGCATTAAAGATGTTTCAGCCCACTTACTTACCAAACTTAAATTGTTAGATCTTATTTTTGTCACTGAAAGAACCAATGCCAGTGTCTCTAGGTGTCCCCCTCTATCACTGCCCGAAGATTCTTACCATCCTACACTGGAAGTCTCGCTTTCAGTGCTTGGACCTGCCACTTCAAGTTCCATAATCCCCAATATACCTCGTCGTTGCTTCCGTAAAGGAAACTTCACTTTGCTAAGTCAACTCATTTGTGCAACAGACTGGTCTCCATTGTACAATGCGGTTATTTAGATTTTGCTGTTACCTTTTTCTACGAGTCTATTAATTCTCTCTTAGATATCTGCATTCCAAATAGCGTCACTTTCACCGCGTCACTAAATCTCCCTTGGTTCTGTCGTAGACTATCTAATTTGAAAAATATTAAATTTAGATGCTTTAATTGCTGCGATTGATTTTTCTAAATATTCTGAGTGCTATAACAAATATCTTGCTCGGAGCAAAATTCAATTCGCACATGATCCAAAGTAATTCTATAGCTTTGTGAACTCTAAGCGTATATCTTCTTCTTTACCTTCCTCTTTTTTTCTGGGTAGCCAAAGGCTAGCAATGATTCCACAGCTGTTGATTTATTCGTTGATTTCTTCCAATCAACTTATTCCTCTGTTCAATGTGCGAACACTTCCTATCCTTATAACATTACTTCTTCCAACTATATATGTGATCCCAAATTTTCCGAAACTTCTCTTCTCTTCTCTCTCATTTTTAAAATCGCTAAAATCTTCATTCTCTCCAGGGCCTGACAACATTCCTAGCTGTGTGCTCAAAGATTGTTATAGTTCTTTATGCACACCTTTGCTTAAACTTTTCAATCTATCACTCAATTCGTCTGTCTTCCCATCTCTTTGGAAAGAGTCTTTTATTATTCCTCTCCATAAAAAGGGTGGGAAATCGGATATTTCAAATTACAGAGGCATAGCTAAGCTTTCCGCCATTCCAAAATTGTTTGAAGAGATTACTACCTCCACATTGCAGAATTATTGTAGATCTATTTTGTTACCTTTCTAGCATGGTTTCATAAAGCGTCGGTCAACAACGACCAATTTGCTCGAATTTACTTCGTTAGTTAATGACGGATTCCTTGTGAAAAGGCAAACTGATGTCATTTACACCGACTTTAGCAAATTTGACAGAGTCAAAAACCATGATCTTCTCCTCTTTAAGCTCGATCGATTGGGATTTCCCTTCTCTTTTCTGCTTTGGGCTTCGTCCTATCTAAAAAATAGAACTCAAAAAGTTCTGCTTCGTTCTAACACTTCTAAACCTGTGACTGTAACCTCTTGTGTACCTCAAGGTAGCCACCTGGGTTCTCTGTTCTTCACTCTATTTATTAATGATCTCCCTACAATATTATCATATTCTCGGATACTCATGTATGCAGATGACGTTAAACTTATTTTATCTTTTAACAACCCGATTCATTCTATTGGATTGCAAGATGATCTTAACTCCTTGCAGTCTTGGTGCTTGGTTAATCAATTGCATGTGAATTGCTCCAAGTGCATTTTTATGACTTTCCATCGTTGAAAACCATTTCTGGTTTCCTATACGATTGGTAATGAACCGTTGCAACGTATTTCGTCTGTCGTTGATCTTGGAATTCTGCTTGACCCCAAATTGAGTTTTAGTCACCATATCTCCACTATTGTTAACAAAGCGAATGGTATACTTGGATTCATTAAGCGTTGGTCGAAGGAATTCAATGATCCCTACACCTCTAAACACCTTTATACTGCTTAGTCCGACCCGTGCTAGAATACTGTTCATCCATATGGTGTCCGCAGTATAAAAAGCATGTTGATCGTATTGAATCAGTTCAGAAACAATATTTGCTGTTTGCCCTTCGTGGCCTAAATTGGGACCCTAACCTCCGTTTGCCATCGTACTCCAGAAGACTCTTGCTAATAGACCTTCCTTCGCTAGCTAACCGTAGAACAGTCTCAGGTGTTTCTTTTCTTCACAAGTTAATTATCGTTGATGTATATTCTTCTGAACTCTTACGTCGCCTTAGCTTCTCTGTTCCTTCTAAGCCAACCAGAAACTTCTTTCCTTTAATCTTGTCTAGATGCACAACTGATTATGCCCAGCATAATCGATTTCGGGTTTTATGGCTAATAAATCTTCCACCACCTGGTCAGAGATTTTTCGGTTATCCTTTTACTTTTATTTTAATATATTTGTAATTTTGTATTTTTGGTCACTCTTCCATTTTATCTTTAATTATAGTTTTATGCCTTTATTCCTCTCTGTATTTGTAAGCCTGCATTTTCTTAGTCTTTTTTTTCTTACCTCTTCACATCTCATCAGGCCTGTTCCGGGCTTCACATAATTTATTAAACTTTAAATGAAATTAAATTCGAACGATTTCGCTTTCGCTGTTATGGTATTCGACTTGCAATTTGACTGTTTCAGTTCCAGATTGTTTTTCTTTTAACAACTCGCTGAACTTAATCAGTTGGATGAAACAATCAAAATACAAACTCTGCAAAATTCAATAGTGCTTTAATATAGCTGTTTAATAACTCGCTTTATTTTAATAGCATTTTATGAAAATTACGAACTTACCTCTGATTTCACATGCTCCAAGCAATGTGAATTCAAATCGAGTAATTCTATCAAATTATGAAAACCAGAACAGGTAGCCAAGTCGAAATAGAGAAAATTTAATGTGAGTGAAAAACTGAACAGGCCTGTATATTGGTTAAATGGTTTTGTTAGCTCTAATATCGACTCTGACCACAACAGGCTGTGAATCGGGGCATAGCTGGCCGGACCGGCAAATAAAAATCCCCCACCGAGTCGGAGTCGTTATTAGTTTATTTTGTAATTTTGTTAGGCTTTCTTTTTTATGCAGCTTTAGTAAAGAAGCCTTTTTATAACGTATTTACAAATTTGTTGACGGCCTTTGTTTGTCGACTATAAATAAATAAATAAATAGATTGCTCATTCTTTAATCAAGAGCATTCTGCATTGTCAAAATCCGAGAATGTTCTTTCTTGTATCAAGACCTCAAGTTCAAGAGTAGGATCGTTTACTCTTGAATTAAGAGCTTTACAGATACAATTCATACATCAATATAAAATCAGTTGTTTTTTCCATTTTGTTGAAATTTATTTCGAATAAAAATAATTTTTAAACCATGTAGCAAGTATTAGCCCGCTCGAGGAATACACAACACAGCAGCATCAGTTTTTGCCAAGGCAACGTGTCTGTAAAACTCGATGGCGCCCTCCGCTTGGTAGTTTCCCCTCAGACCCCTCTCCCATAAAAACGAAACTGTGAGAGCGGACCCAACGTTATTCTCTCAGATGTGCTTGCTCTCCTTTCTCAGTTTGTTTACCCCATTCCCTTCGCCTCAAAACACTAAACTGAGATCGAAGTTAGCTCGATTTCAAGATTGAAATTCTGGAAAATTTATTTAAATAAAATATAATTATTCGGTCGGCTTTCTTCTGGGTGTACTCACAAAGTTTTCGCGAAAAGTGATCAACCATTATGTTGAGCCATCAACATAAATGAACATAAATTTAATGCGTAGAGGCCAACCACCAGCTGCAGATCTCTTTGAGCTATATGGCAATCGTTTCGGAACTGGTAAATTCACATAAAACTAACTTTTGTTTTAAGCGAAGTTGCCATAAAACGATAAAATTGTAAAGAAACAACCCTAGAGCAATCACCATTTATTAAGTATAGCCTTAAAATCTTAGCTTATAATATATCAGGTTTAGGTAATAAGCTAATTCAATCCCTTTTTCTCTCCTATATAAAATCGGATGTAATTTTCTTGTTTGAAGCGCTTACTGAACATCCCCTTGAGATATATGAACCATACTTTAATACTTACTGCACTATGAACCAGCGACCAGATCCTTAAGTACCAGATCCTCAAGGAGAAACAAAAAGCAGATTCATCAAAGCAATAGGTTTGACAATAGAAGAGATTATCTGTAATGGGGATCGGCTACGCATCATCCCCACCTACCTCAATTACTGCCAGATGAATTATGAAAAGCTGTTTGATAGTATACAAAAATCTTGTCTGCCAGATGTAATGATAATTGGAGACCTGAATGCGCGCATAGCAAAAGAGCAAGTGTTAACTCAGGATACACAATCAGGTAATCGATAGAGCGTCTAAGGACATGGGTATTGATGGGAAAGGCAAAAATTTATAAAACTGTGTGGGACATTCAACATGACAGACTTAAACTAGCAGCGCTAGTGAAAGAAATTTTACATCATAAGAGACCAAGCTACGTCAAATATCGACTATTGCTTGGTCACCAGCACATGGCATCAAAATGTAATTGATATGGAAGCTTGGAGCGAGATTTACTCTGATAAAATGCCAATAACCATAGATGTTGAGATTTGGAACCACAGGCAAAGGCAGGAGGAGAAAAACGAGCTTCTGCCAAACATATGATGGTCAGATATCGGTGCCCTTAGGTACGAGAAAAATTTGGACTGCACTATAAGCCGAGCAGCAGCAGCAGGAACCATTCCCACAATTGAAAGCCTCATTCAGTACATTATCAAGGCAGCTAAATTAATGCAGAAGCCGACCAGGCCAACTCTCACAAAACTGCAGCCCTGGTACAAAGAATGCAAGGAAGCTAGAAGGAAATCAAAATACTCTACCATGAAGAAAACGCCCATTACAAGACACCATGCAAGCGCACGCAGACAAAATAATATCAGCACCTAGGGATAGCTCTGAACAAAGTGCAAGATATCAAAAAGATTTGGGCTCTTATAAGAAAGATTAATGGTACTTCCAAGAAACAATCTATAAACGTGAGCGCGCCCAGCCAGGCATCGCACTTTCAAAGCTTACTCTATGCATAAATACTCGTAGCGTTATCGTCATCGAAACAAGCCGCAATTTCTACCTGCTTCGCGAAATATTAAATTTGTCGCCTTATTTTGTTAGATCCAGAATCCGCAATTGATACATTTTGTTGCAGTAACACAAGGCAAGACCGCCTACATCGAAGTGCTGTGCATTTACATAGGCCAAAATAAACTTTAAAAAATGGCTGGCGGCAGAACGCAGCGCCAGCAACGCACGCGATTTACGCTTGCATGTCGTCCCACGTGCTGACGACGAAAATTTGAAGGCACTGTTCCACACTTTGTGTTTTTCGCTAAACATATCTCCAGCCCCACGTATACAAAACATTTTCCGGCTGAATAACACCGTGCGCTCAATTGTTGACCCAGCGATTATCGTCCAATATGAGTATATTGGCGACAAAATTTGTCTATTAAAGGCGGCAGCGTCTTTCCGACGTGAATCAAAGCAACAACTAAACCTAGGATTATTAAGCTTTGACTCACATGCTCCGATTTATTAAAATGAGCAGCTGACTAAAGAGATCTATGAGGTATTTAAAGAAGCAATGCGCCTCAAAAAGCAAAAAGCTCTTATTGCTGTCTTTACCCGTCGTGGGCTTGTACATGTGCGTAACAGCCCAACCGCTAGCCCACAATGCATTCAGCGCTTGGGGGAGCGCTCTCAATATGCTGAACGTGAGCGCCTCTTGCTCTCTTATCCTCATAACAATGCCCAAAACACCGACTCCGATGCTCCTGATGCAGCTCTTGCGTGCGCAGATGCTCCCCAACAGCAAGAGAACCTTTTTCAAGCCTAAGCTTATATTGAATTTTAACCTAGTTTTTAAGAGCATATTTAAGTATAATTTTGTCTTTAAATCTCTTTATCTACATAATTTGCGTGCGTCTCTCCATCATCGTTACACTATCAATGCAGGCGAGTTTAACTAGCTCCATATCGAGTAGCCTGATTAAAATCTTGAGTAAACAAAGAAACGGTCTGAAAGTAGCTCACATAAACGCTCAACGTCTACCTAGAAAAATGGATGAGTTAATTTACCTTTTTGTTGGTTCTAATGTCCATACTGTTTGCGTCTCTGAGACATAGTTTGTCTGTGATTCCTGTGATGTTTTGTTTGAATGTGATGGTTATTTGTTGTACCGTTCCAAACGTGCAGGCCATGCAGGGAGGGTAGCAATTTGTAATAAAAAGAATATTAGAAGTAAGCTTGTTTGAAAAATACAATTGACAGTAATATTGAGAACCTATTTGTAGAACTCGCGAGCAAAGGATATGATGGAAAATTGCTGCTTGGCTGTATATATCGGCTACATCGCAACACAGACTACATCGAAATTATAAATGTTTTATCTAATATAATATATCCATGACTTTTCCTGATCTAATTTTGTGTGGCGATATGAACAGCAACTTGCTTAACATCTAACTCAGCAACATCTTTTGCTTGATATGAATACAATAGGACTTCACGCCGTCAATACTACTGTACCCACCCACTTTTCAAGATTTTGTGATACTCTGTTAGATGTGTTTTTTGTTAGTGATGAAAGCAAAATCCTATTATACTATATGACCAGTTATCAGAACCTGCATTTTCCAGACATGATCTCATTTCTCTGACGTATGAATTTTCTCTCGACCATACTGACTGCCGCTATACAAACAGAGATTACCGAAATATGGATTATGGCCTGCTCATTAGTGAGTTTAACAAATGTGATTGGCACACAATATACAACCTGACAACATGTGACGATCAACTCTCCCTCTTTCACCACAACATTGACTATCTTCTTACTAAATGTGTACCTGAAAAATCGAAAATTAGTAGACCTTCTAAAAGTCCGTGGTTTAGCGTAATATTTGTCTGCGCGATGACGCGTATAGAAAATGGGAACGATATAAAACACCAGCACTGAGCTTAAATTTTATAAGCATAAGACGCGTGGTGGTCAAGCAATTTGCCTCTGCTAAAAAAATTACTACTATTCTCACCTAAGCCGTGCAATAAAATCTGGACAAACCCGGAGGGAGCTTAAAAAGTTAGGAGTAGGCAAGCAACGACCGCAGTTTAGCAACGATCTTGATATCAATAAGCTAAACCATACATTTACACGAGCAAACGTACCTGTACCTTCAGGAAATAAGTACCTGTCTGTGGAACCTCGCTGTGATAATAGTTTAAGCTTTATGTATAAACGCCCTTGTGATGTTTTAGAATGTATTTTGTTGGTCAAATCTGACGCCGAGGGACTTGAGAAATTTAACCTCAGATTCCCAGAAAAAATATTTTACCTCTCCTTCTTGATCACATCACCCATATCTTCAATACAGCTCTTACCACATCAAACTACCTATATACCTGGTAAATCGGCAAAGTACTTCCCATACCCAAAGCAAATAACGGGTTGAGACCTATAACGGTATTACCTTTCCACTCTCAAGCGTTTGAGCACATTATGGCTAAGCAGATGAAAACTTTCTTTGATAGAAACTGCCTTTTGAGCCCCCTGCAATTCGGTTTCCGAAAGAACCACGGCTGCATATCAGCCATCACAAATATCATTAAGGATGTCCGCAAAAAAGTTGACGACAGTCACGTAACATTATTGTCTTTATTAGATTTTAGCAAAGCCTTTGATACTGTCGACTATACTATTCTTTGCACTAAATTGAGTAAGCTATATAACTTTTCCACCTCAGCCACAAAACTTATAAATTCCTATTTGACTGGTCGACAGCAATCCGTAGTCCTGGGTAACCGCTTATCGGAAATGGTGCCAACCACACGTGGCGTCCCCCAAGGCTCTGTACTTGGTCCATTTCTGTTTTCTGTTTATATCACTGATCTCCCTGATAACCTGACCGAACGTGTTGTCGATATGTATGCCGATGACGTCCAGCTATATGTAAGTCGTCCGTTAAACAATATTAGTGATTGTGTTTGTCTAGTAATTTAAAACGAGAAAGCTAAGCTAACTTGGTCTGTGCCGAAGTTTTTATACCCTTGCAAGTGCTCGCTTAAATATTTTCAAAAAATACTTTTTTCCCATTTTCCGACCGATCGTTCGTATGGGAGCTATATGATATAGTTATCCGATTTGAACAAAAACTTGTAGAATTGTGTAAAAGCACGAGAAACAAACAAATACAAAATTACAGGATGCTACCATTAAAACCAAAAGTTTTTCTAACTAAGACTGTTTTTATACTCTGTACCGTAGGTACATAGAGTATTATAAGTTTGTGCAAAAGTATGTAACATCCAGAAGGAAGCATCTCCGACCCCATAAAGTATATATATTCTTGATCAGCATCAACAGCCGAGTCGATATAGCCATGTCCGTCTGTCCGTCTGTCCGTCTGTCTGTCCGTATGAACGCACAGATCTCAGAGATGGTAAGAGATAGAGGTTTGACGTGTATGGGACATATGCTTCTTATGTCTGCAGGCAGATCAAGTTTATTTTCAATTTTGGCCACGCCCCCTCCCGCCCCCGCAATTTAGAAAAAACGTCATATCTCCCACAGTTTTGAAGATAGATGGCTTGTTCCTTCTGGACATATTTAGTTATTAGAATAACTTATCGATCCGCCAAAGGAATGAAGAAGATCGGATGAACGGTTTTCGAGTTATGATCAAAAGACAAAATTTCTTGGTACAGAGTATGTTATAGTCGGGCTTGACCGACTTTCTTTCTTGTTTAGACCTATCTTTTGTTTGGCAGCTATTCCATATAGTTGTCCGATTTTGATAAAACTTGGTAGAATTATAAAAAAACATATAAAACCTACGATTACAAAGTTTGGAGTCGTTTCCATTTAAAAGAAGACTTTTCCGACCGATTGGTCGGTTCTGACATATTAGTAGTGTGCAGCAAAAAGAAGACTCTGAGCAAAATTTCAGCTCGATAGCTTTAAAACTGAGAGACTAGTTCGCGTAGAAACAGACAGACAGACAGACGGACGGACAAAGCTCAATCGACTCAGCTCGTCACCCTGATCAAGAATATATATAGTTTATGGGGTCGGAAATGAATATTTCCATGCGTTGCAAACTTCTGGGCAAAATTATAATACCCTTTGCAAGGGTATAAAAAAATCTTTAGACTTTCGACAGTTGCCTAACCTAACTAAAAATAATTCAGTTATTGAATACGTGGATAAAGCTACTAATCTAGGCATAGTTCTTAATGGTACCCTATCCTAGAGTAACCATATAGCAAAAGCAACTGGAAAACTATATAGTTATCTTAGGCAGCTGTCGTTATCTCAGAAGTTTATACCCGAAAACCTAAAAATGCTTGTAGCAAAAACGTGTCTGACTACAACATTATTGTATAGTATCGAAATTTTCGGCCAATGCGACTCTCATAGTATGCACAGACTTAATGTAGCGTTTAATTCGATAGCTAGTTATATTTTTAACCGTAGACGTACCGACCATATTTCTATATTTGCACAAAAAATTTTTAATATGACTCTTGAATCCTGGATTAAACTGAAATCTATCATCCTTCTTCATAAAATTATTTTTACTTGTCAACCGAAATATCTTTTTGATAAATTAGCATTCGCTTCATCTTCGCGAACTAAAAACTTAATAACTCCTCGAATAAAATTAGCCGGTGCAGAGAAACATTTATATTAACGCTGCTCGATGCTGGAACGAACTCCCTTACTATACTAAAATACTAAATACAAATAATAACAAGTAAGGGCGCTGCAGTCGAGTTTCCCGACCACAAAATATCCTGTTCATTTATTTTCATTTATTTGTTTGGGAATTTTTGAAGATGTCATCCTAAATGTAGGCAACACATTTCTAGTACTGATCAACAACTGGGGGGGTGCTCTTATCAGCTCAACTGTTTCGCTTATAACTCCGGTGTTTTTGGTCCGATCTGATTAAACTTTTCAGAATAGATAAATATTGGGCCTAGCTTGATGTATACTAAACCACGAGGCTCTAACTTTTTAGGCCTAGGATTTATAGAGGAGGACTAGGTTTTTTGGGGATAAAAGGGGGACGGGGTGGAATTTTTCAAATCTGAAACAAACTTGATCTGCTTACAGCATAAATCTACCTTCGTGCAAAAATTTGTGGCTCTATCTCTTTTAGTCTCTGAGATCGACGCGTTCATACATACAGAGAGACGGACAGACGGACGGACGGACAGACGGACGGACGGACAGACGGACAGACGGACATGGCTATATCAACTCGGCTGTTCACGCTGATCAAGAATATATATACTTTATGGGGTCGGAAAATTTTCCTTCTCCCTGTTACATACATTCGCACAACTTCATGATCCCCCTTTTCCCATTTTCAATGGGAACAGGGTATAAAAATATTAGTACCATTACAATTTTAAAAAAATTTTAAATTAGGAACTTAATAAATTACAATGAATGGCATTTTGTATAAGTATCGAGTAAGTTAGGGTATATATATCTTTTACATACTATAACTCTTATACCATTGTCACCAATACTAATATATAAGACTATGTCTAATTGTATTGGGAAAATAATAAATCTAATAATCTAAAAAAAAAATTCTCCTTTCCCAGCGCCTGTTTGCTATTCCAATTTTGACGACACCAGCATTGGAAAGAGCGATTCTGGTAGCAGAAGTGTTAGAGGCCGATTTTTAAAAAAGGCAGCGTATTGGAGCCATCGAAATATAGAGGAAAATCCTTTCTAAATGCGCTGTATTACTTTTATTTGTAGACTTTAAAGCTGCTTTCGATACAATCGACAGGTGTAGTCTTCAACAAAAGCTAAGTAATGTTGGAGTATCGACCAAGTTAATAGCCATCATAGAAATCCTTTAGAGCCTAAATAAAACCACTGTATGGGATGGAATCCAACTATCCAAATGGTTCGAAACGAACTCAGGTGTAAAGCAGGGGTGTTTGTTAGGCCCACTACTCTTTGCTCTGTATATCTATGATCTTGTTTCGAATCTTCCCGAAGGGGTAGAGTTTGGATTTCAACGTTTCAAGGTACTGATGTATGTCGACGACATAGTGCTATTGGCGGAAAACCCCCAGTTGATGCAAAAAATGATTGATGCTCTCAGCAGTTACTGTCACATGTTGAGTCTGCGGATAAACATCGAGAAGTCGAAATTGATTGAAGTGAAGGATGACGAAAAGCCTGAGCGGAGGAATGTACACTAAACGGGGTGTTGAAATAGTAAATGAGTATAAATACCTAGGAGTGCTACTGACATCAAATATGTCCTTTAAAAACATTTATCGCAGAAATTGTCAGACGACAAAGTCGCTATTAATAGCACAATCAAAAAAGTTTTCTTTCTTTACTTTAGGAAATTGTGAGCCTAAATTAATAAATGGACTATAATGAAAATAAACCTGCCTGTCTGTGTATAGAAGACATGCATTGGTTCTGGTTTGATTTGGTTAGTATAATTGACCGTGTCCATTTTTTCCGGGTTTACCAATTCCGTAAACTATTCACGACCCTTTTTATACCCTGTTCCCATTGAAAATGGGAAAAGGGGGATCATGAAGTTGTGCGAATGTATGTAACAGGGAGAAGGAAAATTTTCCGACCCCATAAAGTATATATATTCTTGATCAGCATTAACAGCCGAGTCGATATAGCCATGTCCGTCTGTCCGTCTGTCCGTCTGTCCGTCTGTCCGTCCGTCCGTCCGTCCGTCTGTCCGTCTGTCCGTCTGTCCGTCTGTCCGTCTGTCCGTCTGTCCGTCTGTCTGTCTGTATGAACGCGTCGATCTCAGAGACTATAAGAGATAGAGCCACAAATTTTTGCACGAAGGTAGATTTATGCTGTACGCAGATCAAGTTTGTTTCAGATTTGGAAAATTCCCACCCGTCCCCCTTTTATCCCCAAAAAACCAAGACCTCCTCTAGAAATTCTACACCTAAACAACCGTCAGATCCACAAGTTAGAGCCTCGTGGTTTAGTATGCATCAAACTAGGCCCAATATCTATCTATTCTGAAAAGTACAATCAGATCGGACAAAAAACACCGGAGTTATAAGCGAAACAGTAAGAGCACAACCCCCCACCCAGTTGTTGGCCAGGACTACCAAAAGTGTTGCCTACATTTAGGATGACATTTTGTCACAAAGAAATAAATGAAAACAAATGAACAGGGTATTTTGTGGTCGGGAAACTCGACTACAGCGCCCTTACTTGTTTTAGCCAACAGACTTGTGATTTGAGTTCGATGTGTAATTGAAAAGGACCGGTATTTCATAAGCCTTTTGCCAATCCGCCAATCCGCGCAACCTATAGGAAAGAAGATCATATCACCGCGAAATCGTTAGACCCCAGAGTGACGTGTTCTTATATTCTTTAAAAAGCCCTCTTGAACCTTATGTAAAATTTGTTACTAAAATTTATGCCCGGCTCTCACTACAGCACATTCTTGCATTCCTGCATTCTTGTGTCGGATGCAAGTTTCATAAATACCTAGGAGTGCTACTGACATCAAATATGTCCTTTAAAAACATTTATCGCAGAAATTGTCAGACGACAAAGTCGCTATTAATAGCACAATCAAAAAAGTTTTCTTTCTTTACTTTAGGAAATTGTGAGCCTAAATTAATAAATGGACTATAATGAAAATAAACCTGCCTGTCTGTGTATAGAAGACATGCATTGGTTCTGGTTTGATTTGGTTAGTATAATTGACCGTGTCCATTTTTTCCGGGTTTACCAATTCCGTAAACTATTCACGACACTTTTTTTAGCCAACAGACTTGTGATTTGAGTTCGAGGTGTAATTGAAAAGGACCGGTATTTCATAAGCCTTTTGCCAATCCGCCAATCCGCGCAACCTATAGGAAAGAAGATCATATCACCACGAAATCGTTAGACCCCAGAGTGACGTGTTCTTATATTCTTTAAAAAGCCCTCTTGAATCTTATGTAAAATTTGTTACTAAAATTTATGCCCGGCTCTCACTACAGCACATTCTTGCATTCCTGCATTCTTGTGTCGGATGCAAGTTTCACGCCGTACAAAAATCAAAGCGGCTAGCTGTACCAAAGAAGTTGCATCCAATTTGCATGTGGTTGCATCCCTGACTTTTCGAATAGTGACTTGACAGGGTATCGATAATGTTGCCTATCGTACGGGTATCGTTACAACTGCCAGCACTAACAAAAACATTAAACAGCTGTAAAACTTTAAGCGCAATAAAACCAAATAAAAAACGCCATGGCAAAACAAGAAGGTAAGATTAATTGTTATTTTAATTTGCATTTAATTCATGACAAGATTGGGAATTTTGTAACAACAGGAGACACCAGATTTTTATGGACACCAGAGATCACAGCTACGGCGTTGGAGCTTTGGAAGGAATATATTGGTGGACTCCATGGGACAAGGAAAAATTCCCACATTTACAAAGAAGTGGCGGAAGAAATTAAAAAAGTTTGGACCGACTCCTATAGAGATTAAGAAAAAAATTGATAATATGGTCCGATACTCTGCGGAAGATTCCAAAGTATACAATGCTATTGCAATTTGCATCTCCTAAGGAATTGCTATTCGGAATGGAGAGTTCTGTTTTCGCAGGCCCTATATCCGCTCCTCCAAAATCAAGAAGGAGCTGTGTTGAGGCGAAAGCCCTTCTCCCAAAAAAAGCCACATCGTGTCTATTGCAGCTTTTTTATAAAAATTTATTTTGTTTTTTAATTGCTGAGAAGTGTCAAAAATTGTCAACTATTTACAAATGTCCAAACGCTACGACGGGTTCTTTGCTGATTGTCAGCTCGTGATGATCCTGCCATCATTTGCAATAACATTGCCTTGTGTTTCTCCACAGCTAATAACAGAAACCCATTATCTAAATCCATTTAATTCACACCAACTTATCTTTTCACAATTTCAACAAATCACTTTCACCTGTTTAATGGATGCAAGAACCTTATCGCATCTTTTCGATAAATCGTGATGTCGATAACCACGTTACGGCGGTAAGAACCTGGCATATCATAACTGCAGCAAGAGTAAATAATAAATTAAATAATAAAAGAAAAATGTATGCTTTGACGTGGATTTTAACACATGACAATTCCCAAAAAAGCAATAGTCCTCCTTCTACCACCTAGCTTTCTCGCCTGACTCAATTCTGTACTGTGTCTTACCATCACGCGTGAAATCTATAGTCGTCGGCTCGAGGTCTTCTTATACTTTCTCACAACTTTAAACAGAGACACAACACCACAAAGTACATTGTACAGTTGTTTCAAGACGAACCAAAACTGCAGGTTTACTTAGCATAAAAGTCGAAAACAACCAGTCACATATAATGGAAATATTAAGGTAATTTTTATACTCTGTACCGAAGGTACATAGAGTATTATAAGTTTGTGCAAAAGTATGTAACAGGCAGAAGGAAGCATCTCCGACCCCATAAAATATATATATTCTTGATCAGCATCAACAGCCTAGTCGATATAGCCATGTCCGTCTGTCCGTCTGTCCGTCCGTCCGTCTGTCTGTCTGTCTGTCCGTATGAACGCACAGATCTCAGAGATGGTACGAGATAGAGGTTTGACATGTATGGGGCATATGCTTCTTATGTCTGCAGGCAGATCAAGTTTATTTTCAATTTTGGCCACGCCCCCTCCCGCCCCCGCAATTTAGAAAAAACGTCATATCTCCCTCAGTTTTGAAGATAGATGGCTTGTTCCTTCTGGACATATTTAGTTATTAGTATATCTTATCGATCCGCCAAAGGAATGAAGAAGATCGGATGAACGGTTTTCGAGTTATGATCAAAAGACAGAGTATGTTGGTACAGAGTATGTTATAGTCGGGCTTGACCGACTTTCTTTCTTGTTTTTACCTAAACAGGTGAAATGTTGACTATAACGTAAAAAATTACGCAGCAAATTTTAGGTTATTCTAATCCTAAAGACAAGGACCGTTTTCCTAAAAATGTTTGCTTTGTATAGTAAAAGCAATCTTGAACATTAATTAAAATTTGTTGTTTTTTTTAAAAATAACATAATTGCAGTGCGAATAAATAATAAATTAAATAATACAAAAAATGTATGTTTTGATTTGAATTTGAACACATGACTTCTCCCGAAAAAGCAACAGTCCCACCTAACATTTTGTTTCTGAGTGCTTAGGTGAACTCTGTACTATGATTTCTGACTCAGTTCTGAACTGTCGTACTATATCACGCGTGAGATCGATAGTCGTCTGTGTTGAGATGTCGACTACGTATGCGCAGTAACCAGGGTCCTGAGTTTGGATCCGAGAGAGGGGACAAAAAAAAAATTAGTAAGAAAGAAGTGAGGGGTAATTTTGTTCGTTAAAATGCTAACAGAATTTTAGGTAATTTTTAAATACACCAAACTACGCCATACATATCGAAACGGGTCTACACCCAAAAAAATAAATTGCCTAAGAACGTCAAAAAACTGCCTAAAAATTTAGGAAATAATACCTAAAAAAGGCGCCAAGGGCATGAGGTCCTAAATTTAAGGGCATACATGCCTTAAAATTTAAGGTTAAATTACCCAAATATTAAGGTATTTCATGGTCTAAGATTGAGGTAGTTTATATATAAACTTTAAGGTATGATATGTGCTTGAATTCTGGTAAGAATTACCTAAAATTCTAGGCATTGTAGATCCTAAAACTGAGGCATATGTTACTTAGTTTTTAAGCTGCTTTGTCCTAAGATTAAGGTAACAAACACATAAGTTTTATAGAAAAAAATCTCAAATTTTAGTTTTTTAATTTTTAATATTGTGGGACTCACATACCTTTAACTTTAGTCAAGGAGTTGTGGACGCCAAGGACATACCATCTTGTCCGAGGGCCAGGGCCTGGTTATCCGTACACCCTGAGGAACCAGAAAAGATACTTCAACTCATGAAAGTCATAAGTCCTGGGGCACCCACCAGTAAATTTAAGGTTATTAAAGTGGAACGCTCAACCAAAGCAACCACTATGGTCACCTTCCAGGTTGATGACGAAACGGCCGAGCATTTAACCAAATGCGATGGAATCCTGAACTTTGGGTTCCAGAAGGTATTCATGAACGTGTCCAAGACCGACACATCAGAGCTCCTAAGCTTAGCTGCAAGCGTTGATGTGGAGGAGTAGGACCGTAGTGATGATGAGATGGAAGTAGAGCGCACCCCTCAACAAGAGGAACGGTCTGGTTACATCTCAGGTGGTGTAGACTATGGACCAGCCCTCGGGAGCCTATACACCGAGCAGGAGCTTCTCCAACCGGAGGGTGCCGATGCCACGTTGACGGAGGAGAGATTCTCTCACAATGATACGGGTGCAGCAAGTAAACCTGCACCACTCTAAAACAGCAACCGCTGCACTTCTACTTCGTCTATCCCCGGGCGAAGTAGATATTGTGTTTGTCCAAGAGCCATGGATTTCTGGTGACAGAATCAATGGCTTGAGGACACCAAAATATAACCTTTTCCACACCAATGGTAAGGGAAAAATTAGAACATGTATTTTAACCAAAAAACATCTTAACACACTTCTACTTCCTCAGTTCAGTGATGGAGACATCACCACAGTCAGCCTGGAACTGGAGAGTTCGACCATCAGGCTGGCCTCTTTTTATATAACTCATGACACCGAGAGCCCTCCACCACCTACTTTATTCCGGGACCTAGCCGGATACAGCACACAAACCAACACAAGCCTCATCTTAGGAGGCGATGCCAACTCACACCACACAATATGGGGCAGCACAGATATCAACGAGCGCGGTGAGTCACTGAACAATTACCTTTTACAGACAAATCTGCTTATCGCTAATAAAGGAAACGACCCTACCTTTATTATAAAAAATCGAAAGGAGGTCTTGGATATTACCCTTATCTCCGAAGACCTCTGTGATTAATTGGTGCTGCCAGAGCACTCCTTCTCTGATCACAGATACATAGAGGTCCTTCTAACATACAAGTGTCCTTCACCCAAAAAGATACAGAACCCGAAAAAGACAAACTGGAAAGAACACAACAAACTTCTCTCACAAAAACTTGAACCGTCCACACCATATACACCTAGGACGGGGAAACAGATAGACGATCTTGTCGATACGCTCACCAACGCGTATGCGGTCTCTTTTAATACGGCTTTCCCCCTAGAAAAATAAAATCCACCTTTAAACAACTTTGTTGATGTGCACAGCTTGACAAGCTCCGAAAAGAGTGCAGACTTGCATTCAGCGTAGCCAAATATAACGATCAAACTATCGCTTGGGAGTTATATAAACAAGCGCTAAACACCTACAAGAAAGCTATCAGGAAGGCTAAACGCTCCTCCAGGGCCAACTATTGTAGTAATATAGAACGCACTTCTGATGCATCTCGGCTCAAAAAGATCCTGGCAAGCTCACCAGCACCGCCAGGACTCTTACAAAAAACAGACGGAACCTGGACGGACTCAAGCGAAGAATCTCTTCTGCTAAGCACTCACTTTAGTGAGTGCTCCCTTAACCCAGTAACCCAATTTAGGCCAACTGACCTTTCTACAAACCAAGTGAACACCATTATCACTGAGGCCAGAATTAAGTGGACTATCGATTCTTTCGAACCATTTAAATCGCCTGGCCCAGATATCATATTTCCAGCCCAACTACAACACAGCATTGGGTACACAATGACTTTGCTTTACACAATCTATGAAAGCTGCCTAAAAATCAACTATATCCCCACCAGATGCAGAGAAACTAAAGTGGTATTCATACCGAAAGCTGGCAAAGCTTCACATGTGAAACCAAACGATTATAGGCCAATCAGCCTATCCTCATTTCAACTCAAAGCTCTTGAGAGACTTATAGACGCACACAATTATACGTCCCTCTCATCTAGCAAGCACACAACATGCTTACAGCAAGGGTAGGTCCACCGAAACCGCCCTGCACTCTCTGATCTCAAAGATTGAAAGATCTCTTGAATTAAAAGATTATTCTCTAGTAGCATTTCTCGACATTGAGGGTGCCTTTAATAACATCCAACCCAAAGCCATCACCTCAGCCTTAACATATGTGGGAGTGAATGTACCGCTGGTAAGATTCATCGACCAATTGCTAACCAGCAGGTCGGTGTATTCCGAGCTTGGCGGCGCAGTTAGCCGACTGCTGCGGCTCATGGAGGCGGAGGGACACGTAGTGGTGGCTTATGCAGATGATATTGCCATTTTCAAATGTGGATTATTTCCACAGACGCTGTGTGACCTCATGCAGAACGCACTGACCACACTTGCTCAGTGGACAATATCTGGCGGCTTGGGTGTAAACCCAGGAAAGACGGAACTAGTGCTTTTCACCAGAAGATACAAAATTCCTGATTTTATCCCCCCAAAAATCAATGGAGCCTTAAATTTGGAGACAATGCCAAATACTTGGGAGTCATTCTGGATAGGAAACTATTCTGGAGTGACAACATAAACGAACGCATAAAAAAGGCAACCACTGCCCTTTTCTCGTGCAAAAAGGCCATAGGCCGCAAATGGGGCTTCTCCCCTTCCATATTACACTGGCTCTACACAGCCGTGGTCCGCCCCATACTACTCTACGGAGCACTAGTTTGGTGGCCAGCGCTTGAGAAACAATCAGTCCTCAACAAACTGCATAAGGTACAGAGAAGTGCGGAAATCTGTATTAGCGGTGCTTTTCGAACAACACCCACGGAAGCGCTAAATACTATTTACCACCTCCTTTCACTAGACCTTATTTCAATGCAACTGGCTATAACAACAGCCCTTAGTCTAAGAGAATACGCTGACTGGAACGGGGGTAAGTCGTGACACTCAACAATACTTACTGACCAATGGAGTATACCGTTAAACACTGACTACTGTACTCCACAAACGACGATCGTCAAATCATACGTCGCGACGTCTGTATTCCAAGCCGACACGAGTGGGAAAACCTACCCAACAGCAGAGAAAATGCCATCAACATCTACACTGATGGCTTTAAGCTTGACGAAAAAGTAGGAGGGGGTGTCTTCTCCACCAACCTAAACTTGAACTTATCGTTCCGCCTTCCTGATCACTGTAGCGTGTACCAAGCGGAGGTGGTGGCCATCCAGGAAGCAGCCACCTACCTTAGCACACTACCAATCAGAGAAGGAAACGTCTTCATATACTCAGATAGTCAAGCCGCCCTTAAAGCTCTTGACTCATATACCAACAATACCAAAACGCTTACTGTATGCCGCTCATCTCTAAATGAGATCGCACGAGAATTCAGTATACTCCTTATATGGGTGCCTAGACAGCCCAACATAGAAGGAAATGAGTCTGCGGACAAACTGGCCAGAATTGGCACCACCATCGAGCTCCTTTCAGAGAAGAGCACGATAGGGATGCATATGGCAACTTTTAAGCTCCACAAAAAATCTGAAACACGTCGTCTCGCTGCGGATAGGTGGAAAAATCTTTCCTCCTGTGCGGTAGCGAGGCTTAGGTGGCCATTACTAAACCTAAAGCGTACCACCACGCTTTTACGCCACAGAAGGGAACACATACCGCTTCTGGTGGGAATCCTAACGGGTCACTGTCTTATCGGCAGACACGCTGCACGCCTAGGAGTCATTCACCATGATTTCTGCAGAAGCTGCCGGTATGAAGAAGAGGAGGAAACAGTACAATACCTCCTCTGCCATTGCCCCGCCCTGAGTAGAAGGAGACTTAGGACACAGGGTCAACCTCTCCTACTTAACCTATCGGAGACATCCGAGTTAGAGATCCCAGCTCTACTAAAATTCATTCTGTCCACACAATGGTTCAGTATCGAGGACCCCCCCCCATTAACAAAATGGGTTAACAGGGAACAATATGGCATCGCAATGGGCCCAAAGAGGCCTAAGTGGGAGGGCGACTTGTCGCCCTCAGCCATAGCAACCTAACCTAACCTAACCTACAAGGACTATGGCTATTTAAAATATTTTATTAGCAAAAAGTTAACATTGTAACAAATACCTTAAATTTCGAGTGAATAACACATTTTTTCAAAAAGTTCATTTTTATTTAATTTGTCTTATATTTATGTGAGTTTGTATACATTTTGGATTCACAATTATATAAATGTTTTATCTTTTACCTTATATATATGTAGAGGTGGGTTACATATTTCATCGATATTAAATAGATTAATAGAGCCGTCTCTTTCAATTTCGTTGCTTGCAAAATGGTTGGATATTTTCGTGTGAATTTCTTGGCATAATAAATAAACCTTTACATTAAATAATATAATCTCCATTATTTTAAAAAACTGCAGACTGTTTTTGAAAATTATAAAATCCCGCGTCGCGCTGTTGGTACGAATAATCCGTGGATAATTTGGAAAATAGCAACATTGTCGTCACCTGAAGTTTGAAAACAAAGTTATATATGTAGGTATAAGTTATAAGTGTCGTTTACAAGTTGGTTACCTTTCTCAATACAAGAATCGTTAAAATATCATACTTTTTCTTACCTTCGTTAATAATTGGTTCATCTTCTTGATCTTCGTCTTCCTGATCTTTTCTAATTTTCAATGCGTTATTTAGCCAATATGTATCTATATTTGCTATAAAGCAATCCACCTGTCTTTTTATTTTTAATTGGCAGATAGTACGTTTCCTAAGGAAAAAATTATGAGCATCAATTTGCAACAGTACTGTCTAAGTTTTGAAGCTATACCTGCACTTCTGTTGGAAAAATTTCAACAATTTGATTGGCTATGCGGCTGAATTTTTTTGGTTGCCAATCGATGGCGTGCCTCACCAAAAAATCGCAAATTATCTGACAAATGAATTTTAGGTGTTTCTGCTCCAGAGATTTGTAAACGCGATATTGAGTTTGAATTTCTTTAAATAATGAAGACAACTTAAATATGCCTAGTGCACTCGGCTTACTCGTGAATGCTTCGGATTGAATTCCACTTCTTTCATTAGTTTGGCCTGTCTCTTTTGATATTCCAACACTCTGCCAATATACAAATAATTTAAAGACAAATTTTTGCTTACTTTAATAAATAATTAATCAATACTCACCATTGCATTTTGGGTAATTGTTTAGTAGAGCTACCCCACACCAAAAATTCTGAAAAAAATATCCTCGATGGACCGCGAATTTACAAGAATTATGGCGTCATCAGATCGCGGGGGACTCTCGCGGTTCAATGGTAAAAATTATTAAAAAGTTGCATTTTTTTGTTTAAAAAACAGATTGTTTTTTGCCTTAACTGTCATTTATAAATTGAAAAAATTGTTTCTGGTAAGCAAAATATTCGTTGTAAACTCTGACCACCAATCAAATCGACGAAAAATGAGTTGCCCAAGTTGCGTAAATACGGTAATGAAGTTTTTCGCTAAGTCGGAAGAGGAGATAATGCAATTTGTGGAAGATCACGGCTGCATTTTAAAGTCAAAAACGTGTCCATATTGTGGTTCAAAGTGCACGGCAGCGAATGGGGTAATTGTTTAGTAGAGCTACCCCTCACCAAAAATTCTGAAAAAAATATCCTCGATGGACCGCGAATTTACAAGAATTATGACGTCTTCAGATCGCGGGGGACTGCCGCGGTTCAATGGTAAAAATTATTTGAAAGTTGCATTTTTTTATTTAAAAAACAGATTGTTTTTTGCCTTAACTGTCATTATTTCTCAAAAATAATTTATATTTATTTGTATAGGTGTGCTATTTACCGACTTTTTCTTCGTTTCCTAGTATGAAAATGGTGCTATACATTGGATGAAACTGCTGTAAACTATTTTCCACACCACCAATTTGAGGTATAGTTCAAGGCGGGTTTTTTTTTATGTGGTTTCCGCAGAAGGCCTAGTCCACATGTGCTCAACAATGTGAGATGGTCGCTGGAAAATAAATGTTAATGCCATTGACTACCAAATATAGTTTTAAGATACTCACCACAGAGGCTATACCTCCTTACGATCCTTCCGCCGCTTCCTCCTCATCCAATCCTTCCACCCCTTCCTCCTCATCCAATCCTTCCTCCTGTTCCAATCCTTCCACCCCTTCCTCCTGTTCCAATCCTTCGACCGCTTCTTCATCTCCCTCTTCTTGTGCAGTTTTTGTTAAATTAGGCAGTGGTAATTTAATAGTTGTACATAGCTAAAGGCATGAATGCGCCGAAGGCAAAATTTTTTTAAAAAGATGCACAGGCAATAATTAAAAAAAAAATCGAGGGGTAGCTCTACTAAACAATTACCGCATTTTGTAACATTAATTTGTGTTCGAATTGAACTCGCACTCCGAATAGACTTTTTGGCAATATTTCTTTTAAATGCTCCGGAGTCCGAAGTAGCATTGACTTTTCATTAATTCCATGTTCAAATTAAGACGTCAAATTAATTTCATCATTAGCTATGGAGTTAGAGGTGTGCTAGCAGTAGTGACATAATCGATTGCTATAAAGCTTTAAACTAAAATATATATGTATAACTTTTTTCCAAATTGACTTACTTACTCACTGGTATTGCATGTACAGTCAAAATGGTCAGAGATACGAAGTTGGGATTTGGACATTGCTTTCCATTCATGGCTAAAAGATGGAAAGCAGAAAGGGTTTCTTCGGCAATATCTTCGGTATTTATAAATCGATGTCAAGTCTCCTTGTGGTCAAAACATTTTCCAAACTTACCTTTTCAATTTTCTTTAGTATGATTAGCGCTCGCAGACTGAAATCGGTCTAAGCGGGCTATCGGCCAACATTTCTGCTCTATTTACCGCTTTTCTCTTTTTTAATTACTCACCGTATTACTCACCGTATTGTTATAACCGGAACACAATGGAAACACAAGTCTTATAACCAAATCAATTTAGGTGATATTAGGAAGTTGCTTTAAACATATGCTTATCATGTATTTACTTATAATATACAGAGAAAATATTTTTAGGAAAGTAGCTCAAAACTTTAGGCTTAGCCATGGCTAATGGAACTGTTACAGGGGATTGATGAAGAAGAAAGAATTATGTTCAAGCGGCGGGCATAACAGTGGAATAAAACATATAGACAAACAATTAGAATTTCTTATAAAATCGACAGCCATAATAGCCTGATTTTTAAGCTCCTTGACTCTAAAGCTTTTTAAATAATTCTCAAAAGCAAGAGTCTAACATTACACTGGTAATATTTTCCTAGAAAAACTACGAAATGGTACTTCACTTAACAGCAAATTATATATTTGTCGAAGAACCATCGCTGCGATTGTATTGATTGCTCATTATTGCTATGCTTTATCCGAGACTGACTCTATTGCCTTATTAAACTCGGCCACTACAACTCGTTCAGTTTTTCCCATGACATAAAAATACTAGCACACTTGGGACACATCCGACTAACGAATTTCCATCACTAACCTGCCCTAATAACTGAATTAGATTCCACGTTTTTATAAATATTCATTTATTTAACATTAATTACATTGAGTCGTCTTTTATTATATAAATCTCCTTCCTGCCATTAACAAGACCTCTTACGTCTAATAACCACTATACAATCGAACGAAAACGATATCTTTTTGATTAATCAAACATTACAGTAACATTTTCTGAAATTTACTTAATATGTCTTAACTTTTTTTTTTAACAAATAGTTTGACACCGAGATTTTATCCCAATCTACACATTTTCTATGGCAACATGCACCTCCACACAGGCGGGTCATGAGTATCATGGTACACTCCTTGTACCCGGACCCAACGTGTCGAGTCATTCGCGACATACATCATGAATAAACCTCATGGCTTCCTGTCGTACCATCGACATTACCCAAGTGGTGCGGTCCCCAGCCATTTTGTGAGATCTTCCTCACCCCCTACAGGGTCTCAATTGTCATCTATTTCAAGGCCTTCATTTCTGACGTCTCTTTCAATGTCTTCTCCGCTTAGCATGTCATGATCTACCTCGGTGGACACCTCTTTGTTGGGCAGAGTTCTCAAAAGCTCATGAGCATATTTGTAAGGTCTTTTACTCGTCAACGATTTAAGAGTGTATCTGTCTCCATATAGAAGCTCTATTAGTTTAAGCGGACCTTTAAACTTAAAATCCAATTTAGTTAGAATTCGTTCCTCGTTCCTGAGCAAAACAAGATCACCAACTTTATGTTTTACAATATTTGCCTTATTTTTATCAAACCTTCTTTTTTCATAGCATGAACTTTTGGAGATGTTTCTTTTGCCTTTGCCCGTAAATAGCTTAGATTTACCTGACTTTCTTCTTCACTAGAAGACATTAAGCCAAACGGCCTACATTCCTTCATTATTAATAATTCTAACGGACTAACTATAGTATAGTACAATGAGCCGAGGAATTCAAAGCCAGTTGTACTTCTGGAAGTGCGTCTTGCCAGGAGCGTCGACTACTTTCGATTGCTGTAAGCATAATTTTCCAACGTACTCATGGAGCGTTCAACTTGCCCGTTAGCACGGCTTGCTCCCGTTGCTATTAAATGCAATTCAATACTCTAAGTAGAACAAAATTCACGGAAACCAATACAAGCAAAGCATCTTCCCTGATCAGCAATGATTCGGTTTGGTACATCAAACATGGATATGGAAGATCTAACAGCCTTAATACTGCTTTCAGTATCCAACTTTACTGTGTGATGCAGGAATACAAGTTTAGTAAAGGCGTCGACTTGGACGATTATATATTCCTTAAGATCATTCTTTCCACTAAGAACGGCAGCAGAAGGATTCTAGATAAGAGAAGCATATTCAAGCCTTGAACGCACCAACGCAGAGTAGAAACTTAGACGTGTGTAGTAGAGCTGGCAAAAAAATCGATTCTCGAATCGATGTATCGATTTTTTGCCTGCGTGAGAAACATCGATATTGTTTTTGAGAATCGATTAAGATCGAAAAAGTTCTATCACTATTTTTAGCGGCGAAACACAGCGTCTAAGAGTAAGAACAAAATTGTAAAAAACTATAATGGATGTGATTCATTTAGGCCCGATTTCTCAAAGTCCGGTAGGTCAACTTGACAGGCAGTTTAACCGAATTTGAGTGTCTCATGATGTAGGCTGCGTAACCGGAGGAACAAACTTAAACGATGCTCATCCACTGGTCAACTTTAACCGCGAGCTCAGCCCCGATGAAGTTATCGATATTTCTATCGATATAAAAACAGCTGGCCGCACACTTGCTTTGGTTATTTTATTATTTGCTGCAACACAAAATGTTTATGAATAAACGAATTTTCAACTCCACGCAATGGAAAAGCAATTCGAAGAGGCAGAGCATCGAATTTTAGTCAACTTGTACGCAAAACAATCACCAGCAACAACCAATCGCATTAAAAAACAAATAAACCAAACCGAGTCAGCTGTTTACTCGTTCGTTTAGTCAAATAGTATGGTCACCCTGAACATAATCTCGGACAGGCGTGCCTCTTTAAAACCAAATAACGTCGATATGCTCCTATTTACTAGTAGGAACCAGTGGCTGGAGGAGTAATTTTATTCTGTTATTATTAGTTACACAAGTCGAATGTGAAAAGAATTTCATCATTAAGAGTATTACATGAAGTGATGTATTTTAAGTTATAAATGTTAAATGGAAAATAAATTTGGGTTATATGGTTTCAAATATATATATTTTTATTCTTATAAGGGCCGATTTTTCATCTATATAGCTCCTACATTGTTATTTGCTAGTTTATGTGGCAGATAGTGCCATCTAGAAGATGAAATATATACCCTAAGTATTTATTTGAGACAAATTCAAAAAATCGATTTTAATCGATGTTTTCCTAAAAATGTTGGCAAAAAATCGATGCCATGAACATCGATTTTTTGCCAGCTCTAACTCCCAGTAAGTCCGAAATTTTTATACCCGTTACTCGTAGAGTAAAAAGGGTATACTAAAGTCGTGCAAATGTATGTAACAGGCAGAAGGAAGCATCTCCGATATGATAAAGCATATATATTCTTCATCAGCATCAACAGCCGAGTCGATATAGCCATGTCCGTCTGTCCGTCCGTCCGTCCGTCTGTATGAACACCTAGATCTCAGAGACTAGAAGAGCTAGAGCAACCAAATTTTATACGTAAGCTAGTATTGTCTGTAGGCAGATCAAGTTTGTTTCAAATTTTGGCCACGCCCCCTCCCGCCCCCGCAATAAAAAATGTTGAATAACTCCCACAATTTTTAAGATATCGAGCTCAGATTTTGCAGTGTAGTCTATGTGGCCAATATCTACAGGGTGCGCCATCTAAAGTGTCGGTATGGCAACACTGAATAACTTTGACATTTACCAACCGATTGCTTTTGTTAGACATGTTTTGGAAACATCAATCTAGTACAATTTTGACCATGGAACGCTTCACACCAAAGCAACGTGCCGAAATAGTGACGCTGTTCATCGAAAATAATCGTTCAATTGTGCTAACTCAGCGTGCATATCGTCGAAAATATCGTGGCCAACAAGCACCGTCTGACAAAACTATTCGTCGTTTGGCGACGAATTTTACTAATCATGGAACGATGCGAGATTGTCCGCGTTGCGTCCGTCAACGACCAAGACGTTCCAATGAATTGGTTGAAGCGGTAAGGGATAGTGTTGTCCAGAACCCAGAAATGTCGTATCGTCATCGCGCTCAGCAGTTTGGCACATTTTGTCTGCCCGCAAATGCGTGAGAAAGGTCTTGACGGTTACTGGTTCCAACAAGACGGTGCTCCGTGCCACACTGCAAATCAAACAATCGACTTATTGCAGCGGAAATTCCCTGGACGCCTGGTATCAAAAAGAGGCGATATTGACTGGCCACCCAGATCTCCAGATTTGACCGCCCCAGACTTATTTTTGTGGGGCTATTTAAAAAGCAAGGTTTACGCCAGCGATCCACAGACCATTGAAGAGCTTAAGGCCAACATTCGTGCCGAAATCGCCACTTTATCGACTGAGACGCTCGAAAAAGTGATGGAAAATGCCGCAAAAAGGGCACATTTTGTTGTGGCCAACGTGGCCACTTGATTGATGTTGTGTTCAAAAAGTAGTCGAAATAAATTGTGCAGGACCAAATTAAAGGAACAAGATCAACATATAGCAATCGGTTGTTTGTTTTTATATTTATTCAGTGTTGCCATACCGACACTTTAGATGGCGCACCCTGTACAATCTCACAAATTTTGAAAAGGATCGAGGATAATAAATGGCAGAGCTGAAAAATGTTGCATACTTATCCGATCTACTGGATTCCCAGCCACCGGGGCATCGACGGAAACGAGATGGCAGACAGTCTTGCAATAGCCGGAGTCGTACTCGGCCAAGAAGAAACACTAAACATACCTATCTCCATACAGACGCTTCCTAGCAAGATGGAAGAGATAGCAGAGAAAGAAGCGGAGGTAAGGAGGGAAAACACCAGCGGATGCAGAATCTCTAAAATTATGTGCAAGACAAGAGACAAAAAACTTACGCACAATCTGCTACAGCTCCACAGAAGAGACTGTAGACTGCTCATTGGCCTACTAACGGGACACTGCCTAGCAGCCGCTCATGCGATAAAGCTAGGCATAACAACAGAGGACACCTGCAGGAAATGTATGGAACCTGGAATCGCAGAAACTCTAGAACATCTAATTTGCAGCTGCCCAGCAATTGCCACGACAAGGTTACATATTCTGCACACCCCACGGTTCTCTTCTTTGGAGGAAGCGGCCAAGAGGCCCCCAAAACAGTTCATTTGCCAAAACGTCAAGAATCCTCCTGGACTTCTAAGCCAAACGTACCCAAATATACACCCGGCCTCATTAAGGACCCTAAGGTCTATGTGTGACCCCATCTGGGGTCAGCCGGAACTACCTACCTACCTACCTATCCGAGCCGCATGAGGTTATTAAACACTAATTGAACTGAGTAATGAGTATTTCGAAGTCGGGCAGGGCCGACTTTAACTTACGCTCCCGTTAAGTCATCAGCTTACATTAGATAATGTGAGTTAAGTAGGAAACCGATATCATTAATGAAAATTGTGAATAGCAATGGACCCAGTACACTCCCTTGAGGGAGGCCAGATGTTGCTATGTAGGGGCCAGAACGTGTGCCATTAATGAGAACTTGATATGATCGACCATCAAGATAAGACTCAAACCAATTGACGATGGAAGAATGAAAGCCAAGCTTGGAGAGCTTGGATAAAAGAGCACTATGACAGACTTGGTCAAACGCTTTGGAAAAATCTGTGTAGATAACATCGACTTGACAACGATATTTGAATGCAGAAATGCAGATATTGCTAAAAACTGTTAAATTCGTTACCGTGGAACGGCCTGGAAAAAACCCATGCTGGTTGGGATCTATATAAGAATTAATAATGAAATTCAGATGTTTCGCGACTATACGTTCAAAGAGCTTAAATATATTGCTAAGCTTAGCAATTAGCCTATAATTAGAGACATCACTTTTTGGGTCTTTTTTGTGAATAGGGATAACTGAAGCTACCTTCCATTTCCTTATAAATTGACCAACCTTAAGGGACTTAGAGAAAATCATAGTGAGAGGCTAACAAAGCGCACCAACGCAGTTCTTCAGGAGAAAAGAAGAAATTCCATCACTGTCCGGCTTGAAAGAGTCATCAAAGTCATTAATGGCTTCCAAGACATCATCATCCGGTATGGGAATAGTCCCGACATTAAACATAGAAGGAATGGAATCAAGAGTGAACTGGTCATCCCAGATACTCTTTGCCTCGAAATTGCCGCTAAAAAAGGCAGCGAACAGATTCACTATCCCCTCATCAGTATTAGATGACAGCGAACCGAAGCTCATACTAGATGGGATGGAAGAGGTTGATCTTTTTGAGTTTATAAAACTCCAAAATGACTTTGGATTAGACTTTAATCGTGTTTCGACATTAGATATGTGCTGCATGTACAAAATCTCTTCTCTTCTCTCCTTCAGCAGGATCGTGGCTTTTAGTGAAGCGCTTGTAAAATTTATTTCGAAGATTTTTCAATTTTTTTAACCCTTTAGAGTACCATGGCAACTTGTTCGAGCCATGCTTCTTGTTTTGAGCATTTTCGATAACGATGCTTAAAAATATATTAATAAAGCTATCATAACACGTCTCCAAATTAGCATGCAAAAGGACCGACGACCAATTAACGTTCGAGAGGCAGATTTTAATAGAACTTAGACTTTTTTCATTAAAGTGAAATTCAAATTTAGAAAAATGTTGCACAGAGGGCGCAAACATATAATAATCAATATTAATTAATAAAGAATTGTGATGCCTATCACAAGTGGCAATGGGGAATTCACATCTCCTTAAAGACGAATTAAAATCAGAGCTAACGAAAACTAAATCTAAAATTGTATGCAAAAAGTTAAAAAATACTGTTGATCTGGGTTAGGCCCATACTAAATAGATCATCAAGAAGGAGTATTTCATGAGGCTGGTGAACATTACTCGGCACCATAGCCGAAAAATTTGGATCGTGAGTCCAAACAATTGAGCCCAAGTTGAAGTCTCCCATAACGCAAAGGTGTTGATGATCATCCAAATGCTGATAAGCGTTCAATATGTTTAACAAATGTGCTCTAAAAAGATCATAGTCACAATTAGGTGGTATGTACGAAGTACATATGTAGAGCTGACCCAAAGTGCCCACTATCAGAACCGCAATTTGATCCAAAACCGAGTCATTATTTTCCAGTTGGACGCATTCACAATGAAGGGAATGCCTGACAGCCACGAACACTCCACCTCCTCTTGTTCGCTCCGTTCTCAAGGCGTCTCTGTCTTTGCGAAATACTTGGTAAAGATTGATTTCGAAGTATTCCTCGTCATAAAAATTAGAGTTGAGCCAAGTTTCAACTAAAATTATTATGTCAAAGTCGCAATGCGAAGTCGCCATAAACACCAAATCGGATTATGTTCGCATGCCAGAAATATTTTGGAAATAAATTCTAAGCGTATCAGTACTGCGAGATGCAGAAGCAACGGTCGAACTAATAAAAGTAGGGTGGGCATGGCGGGCGGGGGAGGGAAGAATGCTAGCAGCATCAGACAAGGCTAACTGAGGCTCGCGGTGCACAAGATTTTTAAGCAGAGTAGTCACTCGAATTGGCGGCAATGCGTCTACCTCCCCCGTTAGCGCGAGTGGCGGTCCGGGAGAGGGGGGTTAGGCTGCTGAGAAAGAGTTGAGAGCGACGCACGATCAATAGCAGCAAATGAATGGATAGCATAAGTCCACAGCGGTGAAGGTATAGATGAGTGCGTTGGAATATTATAGAGCGTAAGAGAAAGTCGGGAAACGAACTTAACCGACGATAGCGCAATCCATAAGAGTGGGAGTGGGTGGAAATGAGCAGCAGCATGGGAGATCAGCAATGCAGCAGCACGCAGACGAAATCGAACATCAGCGACACAGCGAAGATCACATAGAACGAAAAGCAACATAGGCGACAATAGTAGTTGTTGTTTCGATAAGGGCAATAGCTCAGAGCGGTGGGAAGAAGAGAAGGCGTTACTTATACAGCGAGCATTAGCATACACCAAATGACGATGCCGGCTGCTGCGAACTATGACGCCGTAGGCGCCATTCAAAGGGGGTTTCTTGAAATTGGCGATGTTGCACCCGGAACTCACTGAACAGGTGTAGACGTCCGTAGTTGCGCGTCGGCTAGCAAGTTAATAGCCGTAACTTCAGTTTCTGGCGGTGGTCTATGGACAATCCGGGCCACCTTAACCGATAGCGGCCAAAACTCTTTGCTGAACACCGAAGAGAAAAGCGGCTCAGGAACTCCCAGCTTAAAATTGACAAATTTTAATAAGTTGACATCAGCGTCCCGATTAACTTGGCACAGGTTAAATCTTTACCAGGGACATTAAGTTTGCGGGCTACGAAGGCAATCACAACAACCGGCTCAGTCAAAGGAGGGAATTTGCCGGCATGAATGTATTTATTGCTGGGCAAAACATTTACATCATCACAGCTGGCAGCTACACCAACAAAGCGCTTGTTGTTATTGACGCGACTCTTTTTCGTTTTCGTCTAACTGTGACAAAGTTATCAGCTTCCGAGCAAGAAGATGCAGCAGCAGCAGCCAAAGATAAGAGATGTGCATCTGAGAAGTCAGTTCCTGCAGCAGGTTGATGCTGGAGCTGACTATGAGCAAATATGGAATTCGTGGTTGCTTTAGCTTTCTCTTTATTCGTAGCATAAGCAACGGCAGAAGAAGAATGAAGTCCGTCGGAAGGGTCAAAAACCGGGCCAGGCTGCAGCTGAAGTCGATTAGCATCAGGCTTGGGATTACGAGCAGCATTGACATTCTCTTTATTAGGACGCTCAGCTGGTTTGGGAATACCCTTAACAGTGTTTGATTTGAGGGAATTGTTTATTGTATTTTTTAAGCTTTCATATAAATTTTCCAGGTTGCCAATTTTAACTTTAAGGTCGTCAATAACAGAATGCGAATCATTTGCCACAATACAGTTGTCACATTGCCAAATTAAGTTAGGAGAGTTAATTAATTGCTAATGGCATCTGCACCGAGTTCGATACAGGGCAAATGGAAAACGCGACGGCACAATGAAAAGCATCGCAAAGCATCGAAGCTGCGAAGTTGCAAAGCCGACACTTCGTTTTTGCATTCAGCGCAGGTAGAAATAGACATGAACGCGAAATAATGCAATAGGCACGTCCGAACGCAATGACTGCTAGACTGCGACTGACCATCCGATTTCGGTATAACTGGTAAACACCGGGACTTGACGTTTCTCTGAATTTTGCGACATAGCATTCCTGATCTTATTTCATAAGTCTGTGCCACATCTTCCCTTAGCTCATTGTTTTTACACTTGCTAATAATGCTGTACACCTCGGGGTCCCTTTGTTGTTCGGCTAGCAGCCAACCCAGATTCATTTATTTCAGTAAAACAGGTTACGGGAAAAGAAATCGGCATGGGCCATGCGCCCTCCCTTTTTATTTTCGATGCTAAAGTCAAATGACTCCATATATGCCCACCATCTATGTACCCTCGGTGTCAACTCGATCTATGATTTACTAGCTTTTAGTGAATTGCAATTAGTGAAAACTACAAATTTTCTGCCATACAAATAGAGTCTAAAGAGTCCAACTCTTAGGAGTGATATTTGGATTCGGCTAGGCTCGTACGCTTACTATAATATTCCACCACATGAGATTTATTATCAATTTTTATACCCGTTACTCGTAGAGTAAAAAGGGTATACTAAAGTCGTGCAAATGTATGTAACAGGCAGAAGGAAGCATCTCCGATATCATAAAGGATATATATTCTTCATCAGCATCAACAGCCGAGTCGATATAGCCATGTCCGTCTGTCCGTCCGTCCGTCCGTCCGTCCGTCCGTCCGTCTGTATGAACACCTAGATCTCAGAGACTAGAAGAGCTAGAGCAACCAAATTTTAGATGTAAGCTAGTATTGTCTGTAGGCAGATCAAGTTTGTTTCAAATTTTGCCCACGCCCCCTCCCGCCCCCGCAATTAAAAATGTTGAATAACTCCCACAATTTTTAAGATATTCAGCTCAGATTTTGCAGTGTAGTCTATGCGGCCAATATCTACAATCTCACAATTTTCAAAAGGATCGGATAATAAATGGCCGAGTTAAAAAAATGTTGCATACTTATCCGAACCGCATGAGTTTATTAAACACTAATTGAACTGAATAAAGGGTATTTCGAAGTCGGGCAGGGCAGGGCAGGACTTTAAGTTACGCTCTCGTTTGTAATAATATAGTGCATATCCGTCCCGGGATCGGGATGCAAATCAATGGGAAATTGAGGATCACATATAACCAAACCGGGTGTATTAGTTAATACGCTAATTACTTTCTGTCTTATGTTTTCCAGCTCTTCCTTCCATGCAAACCGACAATTCTTTGCAGTAAGAAAATAATGAAAGTGGTTTCATTACCTGCGAAAATTTAGGTATAAACTGCCTAAAATAGGAATCTAAACCAATAAATTGTCTTAGTTGAGTTGCGGTTTGCGATGGAGGCAAACCAAACAAGGCTTTAATATTGCGAGTGTTTGGTCGAATCTCGCCAGCCTGAATCTTATAACCTAGATACTCATCCCTCGACTGAAGAAACGAACACTTCGTAATATTAATTGAAAATCCTGCTTTTGAAAGAGTCTCGACTACAATTTGTAAACGCTCAAATGCCTGCTTTTTAGTATCCGCTCCAATCTTAGCATCATCCATATAAACTATAATAAACGAATGCGCCAACTTGACTAGATCCCTTGTTATTACCATCTGATAAATAAAAGCAGCGTTTTTTAAGCCGAATGGCATTGCTAAAAATTCGTATTGACCCTCTGGTGTTACAAAGGCTGTACTTTTAATAGAATCTTGATGAATAGGAATCTGATAATATCCACTAGCCATGTCTAAGCTAGAAAAATATCTAGCTCTACGCAATCGAGCAATCTGATCTGAAATGAGAGGCAGAGGAAACTTTTCCGCTATAGTATTTGCATTTAGTTCCCTATAATCTAAGCAAAGTCGATCTGAACCATTATTTTTTTCACCAGTAGAATTGGACTTGCAAATGGAGAAGAACTAGTCCTGATAACCTTTGCAGCTATTAATTCTTTTATTTTGTTTCTGACAACGTATTTTTCCTCTGTACTGAGCCTATAAGGTCGCCTCTGCATCGTCTTATTTGGATCAAGTAAGCGTATTTCTAACTGTCCGGTTGTAATTCTGCTCTGAGGAATGTCGTCAATAAACCAATCAGAATATCGATCTAGAACTGCATTTAGTTTAGCTTTATCCTCCAATGATAGCTCTGCATTATTACCGATAACTGCGTCATAGTAGACCGAGTTGGCTATCGAGTTTATGATCTTTGTTTTACAAATTTTAAACTTGTTAACCTCCATTTCAACGCCGAAGTCTTGACCAAGGATTTCAAGGCCAATCATAGCCTCGTACTTAAAATATTTGTCATTAGCTACACGAAATAAAATATCTACGAAATATTCGCCAATTTTTACGTTTGTAATTATTTGCTTTGTACTGCATACAGAGTTTTCACCTATGCCTTTTTCCCGACAACTTATCAGCTTCGCTTTCTTTGACAAGCGATCACTCAGCCCCAGAGTCAAAACAAAATGGAACAGTCTCACTAGAATGCATTAACACTCCGTTCAGTTCCGATACAAAACAAACGTCTACTCACTTCTCGCTTGCACTAACTCCTCTGTTAGTTGTTGTAGGGGTATTCTTGAAACAAGACTATGCGAAATGACCCGGTGTGCCACATTTGTAGCACTTAACCTCAGCACGACCTCTTTTCTCCGCTGGACTTCTAGTCTTGTGAGTTCCCATAGAGGTCGAACTTAGTTCCACTTTGCGAGCGAGGACATCTTTTGCCTTTTCACGTCCGGATAAGTGGAGCACTCCAGTAATGGATGCTTTTTGCTTGGTCGAAACTCATATTCCGGATGCATCTGAACAATAGGCTTTCTAAAAGCAAATGCTTGTAGTTGTTGTTGGAGCTCATTCCGTGATTTCACAGGTGTGGTGTAAGACATTCTTTGAAGTCCGGGCTCGATCTGCGATATATGCGCCAAAACGACAGAAACAGCGATTTTCTCAGGGCTCCGGTTCTCCATTTGGTTAGGAGGGAAGTCACTAGTCGACTTCCATAAATGGCTAAGCAATCCTCCTTCCATTTAGCAGGTTAATCATAATGGCAGATGAAGTCTCGTTTCCATCGTAGCGTTGAATAAATAGCTCTTTGAATTGTGTCCAAGACATTCCGGTAAAGCCATTGAGAAGCGGCTCAGCGGTGGTAAGGGTCATGACCAACGCCGTGCTTTGCAATTCGTTTTCAGACATTATCATATCCACCGTCTTACACCATGCTGATGCATCAGTATCTGTCGTATCCGCGTTGACTGCGACGTCTGCATTGCTATGATGAGCTCCGCGAAGTTTTTGTTTTGAAGCTCCAGTAGCGCCCGCCAATACCCGTCAGGGAGTTGAGACGAGGCAGATCTCACTTTTGATTTCGAAGAACCATCACCGCTAGTCTCCATATTGCTCATTATTGAATCTAATATTATTTTAATTGTCTAGGACCGATATGTTCCGTGCTCTGCTTAAGCCGAGACTGACTCTATTGCCTTATTAAACTCGGCCACTACAACTCATTCAGTTTTTCCCATGACATAAAAATACTCGCACACTTGGGACACATCCGACTAAAATGAATTTCCATCACTAGCCTGCCCTATTAACTGAATTAGATTCCACGTTATTATAAATATTTCTTTATTTAACATTAATTTCAATTGTCTTTTATTACATAAATCTCCGACATATTTAATATGCCCATGTCTTCAACTAACCGATTCCGACCGAAAATCTACGCGATTCCCATACCATTTGTGTAGTTTTTAGATCGAATGCGATTTTTAAAGCACAAAAATCATCATTATTGTATAAAGCACAATGTAAACCAAGGTTCGAATCAAAACCTTCTTTAAACCTTTAAATTCCGAACCTTAACCATTGTTTAATTTTGGTTGGATCCAGTGAACCGGAGATCCGAATATTTCTGTTTGTTTGCAGCCCTGATTATTTTAGAGATGATGTTGGTTTTATAATTTAATTTATTATGTTTGACATCCTTACACTAAGTTCTACAGAGCTTGTGTAATTTTGCAAGTCACAAAATGTAGATAAAAATGCCACTTACAAATAATACGACTTTATGGCTTAACTACTAAGATTGACAAAATACATTGACTCACGCTGTTACATAAATTAAAAAACCTTTTATTTAGTTGAAAATTTATTACATAGTCTTTTTTCTTTATACCTGTTTATAAGTGTGTTAAATAAGTCTTACGAACAAGTGTAGCGTTCCTTATAGATTTCACATATCGGGGTAATTGTTTCCAATACTTTCGAAATTCGAATACTGTATACTAAAAAGTGTTTTTCTGAGCTTGAATCTAATGCTAAGTAAATTATTATGCGCATAAAGTGAGTTTTTCGAAAAGATACGAGAGTTCCTTACTGTTAATAATTTTGTGTAACAGTAGACGAGTTCTGTAGATCATCCATGACGTAAAGGGCATATAAAATATTTTTATGGAGTAGTTAGATATGTGCTCATGTTCTTTTATATTAAAGATATCCCTGACTCTGTTATTAAAAACAACCTGGAGTATATGACGGCAAGCCGAATCACAGTTGCAAAAACGGTCGACTCCATAAAATAAAGCTTGAAAAGGGCAGGTTTTTGCGATTCGCAATCGAAGATGAGTTGGAATGTATTGTTGCGTAATATATAAGTGCATAAGCATGCCGTTGGTTTTGCCAATAGCTTTAATGATCACATCAGTCCAAGAAAGATTTTTGTTGAAGGTGAATCCTAAATTAAAAGCCCGTTCTGTATAGTCTAAAGGAGTGTTGTCAATAAATATTTTTGGTAAATTTTTAGTGTCAATATCTTTTTTGTAGACAACTAAGCACTTCGACTTCGATGGGTTCAGCCCTAATCCGACTTTAACAGCCCAGTTTTCCCAACTTACCTCTGCTTTCTCATCCATCTTGCTGTTAAGCGTCTGTATGGAGATTGGTATGTTTAGGGCTTCTTCTTGGCCAAGTACGACTCCGGCTTTTGCAAGACTGTCTGCACATCTCGTTACCATCGATGCCCCGGTGGCTGGGAATCCAATAGATTTGCACCTTTCTGGAGATGCTGAGGGAATTGTAACGAATTTGTCGTTGTAGCGCCATGGTGCCTGCCGCAAATAGACGTTGATCAGTTTTTTGTGCCAGAAGGCGGATGTGCAGGAGATGTGTTCTCATGCTTTGGTTGGACTGGACCTCAAAGCACCCGAAATACAGACCAGTGCCTTCTTCCAGTGCCTCTTCTGGGATGCATAGAGTGCAATGGTCGCATTCTTCACTCTCTTCTTCATTCGGCTTCCTTGACAGTTGACTGATGATTACTACTCCAAGGTATTTAATGTTTTTCTTTGGCGTTAGTGATATTTCATTTATCTTTGGTGGAGACCATTGCGGTACCTTGAATACCTTGGTACAGAGAATGGGGTCCGTCTTCTCCGATATGATAAAAAGTCCTTCTTCTGTGGTCAATTTTAATCTCTATAAGTGTAGAGTTCGTGAGTGAGCTGAGAGTCGATGGACATTTTCCCACGATGATTATGCTTGTGTCGTCGGCATATGAGGTTATCTTGGGTGCTTTCCTGGGGAATATCGATAGTAGTTCGTCACAGAGAACTGCAATGCGTAGTCATTAATGCGTACTACGTGCGTACTGTGGGCAAAAAGGTGAATTTTCAATTTAAACTTCGCGGGTCTAACAATTCGGGCTAGTTCTTTTTTTCTTGAGTTGGCAGGACTGTTGATGACATCTGGGCCAAATTTCATGTGAATGTCATTATCAGTAATAAATTTACGCTTGTGTTTTCCAAACGACCAAGAGTGCATTTCTCGATTTTTACAATGTCTGATTTATTTGAGCAGAGAAGTGCCATCAAATTTTGTTTGCGGAATGAAATTTCGTCTGCGGAAACGTTGAGGATGTTGCGGAAGGCCTTTGGTGATTCTACCATGTTACAAAAAAATGTTTATAAGTGGTACAAAGACTTCAAAGAGGGTCGAGAATGTGTGGATGACTTGGAGCGCTCCGGACGACCATCGACGTCAACAGATGACCAACTCGGCAATGAAGTGGAGGAATTAGTGCGCAAAAATCGTCGGTTGACTGTTAGAGACCTTACTGATATGATCGGAATATCAGAAGGATCTGTGAAAACCATTTTGAAAGACCATTTGGGCCTACGAAAAGTCAAATCTCGTTTGGTACCGAAAGTTCTCAATTTCTTGCAAAAAAGTCATCAAAAATTCGACGCATATCGTTCCGCAACCACCGTATTCGCCTGATTTGGCTCCGTGTGACTTCTGGCTATTCCCAAAACTCAAGAGACCACTTCGGGGAACGCGTTTCGAGTCGATTGAGGAGATAAAAGCTGAATCGAAGAAAGCGCTGATGGCTATACCGGAAAGGGACTATTTGGCATGTTTCGAGGATTGGAAAAAACGTTGGCATAAGTGTATTTTATCGGGAGGGGATTACTTTGAAGGGGATGAAATTGATTTAGAAGAATAAATAAAGATTTTTCATTCTACAAACAAATTCACCTTAGCAAATATGGCATGCCAGTAAATAGTATCTTCGACCATAAAAAAAATATATTCTTGATTAGCATCAACAACGCACACAGTGGTTCAGAATCGTGTTGCCCAGACAAAACTCGTTCAATACCGCTCAATATTTTGAAATCTTTTTTTTTTTGATGAGGAAGTCTTTAAGGTTTTATATAGATAAGAGTTTACTAAAACTGATTCGAGTAGTTCTAGAGTTATAGTGCGCTTAAGTCAAAATTTCGTAAAAATTATTCTTTTGAATTTCCTGCAAGCCATATTATTAAAGTTGACGTGCGGAAGGATACATTATATGATGCTCAGCTGGTTTTTCAAAATTGGAACTAGCCAAATTGCCAAATTTTTATCATACTTATTTTTATACTCTGTACCAAAGGTACATAGAGTATAAAAAGTTTGTGCAAACGTATGTAACAGTCAGAGGAAGGCATCTCCGATCCCATAAAGTATATATATTTTTGATAAGCATCAACAGCCGAGTCGATATAGTCATGTCCGTCTGTCCGTCCGTATGAACGCTCATCTCTGAGATGGTAAGAGATAGAGGTTTGACATGCCGATCAAGTTTATTTTCAATTTTGGCCACGCCCCCTCCCGCTCCCGCAATTTGAGAAAAACGTCATATCTCCCGCAGTTTTATAGATAGAAGATTCGAACCTTCTGGACATATTTTTTATTCAAAATTCTTTATGGATTTGCCAAAAGAATGAAAAAGATTTGATCAACGGGCAAGCACTCAACAATTCTCCAAAGTTTTATCGCAATCGGATGAACGGTAGAATTTTGCAAATTTCACGGTTTTCGGACCATATCCCGGCCACTTTTCCAACTTAGAAACCTTCCCGAACAAGCGGTCAGCCATTTCCCAAAGTTTCATCGCTATCGGATGAACGGTTTAGGCAGGCATAAGGGACAGACAGACAAACATTCATTATACTCTGTACCGAAGGTACATATAGTATTATAAGTTTGTGCAAAAGTATGTAACATCCAGAAGTAAGCATCTCCGACCCCATAAAGTATATATATTCTTGATCAGCATCAACAGCCGAGTCGATATAGCCATGTCCGTCTGTCCGTCTGTCCGTCTGTCCGTCCGTCCGTCTGTCCGTCTGTCCGTCTGTCTGTCTATCTGTCCGTATGAACGCACAGATCTCAGAGATGGTAAGAGATAGAGGTTTGACATGTATGGGACATATGCTTCTTATGTCTGCAGGCAGATCAAGATTATTTTCAATTTTGGCCACGCCCCCTCCCGCCCCCGCAATTTAGAAAAAACGTCATATCTCCCACAGTTTTGAAGATAGATGGCTTGTTCCTTCTGGACATATTTAGTTATTAGTATATCTTATCGATCCGCCAAAGAAATGAAGAAGATCGGATGAACGGTTTTCGAGTTATGATCAAAAGACAAATTTTCTTGGTTCAGAGTATGTTATAGTCGGGCTTGACCGACTTTCTTTCTTGTTTTTATATAAATAGATGATAATTTGAAAATCGAAAATCGAAAACTACGATGTTTTCCTAACTAATTAAAATAATTTTTTTACATGATTATCAAATTTTTCCGGGTGTTAAAAATTATGTAAAAAAGTGCGTATTCGCACTGAAATTAGGCGTAGTGTGCGTATGCCTCAAATATAAAAATGTAGTGTGCGTACATATAACGTATGCTTAAACGTTGAACAAATACGCCTACGTACTATGAAGTATACGTATACGTACTTTTCAAAAATGCGTTTTAAAGTACGCATACGTTTTTTGACTGGATGCGCATTGAAGCATTTGAAGCAATACGTATACGTCTACGTTTTTGGTACGTTTTGCAGTTCTCTAGTTCGTTAACCACAAGGTTCCATATTGATACAGTCTTAGGCAGCGCATTATCGCCTCCGTGGAGACGTTGTTGAATGCACCAGGTATATCGAGGAATGCTCCCAAAGCTTACTGTTGATGGTACAGTGCTTTCTCGATGGTGGCTACTAGGGAGTGCAGCGCTGTTTCCACCGATTTCCCTTTTGTGTATGCGAGTTGGTTGATCTCCAAGGTCAGGTTCATGCTTCTCTTGTCTGGAGGGTTAGTAGTTTTTCCATAGCATTAAGATGGAATGAAGTTAGGCTAATGGGCCTGTAGTCTTTTGGCTGCACGTGACTGCAGTTCCCCGCTTTGGATAGAAACGCAACACGTGCTGTCCACCAGACCACAGGTACATAACCCCACCTCAGGCAAGCTTCAAAAATGGTCTGTAGCCATGGTACGACTACACCTTTGGTCGTTTTAAGCATGGCGGGAATTATGCCTTTCAGTCCTGGGGATTTGTAGCTCGCGAACGAGTCGATGTTTCCTGGAGTGTCTAAGTTGGTTGGGATGTTAGTTTGTTGAGTGTCTAGGTCCTGAAGCGTGTCTGGCTCGGTGACTATAGTGCAGCCCGAGAAGTGCGCATCGAGGAGAGCGCATGTAGCTTCCTTGCTGCTTTTTGTCCAGTGACCTTCGTTTCTAGTTGACTCTGCAAAGGTGGCTGCTTTGCCTTTCTTACTTCAATTTTTGAAGACGCGAAGTCTTATATCGTACTCCTCAGAAATGATAGCATCATCCGATTGTTTGGCGAGTTTGAAGCATTCCTGAACGTCCTTCCTCTGCTGTTTCAGTTCTGGAGTCCACCAGGGGGGTCTGGTTCTTCTTTTTGTAACTGTGAGCTTACACGAGGTTTTGTGAGCTTCGATGAGAATGACAGTGAACGTTTTTACGGACTTCTCTATGTCTCCGACCGAGTCAATGGGTTGTTGGCGTTGGCGTCGGCAATTTTGATTCTACTTTATTGTACTTCACCCAGTCTGTGTTCCGGGGACGTTTCTAGTTTGGCAGTAGTGGAATTTGATGTTTAACTGGATGTACTTGTGGTCGGAGAAGGAGAGTTTATCGAAAACTTTACATTCTGACGCCTGAGTACTGTTCCATGAGGTCATGGTTAAGTCTAGGACGTTGGCCGAAGTTGGTCCCACATATGTGGGTACGTCTCCAACGTTTTCTACACTTAGACTGGTTTGTATGATAAAATGTAAGAGAGATTCACTTCTGCCGCAGATGCCTGGCTGCCCCACACAGTATGGTGTGCGTTGGCATCCGTCCCGATGACGAGGGGTTGCTTTTTGTAGCTTGCTTCCGCCGTCAGTCTTCCGAGTTCAGCCGGTGGTGCCTCTCGCTCATGCACCATGTAGCAGGACGCCATAAGTATTGACTCGTCCCTGGCACCCTCCACGGCCACAACAGTGGGGTCATCCGTGCTGTAATTAGTTATTAGATACGCATAGATGCATTTTCTTACCAGAATAGCCGTCCTTGCACTACTTACTGCGGAAGGGTAAAAGATGTTGTAGTTTTGTGACTTTAGCCTTTAGAACTTATTTCCCGCCGCTATCCAAGGATCCTGAACTAAAGCCATATCGGCGGGCCCTTCCTCCAATGTTAAAAGCTCCGCCGAAGCGATCTTGCTCATATGCAAGTTGACCTGGAGAACCTTCAACTGCATGACTGGTGTCAGCATCCTTCGGTCCCGATGAGTCTGCCTGCATGGTTGTGTCGCCATCCTCGTCTTCCTCCGCAGACTGTACTGCCTCCGTAATGGCTGCTTTTTAACCATCGTGTTGATACCGAGGTCTTTCTCCACCTCTTCAGCCTAGAATGTGTGCTCATTAGTGTCCTCTGGGTGGCGTTTCTTAAAACGTAGGTGCACGTTACTTATTTTCCATGTCATCGTCCTGAATCTTGTGTAAAGCAAATCCTCGTTGATCAGGAGGACCACGTGCTGGCCATTTTTGTCGGGGCTAGCAACATGAAGTACCTATTTTGACTCAATACAGCCAGCCTTCTTCGTCAAACGCTACAGGTTCCGCTGCTGGGTCCTCCACCCTTTTAAAAATTTCTTCGAACAGCTTCTCCTCCACTTGCTTCCACTCCTCATGCGTCATCTTCCCTTTAGGTTCGCTTTTGTCAACGAGAGCTACGGTGAGATGCCGTTTTGCTACGTCGCTATCTGACTCCTTGGTCTGACTGTTTTTTTTGGTTAGGGGTTGTGCCTCTTCCTGTTCCCACGAATTCCTCACGGTGCCCGCCGGTGGCAGTCACGCCTTCTACCACCGTTTGGGCTGATATCCCAGCCCGAGTTAAGTTATTTATCTTGTTATACCCTTGCAGAGGGTATATTGAAATTGTCCAGATGTTTGTAACGCATAGAAGGAAGCATTTCCGACCACACAAAATGTATATATATTCCTGATCAGCATGACGATCTGAGTCGATATAGCCATGTCCGTCTGACCGTCCGTCTGTTTCTATGCTATCTCCTCCGTCAGTTTTAAAGCTATCGCCACCAAACTTTGCTCGAAGTCTTCTGGTACAAATACGCTGCATATATGTCGGAATCAGTCGGATCGGATGACTATAACAAATAGCTGCCAAAGGAATAATCGGTCGATCGGTAGTTCTAGCGAGAAAAACTTTTTTGTTTTTAATGCAAATGTCTCCAAAACTTCGTATTTACTAGTTTTCATCGCTTCTCCATAATTCTGCCCAATTTGGTCGAAATCGGACATCTATATAGTATAGCTGCCATAGAAAAGTAAGGTTCGAAAAAACGTCTTTAAAACTTTTTTGTTGTCAATGTAAACCTCTTTGGCATATATTTATTATATAAGCTTTCACACAAAGTTTTGTCAAAATCGGATGACTATAGGTTATAGCTGCCATATAAATGATCGGTCGAAAAACTAGTTCTAGTGAGACAAATTTTTTTTGGTTTCGAAGAAGACGCCTCCAAACTTTGTATTTCTTAGTTTGCTATGCTTTCCATGATTCCACTAAGTTTGGTCGAAATCGGACATCTATATAGTACAGCTGTCATACAAAAGTAGAGTCAGAAAAGCAGTCGTATGAAAAAAACTTGTTTGTTTTCAGTGGATATGTCCTTCAAATTAGTTAAAAACGTGCTGAAATCAATCAAATGGTTCTCAAATTGCCGATAAATAAAACGCACGTCCGATCTTCGTTGACATAACTTCAAGACTGACTTTAATTAACATAATCTGTAGAGCAAAGGGCTAACTTAACATTTCAAGAATTCAATGAGTTTCTAACATTGGTTGAGAGTTGCAAAGAGAGAGTGCAACGATCAGACTAACATAAAAGAGCGATTATTACATATTTCCATAGACATGATTGCTCATTGTGATTTAATGTACTTATATTTAAAGAGACACCCTAAGGGCAATATGGTTGACCTAACATCCCGGCCGCCTTGAAAGAATCTGCTTTCAACGAAACGCAGCATCTGGTGTGGTAGCAGCTGTAGGAAGCAACGCCAGCTTATGTACCGGTCGGCAGCAGACTCCACTAGTGGTTCGAACGTGAGCCACCCGAACATGACCATCCTTTCCAGGCACCACGGATTCAATGCGTCCTACCCTCCAGTGTTGTGGAGGGAGATTGTCATCGTGGACTATGACCATGGCTCCAACAGTGACATTTGGAGTCGACGACGTCCATTTTGTTCGAATCCGTAGCTCGTTGACATAGTCTGAAGACCAACGTTGCCAAAATTGTTGCTTTATGGCTGTAACCACATCAAATCGCCCTAAATTGGTTAGGTTAAGAGTCAGTATTGGACGCACGGGTAGCGCTCGCAAAGATTTCCCAACCAGTAGATGTCCAGCTGTGAGTGCCCCAAGGTCACTTGGGTCAGGCGACATTGGAGACAGAGGTTGCGAGTTGAGTATTGCTTCAACTTCTGCTGCGACTGTGGAAAGTTCCTCGAACGTGAGTCTGGAATTGGAAAGAGTGCGCTGCAGTAGACCCTTTGCACTTTTGACTGCAGCTTCCCAAAGGCCGCCGAAGTGTGAAGCCCTGGGAGGATTAAAATGAAAGGAAATGAAATCGGATGAACAATATGAAGAAATTGCGTCATGCGTGTTCTGATCAAACAGAAATTTTTTTAAATCGCTGAGATGATTGGCAGCTCCGGCAAAGCTGGTGGCGTTGTCACAGTAAATATCTGTGGGCAACGCGCGTCTGGCAGCCATCCGTTTGAGTGCAGCCAGGAATGCCTTGGTGGACAGCTCTGACACCACTTCGATGTGCACCGCTTTCGAGGCCAAGCAAATGAAGACAGCAAGATAGGATTTGATTGGACCTTTCCCTCTTATGCGAAGATACGTGTTTATGGGGCCGCAAAAATCGACACCACACCGCTGGAATGCCTGACTGGACATGAGTCGTTCCGATGGCAAGGACCCCATGAGCTGCACTTTTAGTTTGGGTCGGTAGCGAACGCAGGCTACGCAGGATCGAACAACAGGACGTGCGACGTCCTAGGCGCTTACAATCCAATGTTCCAGCCGGATAAGAGCCACGAGAGCCTTTGGACCTGCATGAAAATTGCGAAGGTGTAAGTGTCGAACATAGATCCATACGAAATGCGATTTGCTGGGCAGCAGCAATGGATGCTACTTGGAGTCTGAAATGTCAGCGCTCTGCAGTCTACCACCGACTCTGATGAGTTGATATCCTGATGACTCGTCGAGGAATAGGTTGAGATATTTTAAGCTGCTTCTTACTGGTAACGATTTTTGAGATAAGCGGAAGTCTTCAGCAAATGAATTTTGCTGTATGTTCCAGATAAGGCAGTTAGAAGCATGACGCAGTTCTTGAGGTGATAACGATAGGCATTCGAGGTTTAGTTTGGTCTTTGTAAATTGGGCGAACCGAAACATCCAAGCTGTTGTGCGTAGGCAGCGGTTGTATGAACTAATGCTCGCTAGTTTTTCAAGAACATAGTTGATGTTCACGGTTGCGCTAAATGTGCTTCTTCGTTGCTCCGCATTGACCACTTCCATGTCTATGTGGGCCAAGGGAGATGATGTAGGCCAATTCATGGGTGCCTGCATCAAGAATGAAGGGCCATGAAACCATATGGTTGAACCTCGTCGGCGGGATTTGAGGCAGTTGGTACGAATCTCCAGTCATTACTGGACGTTAGCTCCTGTATTTCAGAAACTCGGTTCCGAACGAATGTTGAGAGTGTTATCGAATGTTGCGACAGTCAGTGTAATACTATTTGGGAATCCGTCAAACAGTGTGCAGTATGCGGCTTGTCCATGAACATGGACTTGTACTTGGAATAGAGCTGGTCAAGCAAATGTGCTCCGCATAACTCGAGCTTGGGCAGCGATTTCTTCTTCACGGGAGCCACTCTAGACTTAGCAGTGAATAGTTGAACAGATAGAGTTCCACAGGCAGTCTCAGTGCGCACAGCCATAAGCTCGGATCGATGCGTCGCAGAAACAGTGAAGTTGAAGCGATTGCAATTCAATTTGAAGGCAGTAGCGAGGTACCGATAGTGATGAGACGGCGTTGAATGACTCCAAGCATTTGATCCAGGCTAGATGTATTCCCTGTGGCACAGATTCATCCCATTGCAGCCCTGCCAACCACAATTCTTGAAGAAGGATTTTAGCGACAATAACAAGTGGCGAAAGTAGACCCAGGGGATCGAAAAGAGATGATGCGACTGACAAGATGGTTCTTTTGGTGATGACGTTCTTGGGCGTGAAGTCGAAGAGTAGCATATCGGTGGGCTGATTCCAGGTGACTTCAAGTGCGCTAGTTACTCCGTCTTCGTGAGTGCAAAAATGTTTGTTGGCGCTGGTCTCGACGAACTCGGGATGATTTGAATGCCAGTTGGTCAACGGAAGCAGCAGCGCAGCAGCAGAAAGACTAAGTCATCTTGGATCGTCGGACCAACAAGCAATATGTCATTCAGCGAAGTTTGATTCGAGGTACGGCAGGAGGCATCGAAAACCACTCTCAACTGTGTTGTCTCATTACTTGGCTTTAGTACGTAATGGCGAGGTATGTAGTAGTGAGGTTCATCTGGAATTCATCTGAGTTGATTTTAGGTAGAGCTCTTTACAAATTTGGTGTTCAGGCTTTGGTTTTTGGCTTGGTGCGTTGATTGCTTCGAGTTGCCAAATGTGCCTAAGATTGTTGTCAATGGATACAATGCTTTGTGCGAAGCAAATGGCCGACTCTGTTGGACATTGTGGATTGTGTTTCCCTGTGACTATCTATCCGAATAGAGTCTTCTGATAGGCAACATGAGGTGTGACACAGAGTTCCAGTAAGATTTAGAAGGGCGAAATTCGTGATTTGATCGAAGTGGTAGAGCAAAACTTAATGTCTGTGTGCGATTGGCCAATGCTGCGAATATGGATATTGTGTCTGCCCTGTCGCAAGCGTAGTTTTTGAGCAAAGGAATCTGTAACAAAGTTCACATGTGAACACGAATTGAGAAATGCTCTGCCAAGCCTGAAGGACCCTGCTGCGTCCTTGACCAGGACCATGGCAGTTGCCAAAATAATCTGGGTCCCCTGGAGGGTGTCGACTTGCGCGTGAGCGTACGAAGCTGCTTCAAAATGATGGGGTGATTTAGCCGTATGCTGTGGTTCCGCGGCTTGAGGAGTGTGATTGTTATGCAACAGAGTCTGATGAGAGAGGTTACAATTACGACAGCGATTTTTTGATAAGCATTTTGAAATCTGATGGCCCTTGGAGAGACAGTTAATGGAGAGTTTGTATTGTTTTACCACATCAAACCGCTGACAAGGGTCCATTGTTCTAAACTGATCACACGCCATTAGTTTCTGATCAGGTTTTGAGCAAAGCGCGCACGACACATGAATAAGGGCAAAGGATGAGTTGTGACGACTCGTAGGAGAGTGATTGCGTTTGGAATTATCTGGCCTGAAGTTCTGGTTCGGGGTCGGGCCATTTGAGATTAGAAACTGGCAATGCCGCTCGAGTACACCTACACATTGATTCCAAGACGGCAAGCTTGCATAGTCCAATGATTCATTCCACTTGCTTCGAGTTTGTTGGTCACACTTATCCATGACTATGTAGATCAACATTGCTTCTGATATTTCAGCTTGAGAGCCTAGTGAGGATAATGAGCTGTACAGGGAGGAAGCATTGTCGATCAAGCTACGTAGTTGTTGCGCGTTTGAAGGGCTGGCTGGTTGCAACTTCAAAATTGTCGCAATTGTTTCCGCAAAAATAAGTGCTGGTTTGTCGTAACGAGATCGCAGCTTATCTTGGGCCTTTGAATAATTTTCACCTGTGACTGGGAATGCCTTAATTGCTTCCAACGCAGAGCCCCGTAAACAATTGAGGAGATGTTTTAATTTCTCAATGTTTGACAGATTTTCATTGTTGATCAATTGAAGAAACGACGTGATAAAGTTCTTGTAGTTTGTGTGGTTGCCATCGAATGTGGGTAACGCTAGTCTTGGCAGCCTCGATGGTTGGATTGACATAACAGTGTTTTCAAGATCTGTGCAGTTTAAGTCTTCGCCGAGGAGTTGTTTGATGGCCAGTTTTATGCTCACGTAGGTGTCTTCTAGCTCTGAGCGTCCATTGTCTGCAGGCTCCAGCGATTCGATCTCTGATTGCACAGTTAATGCCTGCTTAAAGTAAGACTCCAAGATCCCCAAGCGGCATTGAAGTTCAGCGGATGATATTTTCGACCCTTCGTTCAGTTGGCCGTCAACAATGGTTTGGATGGTTAAACTGAGTGCAAAGTTTTACCAGCAGCGAGGAAGCAGCGACGGCAGCGATTTCGGCGTTGATGAGAAGCAGCAGCTAACCGTTAATCCAGCTATGCTGAGTACACGTATGCGTGTGTGTGTGTGTGCAATACTGCAAGCGAATGTTAGCGAAAAGGGAGACGGCAACGGGCTCAACGATTATGAGAGCAGCGGCTGGCCGGTCCACGAACGATACAAAAAATAGCGATTGGGCGAATGGCGACGGTGCTCTGACTTGGGCAGAGGCAGCGGCCTTAGCGAGAATGCGGCTACTCACAGGCTTGTGCAGTAGTGACGAAAGCGATGAGTATGAGTTCTGCCAGCAAAGAACAGATTAAGACAGCAATTACTGTGAATCCACGTGGCGGAGGCAACAGCAACTTCTCTGGTAGCCGACGATGGCAAAGCGCGGCAGAGATAAACGACTGCGAATGCGACAAATGAGCAACAATGCACTCTTTCCGTTGATCTCGGAGGTTTGTGTGTATGTCTTAGAGTGCCGTTGGCTTTATGTATCGTCGATTGGCGATTCAAAACACAAGTTTGACGATAAAAACGCTGCCCCACGTTGGGCTCCAAAATGTTGTATCACAAAGCGTTTTTTGTGAATGCATAAAACTTCAGGCTTGGGCGGTGTTTAATTAATCAATCAAATGGTTCTCAAATTGCCGATAAATAAAACGCACGTCCGATCTTCGTTGTCATAACTTCAAGACTGACTTTAATTAACATAATCTGTAGAGCAAAGGGCTAACTTAACATTTTAAGAATTCAATGAGTAGCTAACATTGGTTGAGAGTTGCAAAAAAAAATTACAGGTCCATTGTTAATTCTTAAATTTGAGGCGTGCGCAACGGCGGCGGCCGTTTTAGCTCGTTAGGCTATTTCCCACTGTTAAAGCCATTCGTCTGAATGGCTACTTATACTTTTTGCTGCTGTGGTTGAGATGACCTGAATTGTGCTCACTTCAAAAACTTTAGTAACACTTGTTCTCAAAAATGTGAGAGAACATTCCGTTCCCATTTTGAGATGATGAAATCTTATTTTCTGAACACAACTTTTCTTTATGTGTACAAGTGAGTAACAGCTTATAAAAATTTAAAAAAAATTAATTTTTCTTGAAACTCAAAGACAAACTGAAGTCTAAACAATTAAATTTTTATAGAAAATTAAATGTCACATACACTTCCAGGAGGCGCTACCAACGCTCGCGCGGAACCCCAGACTTCGGTGTATGGCAAGCTATCTACCACAGCTGCAGGCAAACACCAAAAGCGGCCATCAAAGAGCAAGCGCAAGTGCTTCCTTGAACTTTTCGACTCAACCGAGATTGACCAGTGGAGCAGCAATACAACATGGTCGTAAAAAACTCTTCGTAACTCACTGGTATAGAGTGCGCCATTACTGCAGCCGGTGACCTTTCCCAGAACCAGAATGGGTTCCCAAAGGCAAGGTCCACTGTCGAAGCCATCTACAAGGTTGTGCCGCACAGCCGCGAGCGCGATAGAGGGCACCCGATAGAGCAACGGCGCGAAGGAATACTACCTAGTGGTGACACTAGACATCCGTAACTCCTTTAACTCGGCAAGCTGAAGCTGTATCCTGGGGGCCCCCACAAACTTCAGTGTCCCCATATACCTAATCCATATCCGCAGCTACTTCAGCAACAGGGTGCTGAAGTATGATACCAGTGTACGCACGGAGACGTACGACGTAACCGGAGGTGTTCCGCAAGGATCAGTGCTTGGTCTATTACTGTGAAAAAACACTTACGATGGCGATGACGTTACTGTGGTAGTAGTGGCAAAGCAGCTAAAGCAGGCGGAGTCGCTCTGCAACCAAGCTGTCCTGATCAGCAGCCGGAAGAAGGAGGAGCCGGCACAAATGACCTCAGCATAAAAGACCTAATTAGTTACAGAGTTCTTTTATTCATGCACAAAATAGTCCATAGACAAAACCCAGACTACCTGTATGATATGTTAGGCTTCACCTCATCCAGGAGAAACAACAATCTGGTTTGCGTGAGAAACCGGCTGGCATGTTCCGATAATCACTTTTTTGTTAACGCTGTTCGACTTTGGAACCAACTACCACACAATCTTAAAACTATCAGAGGCGCACAAACTTTTAGCAATAATGTTAAAGCACATCTTCAGAGAGCGGTCTAGACAGACAAAACTAGATAAATATATGAATTATACCTACCAAATGAACGTGTCTCTAAAGTCTCTCCATGCCTGCGGTGGCATAACCGTTTGTTAATAATGGTGACCAAAGCCTAAGCTGTATGAGCCTAAACATTAAATGGTTTCATTACAACAACTAAAACCCCTGTTTGAATGCAATTATGCAAACAAACTTTTTGGTCACCATTATTAACAGCGGGGAGAGTATCTCTCACACTAATAAAGGCAAGACCAGGGGGACACACACACACAAAGGCGACTGTCTGTTTCTGCGCTGCCTCTCGATGTTTTTGCGCGCATACTGCTTTTTGATTCCCAAACGGTTATGCCACCGCAGGCATGGAGAGACTTTAGAGAAACGATCAGTTGGTAGGCATTGATCGCTGATGATAGAGGGTGGTTCCTCTTGAAACAGCTGTACGATCTACCAGCCTCCTTTGTGGTGTTGTGTCCCCGTTTAAATTATGCGAAAGCATTAACATGACCTCGAGCCGGCTAAAAACTACAGGTTTACTCAGTAGAGAGGTCACAAAAACCAGTCACATATATGAACTATATTAATTAAGTATCAAAATATAACAAAAAAACAAACAAACATTTCGTCAAATTCAAACATTCCAATTTAAAACAGTAATTGTAATTTAAAGTTCAGACAAATGACAATCAACTTGTGTGACTAGTGCAGTAAGATAGGTTTATAAAACTTGTAGCACTAGGATGAAATAATAATAAAACTCTAAACTCTAAATTATTGTAGGTAATGAAGTGATCACCGCAAAGAGAGCGCTGAAATACCCGGGGGCTATGCTCGATACCAGGCTCAGCTTCCAAGAGGACTTAGCGCTCTCTAGAATAATGATGAATACTCGGGGCCCAAAGCAAAGCTCACCAGCTGTATTCACCAGTGTTGTTAATGGGTTATATGGGTCGGCCGATTTTCAATAATCTTTTTTTTAATACAAACGAGAAAGCTAAGCTAACTTCGACTGTGCCGAAGTTTTTATACCCTTGCAAATGCTTGCTTAAATATTTTCAAAAAATACTCTTTGTTAGCGGAGACCTTAGTTAAGTTAGGAATTAAAGTTAGGAAATGAAATGAAATGAAATTAAATGAATTGAAATGAAGCAGTAGCGTGTAATGTAGCCCTAAGGTAGAATAGTGGGAGGAGAAACCAGAGAGAACGACGCCGCAATTGGCGCGCTCGAAAAGGAGATCGGGCTTAAGGTCGCTGGCTTCTTCTCTCGTTGGTCAGTGGTCATTGGAGTTAATTCGAAAGCGCTCGCATTCACAGAATAAAAGTTGAACTTAATTTAATTAAATTGTTAATAACGAAACTAAGGTACCAACAACTGTCCACAAACACAAAACACATTAAAAAACCAAGATTTATAAAACTATTGTAAGTCATTTTTCATGGCGCCCAAGCAGGGACTTAAGTTGTTGGTTTCTGTTCATTAAAAAAAACATTTTTGTTGCATTTAATTTGTGGCTCAGTGCAGTGAGCAATAGTTAAAACTTTGTGCCGGAATAAAAAAGACAAACAAAAAAATATCCGTCTTAAACGCGAGCGGGTCGGTGAATAAAACACACATATTAAAAACAATTGCTGCTGTGGATTTGCTACCCAACTTGTCTTGCTGTTGAATCTGCGCCTTTTACTAAAATTTGCTGAAGCGAAAATCGCCGTGGGAATTCTAGAGGATGGCCAAAGAAGTTCCACAGTCAAGGAAAGTCAGTTCTGGCAGTTCTGCCCATCAGGTATTTAGTGCAAACGTTGAAAGCCAGATTTAAGATTACTTGTGGTTAACCTTTGGCCCACCTTTCAACCTTTGGCACATACCAAAACGGTAGATAGTTGAGCATTTTTTAAATTTAACACATACATATGCATGCTCATTGCTAATACACATATAGTACATACATCAACAAGTGAAGCGCCTCTGATTTGAACAAAATTAAAGTAAAATTTCCACCATACATCCATCCATAAAAGTCGTGCTTTTAATTAATCATATACATTCGTAATTGGTGTTGCAATTGGCTAATTTATTTCCAAATTGCAATTGTTCATCGAAATTGTCAAATCAACCCCCACTCTCATTGTCATCCATCAGCTGTGCATCAGCCTATATACATACGTACATATATTTAGTTATATTCCCTTCTTACTTATGTTTACTTCATCTACCTCCAAATTCGAAAATCCCGTTGCTATATTTCGAACTCTCTCTCAATTTCTGCCGCCAAATCTAAGTCGCATACATACATACACACGCAAATGCCGCTAATTTTGAGTGGCCGGTATAAGCACAGCTGCACACACCCATACACTTATAGGCGCATCATTTTCGGGCGTCTTCTTTGTCGCTTTTCGTTTACTGCAACTGAATAGCTTTGCTCTGGTCATTTGAGTGTGCTCCCCTACACTGTTGGATCGGGTATATTTATTTTTAGTTTCGTTTGCTGCCTGATTATTTTTTCGCTTCGCACTTAGCTCAATTGATAAGTTAATTCAAAATGAGCAAAGATTCACTCGAAGATCTCCGTAGGAAGCGTGATGTATGTTTTAATTCAATCAGTCGTATGCATCGTCTTATTTCGGATGGGTCAATGTCGTTACTTCCCTCAGAGTTAGAGTGTCGCTGGGAGATTCTCAGCACACATATTGAAAATGCGACTACTTATCAGAGTAAAATTGAAGCGAAGGATCATGAAGATGTATTTCGGGGAGAATTGGAAGAAATGTGTATTATAACAAGGGGCAAGCTTAAAGTGGCTTTGGAAAAGACACGAAGACATAGTATGGATCATTCCCTAATCCAATCCAATCCTGTGCAACAGCCGCCTCGTTGTCGATTGCCCACCGTCTCTCTTCCAACATTCAGCGGAAAACATTCCGAATTTAAAAATTTTATGAGTTTGTTTGAAACCTTTGTTCACAATGGACAATTCTATACACGACATTGAAAAATTCAATCACCTTATTTCATGTCTGTCTGGTGACGCTTTAGGCACAGTCCGAGCCTTCCAAGTTACGGAAGCCAATTATGCCAAGGCATTAGCAAGCCTAAAGCGGGTGTATGATAATGATTGTCTTATATTTTTAGACAACATATCAACATTATTTAATTTGCCTAAAATGGGACAACCATCAGGCACAGCCTTGAGAACATTAATTGATACAGCTTCTGCCACATATGATTCGCTTCTGTCTCTGGGTGACGACCAGAAAATCACAAATGCCATATTGATTCATTTGGTTATGGGAAAGGTCGATTCAGTTACAAAAAGAAAATGGGAAGAGCAGTTAGACTATACGAAACTCCCTCTGTGGAGCGAATGTGAAACTGCGCTAAATCGACGTTACCAACATATCGTTGCAGAAGAATCAAGCAAACCAAAGACTTCTAAAGCTCAATCCAATCAAGTTCAAAAGAAAACTCCAAATAGAAATAATTATTCGTTTGTAGTAGCTAGCAATGAACATAATTCAAATCTCTGCTTGTTTTGCAACTCCTCCGATCATTATATTGAAAAGTGTCCGTCCTTCGCAGCTATTTCCGTTCAGCAGAGATTCGATTTTGTTAAAAAGGCTCCGCTGTGCATAAATTGTTTGCGCCGCGGCCATACTGTAGCTCGTTGCAACGCTCGAAAGTGTAGCGTGTGCAAACGTTCGCACCCCATGTTGCTGCATATATATTCAGCTAGTTCGAACCTTGCTTTACCACCTCCTCAGCCATCCACCAGCGGGTGGAGGATACCCAAAAATCTACAGATGGCAGATCCGCTCTTCAAAAAACCACAAAAAATTTATATGTTGATTGGTCCAGAAACCTTCTTCGAACTATTGTCAGTAGGTCAGATAAAACAGGGCCCTGAATCACCTACACTTCAGAAAACAGTTCTCGGCTGGATCGTGTCCGGAAAATATACTTCAAAATCGTCAATGATATTAGAACAAGTCTCGAATTTAAATTGTCAGGAAGAATGTTTGCAATCTATTGATAAGACCATGTCAAAATTTTGGTCGATTGAAGATTTGCCAAAAACATTGAAAGCTTGTACCCCTGAACTGCAAAATTGTGAAGATCATTTTATGGGAAATACAAAAATATTGTCATCAGGTCGGTTTGAGGTTCGCCTCCCATTCAAATCTGATCCTAAAAAACTTGGCTCATCAAACGAAGTAGCGAAACGTCGTTTCTTGTCGCTAGAAAGAAAATTGTCAAAAGATGAAAACTTAAGACAAATGTATCTGGAATTTATGAATGAATATGCATCAATGGGTCACATGTCGCCAACCGACAATAGAATTCCAGATACACCACACTATTTCATTCCGCATCAGTGTGTTCTTCGACCTGAAAGCTCATCTACTCAATTACTGGCTGTTTTTGATGCGTCTAGTCGTATATCCACTCAGATTGCGTTGAATGACACTTTGATGGTTGGCCCAACCATTCAAGAGGAGCTTTATTCTACACTGCTTCGTTTTCGTTTACACAAATATGCCCTAGTGGCTGATATAAAGAAAATGTACCGTCAGGTGATGGTTAACAAAGCAGATAGAAACTTTCAGCTCATAGTGTGGAGAAGAGATCCGTCTGAGTCCCTGCAGATCTTCAGATTAGACACCGTTACTTATGGTACAGCACCTGCTCCGTTTTTGGCAGTACGATGTTTAATAAGGCTGAGCGAAATGGTAGAATCATCGCATCCAGCAGCCGCTGAAGTCATTCGCAAACATTTTTATGTCGATGACATGCTAACCGGTGCAAGTTGCATTAGCGAACTTCAACACATTCGAGAAGAAGTTGCAAAAGTGCTATTAATGGCCGGGTTCGAATTAGCAAAATGGTTTTCAAACTGTACAGAGCTATCTGCGTCCGAAGACACAGCGATACCTCTTGCTAAGGTTGACTCAGACGCAACTAAAACTCTCGGGGTTATGTGGTTTCCAAGGGAAGATGTATTTCAGTTTAGGCTGGATGCCTCAGGTCTTGATCTCAGAGCGACTAAAAGAAACATTTTATCAGTGACTGCTCGTCTGTTCGATCCCCTTGGTCTTTTGGGTCCTCTCCTCATAAAGGCAAAGATACTCCTTCAAGAGTTATGACTGCGGAAATTAGACTGGGACGAATCCATTCCAATGCAGCTTGAAACAGTATGGGACACCTTCAAAGTGGGCTTGCAATATGTGCAAAATATCAAGGTTCCAAGATACGTCCATACCGATCAACAGTCACCGATAGAAATTCATGGATTTGCCGACGCCTCAAGGCGAGCGTATGGCGCTTGTATCTATGTACGCACTCGTAATGCAGAAGGTTTAAAAGTCTCCTTATTGACCGCCAAATCAAAAGTAGCGCCCCTCAAGACGCAAACATTGCCGCGCCTTGAGTTGAGTGCAGCTCATCTTCTCGCAGATTTATATTATCGTATTAGAAAAGTTTTGAACCTACCCATTGAAAAGGTCGTTCTTTGGACAGATTCAGAAATTACTCTGCACTGGATAAAGTCACACCCTTCGTCGCTATCTGTTTTCGTTTCGCATTGGGTAGCTGAGATCCAACAGTGGTCAGAGGAAGCGTCTTGGAGACATGTCCCAACGAATATGAATCCAGCAGACATTATTTCTCGTGGTTGTACCGGCGAAGAGTTATCAAGCTCCATGTGGTTCATTGGACCACAATTTTTAATGGAACCAGAAAATTGCTGGCCCGTAAATCGTCACTTTGAGCTTCCTGACCATTTAGCTACCTTAGAAGTCCGGAAAAGCGCTCTTGCTTTAGTGGCGGAGCCAGAAACCAATACTTTGTAAGAAGTGGTAGATCGATGTTCATCGCATGTGCGTTTGCTCAGAGTATTTGTTTGGGTGTTCCGATTCATCAGAAGGGCCAACCGATTTAATGTGCCTTCTGATACGATAATTCAGCCAAGTGAGTTGAACTTTGCATTCAACAAGATTGTCGAACTTATACAGATTCAAGAATTCTGTGAGGAAATTTCAAAGTTAAGAAAGAAGTCAATTCTTAGCCCTAATCTTCAGCGCTTGAGTCCCTTTTTGGAAGAATATAAAGAAGACTGGTGTTCGTTTTCGATATTGAGAGTGGGGGCAGGTTGTTGAATGCTCCTATCCCGTATGAAGCCAAATTTCCGTTGTTGCTTTCGAAAAGCTCGCAGTTTATAAAGGCATACGTGTCGCATTTGCACTCGACGAATTGTCATGCTGGCCCTCGAGCTCTAGTAGGATTCGTAAGAGAGCGTATATGGGTTGTGAATGCGAAAGCATTATGTTCAAGAACAGTGCGTTCGTGCATCTCTTGCTTCAGATGCAAACCCATATTGCTGAAGCAGATAATGGGCAATCTTCCAGCAGACCGACTACGAGCTCTCCGCCCATTTACAATTTGTGGCGTCGACTTTTGTGGCCTGATTAGCACAACGTTTCGCATCCGTGGTAAGCCACCGTACAAATCGTACGTGGCTCTATTTGTTTGTTTTGGATCAAAAGCGGTTCACTTGGAATTAGTATCTGACTTAACCACTGATGCATTTCTTTTGGCTTTTCAAAGGTTCGTCGGACGTCGAGGAATTCCCCAGCGCGTGTACTGCGACAACGCGACGAACTTCGTCGGAGCAGATCGCCAAATGGAAGACTTCCGAGCGCAGTGGGACAAGGAGGCCGACGACGTACGCACATTCGCATCAAAAAAAGGATGCGAGTTTGCGTACATACCTCCCAGAGCTCCTCACTTCGGCGGGTTATGAGAGGCAGGTGTCAAGTCTGCAAAGAGCCTGTTCCTACGGACGGTGGGCAACGCTCTCCTGACCGCCGAAGAACTCAACACGCTACTGGTCAACGTGGAGGCCGTCCTCAATTCGAGGCCAATCGGAGCGCAGAGTCCTGATCCCAACGACGAGGAAGCGCTCACACCAGCACATCTGCTGAGAGGCGGGACTATGCTGGCTCCACCAGCACCACCACCACCGGACCAGGTCAGCAAAACTTGCTTGAGGCGATGGCGCAGTGTCTCGTCTCTCAAGCACAGGTTTTGGGAGCGATGGTCCCGGGAGTACATCTCCAGCCTGCATGTACGGGCCAAATGGTTCAAGGAGGAACCCAATGTCGCCGTGGGAGCACTCGTCGTGGCCGCCGAGGAAAACGTGCCGCCGCAGCAGTGGGTCGTGGGCAGAGTGATAGCCACCCACGCCGGCACGGACGGGAAGGTCAGAGTGGCCGATCTTAAGACCAATAATGGGACCTACAAACGATCTATTCATCGCCTGGCTTCGCTGCCAATTTGTTGAAGGACGATGTCCCTTCAAAGGGGCCGGTGTTAGCGGAGACCTTAGTTAAGCTAGGAATTAAAGTTAGGAAATGAAATGAAATGAAATTAAATGAATTGTAATGAAGCAGTAGCGTGTAATGTAGCCCTAAGGTAGAATAGTGGGAGGAGAAACCAGAGAGAACGACGCCGCAATTGGCGCGCTCGAAAAGGAGATCGGGCTTAAGGTCGCTGGCTTCTTCTCTCGTTGGTCAGTGGTCATTGGAGTTAATTCGAAAGCGCACGCATTCACAGAATTAAAGTTGAACTTAATTTAATTAAATTGTTAATAACGAAACTAAGGTACCAACAACTGTCCACAAACACAAAACACATTAAAAAACCAAGATTTATAAAACTATTGTAAATCATTTTTCACTCTTTTTACCATTTTCCGACCGATCGTTCGTATGGAAGCTTGGCCAAAAAATTATGTGAAAGCATGTAAAACAAACAAGTACAAAATCGCAGGATGCTACCATTAAAAACAAAAAAGTTTTTCTAACTAAGACCATTTTTCACACCTATCTTTTGTATGGCAGCTATACCATAGAGTTGTCCGATTTTGATAAAACTTGATAGAATTATAAAAAATCATAGAAAACCTACGATTACAAAGTTTGGAGACGTTTCCATTGAAAAGATAAAAGTTTTCTCACTAAAACTAGTTTTCTGACCGATTGTTCCTATGGGAGCTATGAGATATAGTCATCCGATACGGGCGGTTTAGACATATTAGTAGTGTGCGGCAAAAAGAAGACTCTGTGCAAAATATCAGCTCGATAGCTTTAAAACTGAGAGACTAGCTCGCGTAGAAACAGACAGACAGACGGACAAAGCTCAATCGACTCAGCTCGTGATCAAGAATATATAGTATATAGTTTATGGGGTCGGAAATAAATAATTCTGAAATTTATGAAGAAAAATATTAAAAACTCTGCCGTTGAGACGTCATTTCCGACGAGTAGTCGGGAAAAAGATGCGTCCGCGTTGACAGCATAACTCCTAGCAGGATCGTCTGATGTGAAAACAAAAAAAAATGAAAAATTTAATTTTTGGAAGATGTTTTTACGAAAAAAAGTTAAATTTGCTTAAAGTTTCGGTGCTTTGTTTTTTTAAATTCTTGAAATTGAAAAAAAAAATTCTTCTTCCAAGTCCATGTAAATTAAATCTTAATGACCTGTTTTTTCCACATCGATGGAGTAGTTCTCGAGAATTCTTGACAGCCGACTTTGAAAACAAAGTTTTGAGAAAAGTCGATTAAAGCTTTCAGTGACAATAAAACAGGAATTCATTTTTTTTCTAACTTACATTGAGTAATCGATTCCTGGACCATAAAGTAAAGCTGCAGCTGCAATGACCAGAGCATCCTTTTGTTCTTGTCTATGACGAATCCTAGCTTCACGAGTCTCGCTTGCATATTTTATCTCGGCGGCGCAGATACGGTTTTCGTAATCTTCGCGAGCATATTCATATGTTTGCAAATAGGGAAATATTTTTTATTGGTTCGTTTTGATTCACTTACTAAGGATATGCATTAAGCTTGCCACAGTTTTTATTTTTTATTTAGAATGATTAATTGCACAGCTATATTTTAAAAATAAATTTAATCATTATTTTTTGAGTTATTGAATAAAAATCAAAAACAATCATTAAAGTTATATTTTTATAACAGAATGAATACAGTCCCTGGTTTCAACTTTTAGTTTTTAAAAAAGAGATTTTAACTGGGTATTCACAAAAAATTCACAAAAAAGTGAATTTTGTCGTGCGAAGGAAGGAAGGAATTCATAGTGCACCACACCACGAAAATCGAAAAAAACTGTCATCATGACCTTAATTTTTGAACGACTTTGACGTGCTCTTTTCGGTCTGGCCTCGTCTTTAGTGCGATCGTAAGCATAAATCCAAGTCTCATCTCCCGTAATCATGCATTTGAGCTTGTTCTGATAGTCAGAAAGCATTGATTAACACACATCAACGCGATGACTTTTTTGCAAGAAATTGAGAACTTTCGGTACCAAACGAGATTTGACTTTTCGTAGGCCAAATGGTCTTTCAAAATGGTTTTCACAGATCCTTCTGACATTCCGATCATATCAGTAAGGTCTCTAACAGTCAACCGACGATTTTTGCGCACTAATTCCTCCACTTCATTGACGTGTTGGTCATCTGTTGACGTCGATGGTCGTCCGGAGCGCTCCAAGTCATCCACACGATCTCGACCCTCTTTGAAGTCTTTGTACCACTTATAAATATTTTTTTGTGACATGGTAGAATCACCAAAGGCCTTCCGCAACATCCTCAACGTTTCCGCAGCCGAAATTTCATTCCGCAAACAAAATTTGATGGCACTTCTCTGCTCAATTAAATCAGACATTGTAAAAATCGAAAAATGCACTCTTGGTCGTTTGGAAAACACAAGCGTAAATATATTACTGATAATGACATTCACATGAAATTTGGCCCAGATGTCATCAACAGTCCTGCCAACTCAAGAAAAAAAGAACTAGCCGGAATTGTTAGGCCCGCGAAGTTTAAATTGAAAATCCTTACTTTTTGCCCACATACTTGGCTATCAAAATCGATTAAATGTGCGCTTAATGATACTAATTTGACTACCAGCTGCTAACCAGCTATTCCAGCTATACCAAATCGCAAGGTCTGTGGTCGAAGCGGTTGTTTTTATATTGATGAGAGGCTTAGCGGCCGCACCTTAATAGCCTATCTCCACCCTCGACATGCCAACGCCAGACTCTGCCGACCGAGAATGAGTACTCTCCTCTTTTCCCTCGAAAAATGGATGGGATCTACCGGCTCACTCCAAAAGCAGATCTGGAAGTTGGTTTTCAATGTCGTCTGACAGAAACGTGGCCAGCCAGTAGTTCCCGAAGCCAGTGGCCCTTGACTGGGTTAATCCTCCACACACGGATTCGCCCACTGTGCCTCAACTGCTCGAAGATAGCGCCGCGGCCTCGCGGTAGCTTAAGAAGTAGGCCTCGAAGTGGCACTGGGTCAGCTGCGCTCAACTAGAATTCGGGAAAGGTGAAAAGCCACGGAATTGGGTTTACCGCCCCACGAACTCTCACCTTCTTAATCAGCAAACAATCGGCAAATAATCAGGAAGTGTGGATCGACTGTACACTAGTCGGAATGAATCGCCCTTGAAGAGGCTGTACCTTAGTCTTCACGTTTTGCATCTGCTCACTGTGGAATTGCCCGCCAAAGTGAAGCCACGAGTCAGCCAGCACGCAAATGAGTATCAAACGGTGAACATGCCGGTGAAGAAGAATTTGCCAGCAGCACTAACAGCGACAAAGATTATGCGTTTACGACCCAATATGATAGAGAGCGAAAGAGACGAATATATATAAGTTAATAACGAATATCAATCTCAGCACAAGAACAACAAACATTGCAACAAATATCCAAATTGCCAAACAAAACTACAATGTCAGCACACGCGCGGCCAAAACTGCTGATCTGACCAGCGGCCCGAATTCAATATCAACACATCCGCAGCCAATACCGCTGAACCAGCGGTTGCAACATTCTTAAGCCAATGGACTGTGTAACTTAACACCAGCCCCAACGACGCAGCCGCCGCCAACGTCACCGCCGCAGCCGTCGCCGCAGCCGCCGCCACAGCCGCCGCCACAGCCAACTTTAGGGCAAGCATAGGGTACTTTAATTCAGTCTAAAAAGAGAATTGAATAAAGCCAGCTGAACCTTCAGCGCATTTCCGAACTATATTTTGTCTTTGTAATTTCCGCGATAACGGAGATTAACTGGTGCCCAAGCAGGGACCAACGCACGCGATCAACAGGACAAAACGATCCTACGTCGCGAGTGAACAATAGGACAACACGATCCTAAGTTTCGCGTTGGTTATTTTCGACAGAACCGGAGGACTCCAACTGTTTAATTATTGTTGCCGGCAAATCAAACCCAGGCGGGGTTAATACAAAAATTTTCACTTCGCCCATTGGTGGACCATAATCCTAAAAGGTCCGTCCCTAGGATACTCTTTGTGTGTGCTGGTCGCAGGATCCCCAGTAGGGATTATAATTCCAAAAAGGCAGAAATCCGGACAGCCAGAAGAGATGGCCACATCAGTTTTATTAATGTAAGTTAATATTAAGTGAAAAACGAAAACCAAAACAAAGCCAAACCAAATTCAAACGCAAACTGAGCCAAATGAATAAAACCAAAAATTAATAAAAAAATTAATCCACAAACAACTAATAAAGTTTTGCAAAGTGAGTGAGTGCAAAGAAATATAAATTCATCAAATAACATAAATAAGAAATAATAAATTACTACGTCATCACTGGTATCCGCAAGGACAGACAGTATAAAAATTCCAATTTTGCGATTCCCAACACCAGGGACCCTCCAAAATAGAAGGAGAAAACCAGACTCTGGTTTTAAATCAAAAGAAAATTTACAAGTTTATCGAACAAAAAAAATTTTAAAGAAAAAAAAAACACAAGCTTCTCTTTTTTTACTGCCAATAAACAAACCTTTGCAAAGTTTTATCAGTTAGTTACGGTGTCTTTTATTTAATAATTCCCATTATTTCAACTGAAAAGAAACACATATTGCTCTTCCTTTTATTTTAATTTGTCACAGTGGTACCAAACCTATTAATTTACTATTCGCTTTTATCTCGTCTCGTGAAGTTTACAAACTCAAAAGTTTATATAAATCATCTCGCTTTGAAAATCTGAAACTTTTATCTATTATAACAAATGACTGAACGAAACAACATACTTAGACCATCAGTGCTCGGCACGATTACAGAAGAAGACGAACGTAACAACCAACCAATGACCATGACACAAAGCGCGGAATTAATAAACCTGATTACGAACATAGTTACCGAGACGTTAAATCAGCAAGTGCCAGTTCTACTGAAAACTCTCGTTAACCCCCAGTCAGACTTTTTTAATACTGAGGACCAGACAATTAATCCTGAACTAACCCACAACTTATCAGACCTTGACAAAATACCTGACATAGTTAGGAGCTTAAGGGAATTCTCCGGAGACCCTTCGACTTTCAGTTCTTGGAAGAAGAGTGTCGAAAGAGTACTCCAAATATACGAACCTTTAAAAGGCACGCCGAGATATTTCGGTATTTTACATACCATCCGCGATAAAATAACGGGCCCTGCCGATGCCGCACTAGAATCATATAAGGTGTCATTAGACTGGGATATAATATCCAAATGTCTCACTCTGCATTTCGCAGACAAACGGGACCTTATGTCCCTAGAGTACCAGATGACTACTCTGGTGCAAGGCAACTTAACGGTAGAAGAATTCTACCAAGAAGTTTACAGGCACTTATCCCTCATCCTAAGCAAAGTCGGATGCATGGGACTAAATAAAGACGCAGAACAAATAGTTACCAAACTATACAGAGATAAAGCTCTCGACATGTTCGTGCGAGGCCTTAGAGGAGATTTGCCTCGGCTACTCGGAATGAAAGAACCATCCGACCTCCCTACGGCCCTACATCTTTGCCTTAAACTCGAAAACCAGGCCTATCGTACTAATTATGCCACGTCCAAGGGACAATCGGCAAATTTCCGGAATACAAACCCGAAACCCATTCCAGCTCAACGCTCTGCACAATATAGCGATAACTCACGTTTCCGCCAAGCTCCACCAGGTTTTCCAAAAACTTTTACACCTCAGCAACCAGTTGCTGCACCACGCCAATATTTTGTAAACTTCGGTCAGCAACCACCAACCGCTGCACCTCGCCAAAATAGCAACTTTGGTTACCAACAGATATCTGCGGCTCCACGCCAACCCAATCCTGGTTACTCGTACCAGCAACAGTACCAAGTGGGACCCCCTCGCCCCATGGCACCTAAGCCACAGCCACGTCCAGAACCAATGGAGGTAGACCCTAGCATCAGGACAAAAATGGTCAATTATATCAATAGGCCACAGTTTGAGAGCGGCAAAAGACCGCCAGGCCAAATGGCCCCCCCGGACAAGAGACAACGAAACTTTAACATTGAACTAAACGCAACTGCGGGTGAAAATAACGCGAATGACCCTACCATCGAACAGTACGACCAAAATATCGAATACCAAGAACAATCAAACGAGTACGAACAATCTTTGGACGAATACAGCGAACAAATAGACACCGTCGACACTGACGGCACATACCTCGACTATTCGGACTTACATTTTTTAGAATAGACACTTCCTCGCTCTCCTATTTTGAAGTAAAATTGAAGAGCGGAAAAATTATGAAAATTCTAGTGGACACAGGATCGAACAAGAATTATATTCAACCCCATTTGACCCCAAACCCAGTAAAAAACAAATGTCCTTTCAAAGCTAAAACTGTAACCGGAGAAATAGAAATTACTCACCATACGAAAACGCAACTATTCAGTATCACCGATACTACCATCACCTTCTTCCTACTACCGACACTAAAATCATTTGACGCCATATTAGGCAACGACAGTTTAAAAGAATTGGACGCAATCATCTTTGCCAAAAGAGGATTTATGATTATCAGAGATAGTCTGCGTATTCCAATCAAAGAGAAAAAAATGCAACTCATAAGCCACATAATCCCCAGGACAGAACACTTAAACGAATACCAAAAAATGCAACTAAAACACCTGATACACACCTACGCCGAACTATTCTCGAAACCTAACGAAAAACTAACTTACACGACCAGAGTTCAAGCCGAAATTCGCACCAATACGGATACCCCGGTGTATTCAAAATTCTACCAATACCCCATGTCCCTAAAGGACGAGGTAGATAAGCAAATAAAAGAAATGTTGGACGACGGAATCATCCGGCCGTCCCGGTCCCCACACAATGCACCAGTGTGGATTGTACCTAAAAAAAAAGGACGCCTCTCAGGAAAAAAAATACAGAACAGTTATGGACTACAGAAAAATTAACTTACACACTATTGCGGACAAATATCCAATACCCGAGATAAATGAAGTATTGGCCCAGTTGGGCAACAATAAAGTTTTCTCAGTAATCGACCTCAAAAGCGGGTTCCATCAAATTCCTCTCGAGGAATCTGACATGGAAAAGACCGCATTCTCTGTCAATAATGGCAAGTACGAGTTTACACGACTCCCATTTGGTCTCAAAAATGCGCCAGCAATATTCCAACGCGCGCTGGACGATATCCTTCACGAGCATATTGGTAAAATATGTTTCGTCTACGTAGATGATATCATTATCTTCAGTAAGGATAATGAATCACATGCCGAACACTTGGATCTCATTTTCCGAACTCTACGCGAAGCGAACATGAAGTGCCAACTCGACAAATGCGAGTTCTTCAAAAGAAAAGTAGAGTACTTGGGATTTGTCATATCCGATAAGGGAGTAGAAACTAACCCGAAAAAAGTCGAGGCTATCGCAAAGTTCCCACAACCAAAAACACTCAAAGACCTGAGATCATTTCTTGGCATGGCAAGCTATTATAGGCGATTTATAAAAGATTTCGCCAAACTCGCCAAGCCACTAACCTCAATGCTAAGAGGGGAAGATGGACGAGTTTCAAAAAACTCTTCCAAGAAAAAACCCATCACTCTTGACAACGAAGCAGTCGAAGCTTTCGAAAAAATCAAAAGCTCACTTATTTCAGAAGAAGTCATTCTCCAATTTCCGGACTTCAACAAAGAATTTCATCTCACGACTGACGCTTCTAATTTTGCCATTGGTGCCGTTTTGTCGCAAAACGATCACCCAATCACATTCCTCTCCAGAACGTTATCAAAAGCGGAACAAAATTACGCTAAAAACGAAAAGGAAATGCTTACAATAATTTGGGCATTAAAGTCCCTTAAAAATTATTTATATGGCAGAACCAAGGTTAAGATCTTCACCGATCATCAACCCTTAACCCATTCCCTCAGTAGTTGGAATGGGAATGCCAGAATAAAGAGGTGGAAAACACACCTCGAAGAGTATGATTATGAAATACTCTACAAACCTGGGAAAGCTAATATCGTGGCGGATGCCCTTTCAAGAATCCAACCACATGAACAAGTAGAACCCTCAAATGAGCTAAACTCATTAGCTTCTACGCAACACAGCGACGAAAGTTCGAGTCACGGACTTATTCCCAGTATAGAAGTACCAATCAACGTTTTCAGGAATCAAATATTCCTTCACAAGTCAGAATCAAACGACTACAAATTCTTCCTACCATTTCCGAAATTCCATAGACACGACATCTACCGAACAGACTATAAACCCGACGACTTACTGACAATACTAAAGGACTATCTAGACCCAGCCTTAATAAACGGCATCTATACGACAGAGGACATCATGGGACAAATACAGACACTGTACCCCGTACACTTCATTAACATCAAGATAAGATTTACTCAAATTAAAGTAGAAGACCTGTCAGGAGAAGATCGACAGGAGGAAGAAATACTGAAAATCCACAATAGAGCACATCGAAATGCTCTAGAAAACAAAAGGCAACTGTCTGAAAAATTTTATTTTCCTAAAATGAAGGAAAAGATAACCAGGCTGGTCAAGCAGTGTCAAACCTGCAAAGAAGAAAAATATGGCAGGCAGCCTACTAACCCTGAACTCAAGGAAACTCCAATTCCTCAGTATCCAGGGCATACCGTCCATATTGACATCTATTCCACAGAAAAAACCCTTGTCCTAACAGCCATAGGCAAGTTTTCCAAACTTGCCCAAACCAAAATAATTAAATCCAAAGCAATAGAAGATATTCGTAATCCTTTACACGATCTTCTATTCTATTTCGGAGTTCCAAAATTCGTTATCATGGATAACGAGAAATCCCTTAATTCAGCGTCAATAACTTTCATGATGAAAGACCAGCTGGGCATACAGATTTTCAAGGCACCGCCTTATAAAAGCTCAGTTAACGGACAAATAGAGAGGTTTCATTCTACACTCTCTGAAATCATGAGATGTTTGAAAAGAGAAAACAAACATCGAACATTCTCCGAATTATTAGATAGAAGTGTTTACGAGTACAACTCAACAATACATTCAGTGACAAAAAAACGACCCTTTGAAGTTTTTTTCGGTAGATCTTTGACCATCGACCCAGACCAATACGAAAAATCCAGACAGGACAACATAATAAAGCTTAAAAACAAACAAAACAGCGACTTAAAGAACCATAACAAAAACAGGAAAGACATACTGACTTACGCACCAGGACAAGAGATATTCGTGAAGGTCAACACCAGACTAGGATCCAAACTTTCTTCTAGATTTAGAAAAGAAACAGTAAAAATAGACAAAGGTACAACCATACTAACAATGTCCGGTAAAGTTGTTCACAAAAGCAACATTAAAAACGTCTAACATTAAAATTTTACAGATGGATTTTGAACTTGACGATAGCACATGCTTCCGTAAAAATTACGAACTACACAGACGCACAGACTCTCACGGTATTCAATGGACTCGGAAAAATACGGACTGGAACGACTAAAATAATACACGTAATAGACCTACAACAAGTACGTACAACGCTCGACAAACTTACATGGTACACAGAACGAGACTTGCAATCAAATAACTTTTACAACACCCTTCACCACGAAATAGAATTAGCAGACTCTACATTAAGAACAATTACGTCATCATTCAAAAAAAGAATTCCGAGGGCAATCAATATGTTAGGCACCGCATGGAAATATGTGGCAGGCAGCCCAGATCACGACGATCTGGTACTCTTAGAAACAAACATTAACGAACTTATCTCACAAAACAACAAACAGGTAATAATAAATACAGAACTCGAAAAAAGAATGAACAATTTAACAAAAGTAAGCAATCAGATCATAAACTCAATAAATAAAGACAGTTAACTTAGCGACGAAATAGCTATAAATTTTCAGAATCAGGTGAGACTAATTAAAGAAGAAATAGTGAACATAAAATATGCCATTCAATGGGCAAAAATAAACATTATAAACACATTTTTATTAGATGAAAGCGAATTAACTTTAATAAACGACCACTTTAAAAATTCTTTAACCCCTCTGAATTCAGTTGAAGAAATGATGGAATTTGCGGACGTATCAGTCCTCCACAATAAAACTACTTTACTTTACATAGTAAAGATACCAAATTTAAGTAAAGAAACCTTTAATAACCTGTTAGTCCGACCTATCATAAGAAACAATACCATTGTCAATATAGAATTTAACGAAATACTTAAAAACGAAAATAATGTTTTCGGAATCCAATCACCTTGTAAGTTTTTGGATAACTTAAAAATTTGCGATAAAACCAAAATTGTTAACATCAATAATAATAAGTGCCAGGGATGCAAACCACTCGAAAATAAGTACTGGTGCGGTTCAGTGGTTCGCAGAATTTCTGAACCGCCGGTTCGGTTCAGTACATGGTTTTTGGAGCTAACTGAACCGCGGTTTCGGTTCGGTTCAGTGGTTCACAAAGGCAAATAAAGAAATATAATTTCTGTAAAAATGTGACTATTCGAACACTTTTGAAATTTAATTATTCTAACCCACTTGAATATCTTTAAAATCTTTGGAAGAATGTGCATAGTTATTATGTCGGACTTTCAGAATTCGTCTATAAATTCCTATAGGAATGCTCTTCGAAAAGAGAGAATGTCAGCTAGAAAAGAATACGTTCCATGCATCTTACATAACCTATTAATCATATCATACGAAAACGAGAGCGTAAGTTAAAGTCGGCCCTGCCCGACTTCGAAATACCCGCTACTCAGTTCAATTAGTGTTTAATAACCTCATGCGACTCGGATAAGTATGCAAAATTTTTTATATATTTTTATATGAGATTGTAGATGTTGGCCAAATAGACTACACTGCAAAATCTGAGCTCGATATCTTAAAAATTGTGGGAGTTATTCAACATTTTTTATTGCGGGTGCGGGAGGGGGCGTGGCCAAAATTTGAAACAAACTTGATCTGCCTACAGACAATTCTAGCTTACATCTAAAATTTGGTTGCTCTAGCTCTTCTAGTCTCTGAGATCTAGGTGTTCATACGGACGGATGGACGGACGGACGGACGGACGGACAGACGGACATGGCTATATCGACTCGGCTGTTGATGCTGATGAAGAATACATATACTTTATGATATCGGAGATGCTTCCTTCTGCCTGTTACATACATTTGCACGACTTTAGTATACCCTTTTTTATACCCGTTACTCGTAGAGTAAAAAGGGTATACTAAAGTCGTGCAAATGTATGTAACAGGCAGAAGGAAGCATCTCCGATATCATAAAGTTACTCTACGAGTAACGAGTATAAAAACTCTGCTGTCTAAGATTGAATTAAGGTAAAGAAGATTGAATTGAAAATATTGTCTACTAGAGGAAAAAGACATATTGATGACAGGAATATTAAGCGATAGGCGGGCCATTGCAGAAGACTTACAGTATTACAAGTTGTAAAATTTGTGTCAAGTCATCCTATGTAGAGGATCGAACGATGTATAAAATTTATCTTCGATTCAAATCCCCAAATTAATCAAAAACATTGGGGAAAGCGATTCCAGTTAATACTTGTGGGAAAGCTGAACCGAACCGAACCGTTTTTTTTTTGTGGTTTTCGGTTCGGTTCAGCACTTCTGATAGGAAGCCAGTTCGGTTTGCGGTTCGGTTCATTAGCTGGAATATGCGGTTCGGTTCGGTTCAAAACCGGTTCGGTTCAGAACCGGTTTGCATCCCTGATAAGTGCTTAGCCAGGTTATTATCAGGAGAACACGCGCTGTGCGGCTTCAGTAATGCAGATCACATCCCTACCATCGAGGAAATTGGACCCGGCACAATTCTATTAAACAACTTTAATGGAACAATCGGCTACAACGGCTCCTACTGAACCTACTTAATCAATCTCTGGAACACATCGATTCTTATCAACGGAAAAGAAATAAGCAACATCGAAACCACAGTAATGCAACCAATTCCACCAACAATCCAAATAACTCCAACAGAGACTGAGCGCCTACGAATATTATCACTGGAAGCACTGGAGGCATTACACATCAATAACACTGAGCAACTTCAACTGCTACGATCTCACGCATCAGTAAACAGGATAACATTTACATCTTTATTCCTCACTTCGATAATATTGGCCTGCGTACTACAATTTATACGACGACAACACAAGAAAGTAATACTACAGCTAAACCCAACTGCAACACCTCCGGAAGAGGAAGAAAAACCAACCACTAGCTCCAATATAACCGCACGGATCCCCCAAATACCACAAATACCACAAATATCACAAATTCCACAACTACCACAATTCAACAACATCCCATACTTCTGAGGATCGCTTGAGGACAAGCTCAAATTAAAGGGGGAGGAGTTAATAACGAATATCAATCTCAGCACAAGAACAACAAACATTGCAACAAATATCCAAATTGCCAAACAAAACTACAATGTCAGCACACGCGCCGCCAAAACTGCTGATCTGACCAGCGGCCCGAATTCAATATCAACACATCCGCAGCCAATACCGCTGAACCAGCGGTTGCAACATTCTTAAGCCAATGAACTGTGTAACTTAACACCAGCCCCAACGACGCAGCCGCCGCCAACGTCACCGCCGCAGCCGTCGCCGCAGCCGCCGCCACAGCCGCCGCCACAGCCAACTTTAGGGCAAGCATAGGGTACTTTAATTCAGTCTAAAAAGAGAATTGAATAAAGCCAGCTGAACCTTCAGCGCATTTCCGAACTTTATTTTGTCTTTGTAATTTCCGCGATAACGGAGATTAACTTATACAACCGCCCAATTGTGTGTATGTGCGTGTAAGCTTGTTTTTCTGCTGCGACGAAACAAACAGGGTGATACAATTGTAGTGTTTGGGTGCCTTCCAGTTATTCTACCCAGTAGGTACCTGGACACTACAGAGCAGCCAGAAGCAATGCAAGAACTGCCAATGCATTCCGAAAAATTCACTGTTTGGTGTGGATGATGGGCCGGTGGCATACCGAAACGATACTGTGGAAGGAAATCGCAACCGTGCGATGTTTACAAACTTTTTTTTTGTCCAAAATGAAAGAGGTAGACTTGGCAGACATGTGGGTTCAACAAGACGGTGCCACATGAAGCACAGTGCGCGAAACAATGGCTCGATTGAGAGGCGTGTTCGGTGAACAGGTTTTTTCCACGTTTGGCGCCGGTCAATTGGACGCCTAGACGCCTTTAGGCTATTTTTTTGGGGCTATGTTAAGACTTAAGACTCTAGAGACAAGCCCGCAACAGTTGACGCACTGGAAGCCAATTTTGAAGAATTTATTCCTAACATACCTGCTGATGTGTTGGAGAGAGCATGCCAAAATTGGACCCAGCGTATGAACCATTTAAGGCGCAGCCGCGGTCAATGTTTACATGAAATCTTCTTTAAACATTATATTTTTTGAATCTTATGTATTTCTTTCAATTAAATCCGAAAGCTGCTAAAAAAAATTACCCTTTACATCCTGAACAAATCAAAGGGCATTGCCGGGTTTTAAGGGGAATCGGCCCCCGCTCCTATATTTATTTCAGTCAGACAGTAGTTTAACGATTTTTTCTTAACTTCTGGTACTAACCCTGGATTTTTAACTACGGTTTTCATCATTTCCATAACAAGCCGTGTTTGGGGCAACTAGCCATTAAAAAAATTTCAAAATTTTATGGAAAAAACTGGCATGTCGACGCTCTTCCAAAACATTTTATTATAGTGCTATCCGTTAGATACAAAATTCCTCGATATTTTTAACACCATTTATTTTAGACTTTTAGTCGAGGCTCCACTTTCGTTTTTTACATGTCAAACTGTCTTTGCTAAATACAGTTTGTGTAATTTTTTAGAGATTTTTAACTTGTGGAACGTGGTTAAAATTAATAAAAACTAAAAATTGGATGTTTTCTTCTAGCAAGCTACAAGAACAATTTAAAAACAGCAAATCTCATCGCACCCTTCCCCACCCTACACGACACAGCAATACATAACCAATTGTTCAACTAATTGAAGAATTCCAGCAGAATTGAGTTATTCACTTTTTGATGAGCATACACGATTTTTGTAAAGCTTATAAAAATCAATGAGTGTAAGAACATACTATATATCATCATGCTGTTGAGTGTTAAATAATCCATCAATATATGTAACGGCTACATATGCCTGTCACCTATATATCTGGCAAAAACTGACCTTTGAGTCTCATCACTGCGGTCGTACGAACATACTATATATAATCATGCTGTTGAGTGTTAAATAATCCATCAATATATGTAACGGCTACATGTGCCTGTCACCTATATATCTGGCAAAAACTGACCTTTGAGTCTCATCACTGAGGTCGTACGACTTTTTCTGGGGTTGCGACCTTTTCAGTGTCTACATTAAGCGTACGGTCATATAGTCGCTAGCATCTGCATTTCCGTAATCACGTAAAAAATTATATATCCTATTTTGTGGACGCAAGTTGTAAACTTGACACATTTTAATGTAATATAAAGTAAATGAAAACGAGAGCGTAGGTTAAAGCATGATACAATTATAATTGGGTTATAGTCGGACCTGCCCGACTTCAATATTATTACTCAGGGAAATTCTTCTTCATCTTCTTTGTCCTGATGTAGTCATCACAACCGATTTACGGTCAAGGCCTCCGCGATCCGCTTCCGCCACTCTCCTCTGTCTTGAGCGAGCTGCCACCAGTTGGTCACACGAAGCTTGCTCAATTACTAATTCTTGCTCGAATTACCAGACTGATGTTGTTGTCGCTGATTATCGTCGTTCCGAGGTAGACATAATCCTTAACTACCTTGAAGTCCATTGCAACAGATTGTCCAAGATGCGTGATAATAGGAACTTCGTCTTATTCTCATTTACCACTAAGCCCATACGTTTTGACTGCTTCTCTATCTCTGAAAACGCCTTGCTTACCGCACATTCGTCCTTGCCGATAATATCAATATCATCGGCATATGTAAGTAGCATTATATCTTTGAAAAAGATGGTGCCCGTTTTGTTGGCATTTGGGCACTGGCGTAGTATATACTCCATCCGTAGATTAAAGAAGTCACACGACACCCTGCCTAAGCCCTCTTTTGGTATCAAATGGCCCGAAGAGGTTTTTTCCTATTTTGACGTAGCTTTGTGTGCTTCTCAACGTCATCATGCAAAGTCGAACGTACTTTGCTGATACACCAAAAGTAGACAAGGCTTCAAAGAACTTTGACCCTATCGGAGTGCCAAAGGCGGCTTTATGGACAACAGAAATGTGGTGTGTGTCGATCTCTTTCTCATGTGCTTTCTCCAGAATTTGTCGTAATGTGAATATCTGGACTGTGGTGGATTTGCCAGGCCTAAAGCCACACTGATAAGGTCAAATAAGTTCGCTCATTCTCGGCCTTTGGCGTTCACATAGGATGCATGACAGATTCAATGGGTAAGAGGCTGATCCCGCTGTAATTAGCGCAAACTGCAGAGTCTCTTTTTCTTAAAAATTGGGCAAAGTACACTAAGATTCCAATCTTTGGGCATGCTCTCTTCAGACCATATTCTGCATAGGAGTTGGAGCATGCACCTTACCAATTCCTCACCGTCAGCCTTGAAGAATTCAGCGGGCAGCTCAGCAGCGCCAGCTGATTTGCTGTTTTTTAACCTTTTTATGGCTAACCTCACTTTCTTATGGTCCTGTGGGTCTATCTTTATATCAGCGATTGGTTGTTTCGCCACTTCCCCAGAGGCGGCATTGTGTTCGTCATCACCTCCCAGCAGGTTGGAGAAATAGTTCCTCCATTTATATATAGCCACTTGCGGATCTGTGACCAGCGCAGCGTCTTTCTGCAGTAGCGCGTCGGCACTCTTTATCGTACCATGACTGTGTGTGGGAGTGCTCGGCGTATCCGAGAATCTCCGTGGCACCCGTACTCATTGAGTGGGCGATATGCTTTCACTGTTCGCATTCACCAGAAGGGCAAGGTGGGGTTTCCCAGAGCTGCTGGGTGAGTTTTGCTGTATAGGCTTCGGATGTCCGTTGGTATTGTAGCTTCTCGACGTTTAGCTTTCGACGTGCGCTAGAACGTGTGGCATGTGCCACACTAAGCCGTGTGCGTACCTTGGCTGCAACAAGGTTGTGATCCGAGTCAGTATTCGCTCCACGAATCGCACGAACGTCTAGAACACTCGATGAATGCCTTCCGTCAATTACAACGTGATCGATTTGGTTTCTCGATTATTGATCAGGGGACTTCCAGGTCGCTCTTTGGATGTCGCGATGTTCAAATCTGGTATGACTTACGACCATGTTCCGGTCAGAAGCGAAATCTATTAGCCTCTCTCCATTACTGGAGGTTAGTTTGTGCAGGCTAAATCGTCCGACGGTTGGATATCAGCACCTTACCTGTTGAGGGTGCGGACATTACAAGTGCAAACCCTTAAATCGTGGCCCTTAAAACGTTTGCGTAGGTCGTCGTCGTGGGGGGTTCCTATCTGAGGTGTTGTTGTCGCAGTTTTCATTGGTGGAGTATTTTTTAAAGTGATGGCTACCAAGCCCAACGCACCAACCCTATTATCCATAAGGAGGGCTCGTCGCTCACGTTAGCCAGCAGATTTCCAGGTGCATTGCTCTGTTATCAGTGGTTACCAACGAGGAGATGTGAGTCGACTTGTTGAACCGGTCAAAAGCTTTCCCTTACTACATACGCCCCCATAACCACAGGAAAATTTCTGCTTTCCGGGGAATCTCACTCAGGGGAATTTGTGTTTAATAATCTCTCCCTAAGTTAATTAACAGAGCATTAACATTAATTTGAATATTTCAACATTATGTAAGCAAACAGCGCATGCGGCTCAGATAATTTTGCAATGGTTTTTATATAAAATCTCAGAGATTGTAGAATTTGGGCACATATTCTTGATCAGCATCAACAGCCGAGTCGATATAGCCATGTCTGTCTGTTTATATAAACCACTATCTCAGAGATTAGAAGCATCCAAATTTTATTGTAGGCTTTGTATGCACGCAGATCAAGTTTGTTTTAAATTTTTGCCACGCCCATTTTTTTGAAATTTAAATACATCAAGCTTATATTTCGGAGTGTTGTGTAAGTGCAAAATAATTACAATCTCTGGTATTTACATAAAGATCGGATACTGAATGTCAAAGTTATAACGGTTATGCAAATCGTTGCATACTTATCTAAGCCGCATGCGCTGTTTGCTACCATTATTTTGAAATTTACATATTAATGTTATTGTTCAGTTAATTAACATTAAGAGAGGTTCTTAAACACAAATTTCCCCTGAGTAAGTGTATATCAAAGTCGAGCAGGGCCGACTTTAGCCTACGCTATCGCTATAATTGCTGTATTGCAACTTCTGGATTTTTTGAGTCCCGACTGTTTAAAGTTTAAAAATGAATTGGATGCCAAGAAGCTGTTCATTTGAGATGATAAAATCTGTTCGAATGCTTTTGAGAGAAAAGGAAATATGCAAATTTGGATTTTTATATCGGTACTGAAACAATTGCAGCTACTTTCCACATATCTGGTAACTCAAATCTGTGTAATGTTGCCTAAAATATTTGGTAAAACAATTTTGAAAATTTTTTGTTTCAATGTTAAATTGCCCAACGACGTTTGCCTTAACTTTAAGGATTCATTCTATTACATCACATTGACCTACTCAGAAAAATTAAAGTACGTTTTCACAGTTATTAGCAGACACAGAGCTTTAGAGTTACAGATAGTCAAACGTAGCAGATTAAAGTAAAAATTTACTGTTAGGGACATCTACATCCATGTCATTTGAAAGCGGGGGCTTTGCCTTGCCAATTCCCAGGTTTTTAAAAAAATTCCATTTGGACCCACTGATATTCTTGCCGTATTTGTATAAAAAGTATGTCTTTCCGTCCGATCTGCCACAACCTGGAAGTCGAGTGTGGCCTATACCCTCCCCTTCTATGCTACCAGGGCCTGCGGTGTGATCCTCTAATAAGGAAAAGGTAACGTCCGTCACATTGTCAAAGTCGTCCCCTGGGCCAACTTACCTTTTACCTTTTCCCCTTCCAGCACCCCTCTACTAGATAATTAAGCACATATGTTTTTATTTAGTGCTCACATTCAAATGATAATTGTATTAAAATTATAAAAAGGCAGAGATACATCGACTCCAGAAGAGAACCGAATGCGCATATCAACCCGCGTTGAGATTTATGTTGCCTCTAAAGGAGGCCACGCTCTGTTGGTTCGTGCATGAACACGAACTAACAAAGACCAGACGGACATAAAACTAAACATAACCCATTTATAAAAATAACATCTATAAAGCCAAAGCAAGAATTGATCCAAAAAAGATAAAAAGAAATACCTCTAAAAAAAGTTAAAAGTTGAATCTCTTTGAAAAATTCAAACATCTGAAGGATGTGAAATTTCCTAATCTGAAAGAAAGAAAAACTCTCAAAAGAAATAAAGTTGAAGTTAAACAAAATTAAAGTGAATATTAGGGAAATAAAAAAACGAATAATAATAACATCCGAAGGATGAAAAACTTCCAAATGGGAAAGAAGGAGATTGTTAAATAAGAGCCATTGACAATAAGTGCCCCCAAAAAAGGTATCCATATGCAACAAAAAATGATTTAAAACGTATATTTTGCAAATACTACTATATATGTAGGTTAGGCTAAATAGGCTGCTCGGCAGAGGCAGAGATCATCCAGAGGCCCATTGCGATGCCTAATAAGGGAGTTGTGGTTTGGGTGGGGAGGGGGTAGTGGGAATTGGCGACCAGGTTCTGCGCAGTCTCTCTATTTAAACCATTTTGAGGAGTCCACAAAAAGAGCCAGGTCTTCTAGTGGAACATTTGGCACTCTGCCCAGGTCTTTAAAGAATGGCTTACACAGATTCTGGGTGCGTTTCCAAAAAGTGCAGTGCATTCGCATAGAAGGTGTTGGATGCTTTCTATTTCCTCCTCATTCCCACAACTAGGACAGAAGTCATGGTGGGGCAGGCGCATCCTGGCCATTTGACCGATGGTGCAGTGCCCCGTTTTGACTCCTGCCATAGTTCTCATCTTGTTCTTGCTAAAGTGTATGAGTTGGAAAGTTCTTTTGAGTGAGTATCTTGGCCGCGTGCAAGGTACCATTGTCGTTCTGCCCTGGTTCTGGCCCTCCACTGCACTCCGTATTGACGTCATGCTGGGGTCTTTGAATATCCGTTACCGCTTGCGTCGCTGGCAGCGCTGAACCGTTCCTTGCGCGCTCGTCTGCTCCCTCGTTGCCCGGTATGCCTGCGTGACCAGGCACATAGACGAGGGTGATGGAGTGCTGTTGGACTTGGTTCAGTGCTGTCGCTGTGCTGCGGAATAAGTAGCTCTTTGTGCCGTTTGATGACAGAGCTTTAATGGCAGCCTGGCTATCGACCAAGATTGAAATTGATTAAAGCTCGTTCTCCCTGATGACAGTGTCTTGCTTGCATGCCTCTCTCTCTGGGAACCTTGTTCCAAAGTTGTCATTCTGTTCGGTTCAGCGGCAGAAGCATCATCCAATCCTAAGCCTAACGTAAACTCTTATTGTTTGAATTGCATAAATACACACCCTGTAATTAAGCATAAGCTAAATGTAAACACACTCCGGCAGCGCAGCCCGCTCTCACTGTTAGCTTGCCCTTTGCGGCTGCGCCGGGGCCTGCACTTTAAGTCTTTGCTAATTTGTCTAAGCAAACGGTTTCAACACTGAATTAATTTAGTTGTTGATAAAGGCTCGGTCTCGCAACGGAACAAGCCCTTCGGCTTCATTTCATCACTACCAACACCTATATACATACACATACATCGAAATAAACATTAAACGTTGTCGTTGAAGGCTAATTGTTTTATTTGAAAGCAGCTTAGCTCTAAGAACTCTTACAGCTGCCAAAAAAGCTTGGTAGCTCCACATTTTGGTGACCCCGACGTGATTAGTAGCTGTTACTTAAGTTAATACAAGCTACTAATTCACAAAAGAAAAGACAAGATTCAAAAAGGTGAAAAAATTGTGACATGTGCTGCAAGAAAAGTGCATTAATCTGACCCAAAACTCGCATACATATGTGGCGAACTGTGCAAAAAATTAAACAAATCGTAATCATTTGATCTATTGCAACCACCGATCGCGGTAAAGGCCGAAAATAAAATTGATAAATTTAGTGCCGCAGAACTGACTGTTCGTTTGGAGCTGCTTGACCAAGTTCGAAGCTCATTCAATTTAGCTCATGATAGTCTAAAGAGCCTGGATATCGATAAAATTGGAAGTGAACTGCGGGACAATTTTGATGCGTTGCTGGTTTCCTTGAAGAGTCGGCGAAGGGTACAGCTTGGGCTGTGCAACATGCGGTTTCCTCTATCATCCACTCTCTGGCAAAATGAATCCAGCACTCAGCAGACTTATTATGGCCAACAGACCACGCCTGCCTGAGCTCAAGCTGCCCACATTTGCTGGCGGATACACAGAGTATGCTGATTTTATCGCTATGTTTACCTCTATTATCGACAATGATGCAGCTCTCAGCGACAAAGAGAAATTCCAGCATCTGAAATCATGCCTAAACGGGTCAGCGTTGGATTCCATACGATCGCTTGAAATATCTAGTGCCAATTATCGTGAGGCACTGAATATTCTTCAAAAACGTTTTAATAACAGGCGTCTTGTTTTCCAGGCACACATCAAAGAGATTACTGGGCTCAAGAGGGTAGATTCGATTTCAGCTACAAAGTTGCGTGAGTTCTCGGATGCAGTCAACTCGCACATGCGCGCAATGATAACTTTGGGCACCTCGGAGGAGATTTCTGGCTGCATGATCATCAATATTCTGCTTCAAAAACTGGACGCTGCTACTGAGAGCAGTTGGGAAGAAAGTCTTTCGCTGGGCAGGATACCAACAGAGAAGGATTTCTACGACTTTTTGGAAAGGCGGTGTCTGAAGTTGGAGAACGTGCAACACGCTATGGCAACCCATTCGCATAGCTCTCAGGTGGGAAAATCAAACCAGAATACTAATCCCAGTAGAAAGACCCTTGTTGTCGCACAAACTAACCCAAATGGCTGCTAATTTTGCGATGGAGCTGGCCATGGAATCTATACATGCAGTAGGTTTGGAAATCTTTCGCCCTCTCTGCGCCACAAGGAGGTGAAGAGGATGGCACTCTGCTATAACTGCCTCAGGAAGGGACATCAAACTCGAACTTGTAATGGCACTCATTGTCGTGTCTTTGGTGGAAAGCACCACACCCTATTGCATCTTGATGGATCTCAGCCCAATTTACAAAACTCGTCAACTGCTTCTCCATCATTTTCTGTTCACCCTTCTGTTGCTGCTGTGCCAACCCAATCATCTACCTCTCTTGCTGCCCAAATTCTCAAGTCTGATGTTGTGTTCTTAGCCACTGCCATAGTTCTTGTTAAGAGTCGATGTGGTTCTTTAGTTCCTTGCAGGACTGTCCTAGATTCAGGATCGCAGCTGCATCTCGTCACTTCTCGATTCGCTCATCAACTGCAACTAAAGAAAACTCGAACTACTGCTATTGTTTCTGGTCTTGGGGATCTAGCGTGCCTACTGAAGGATCTACTGTCAATATCTGCTTGCGGTCTCAAACTTCTGATTTTTCGACCAGTATTACAGCTCTCGTTACTCAAACCATCACGGATAGCCAACCTAATTTTGCGGTCGATACGGCAGATTGGAATATTCCATCTAATATTCAGCTAGCCGATCCTGCATTCCACAAACCCCAGCGCGTCGATCTTCTCATCGGTGCGAGCTTGTTCTTTGATCTTCTGTGTGTTGGGCAGATCCAATTGGAGGAAGGATTACCACTTCTACAGAAGACTCGTCTTGGTTGGGTGGTATCTGGTGGTGGTCAAAAATTGCGTAATTCCTCATTCTTATCAACTCGTGTAGCATCGGAGAGTGATGCTCAGATGGATGCTCGTCTGGACGAAATAGTTTGTCGATTTTGGGAAGTCGAAAATTGTGGTGATCCCATTGTTCAAAATACCAAAGAAGAACTGGATTGTGAGGAAAACTTTCGGAAAAACTTTTCGCGCCTATCCTCAGGCGAATATTCTGTACGACTGCACTTAAAACTTAACTCTGATGTTTTGGGAGACTCGTATAATCAGGCATTTCGTCGAATTCTTAATTTTGAGCGCAAGTTGGAGCGCCGTCCACTCCTCAAGGAGCAATATGCTGCCTTCATTAAGGAATATCTAGATCTGAACCACATGTCTTTGGTTAGTCCTGAGGAGTTGGGTCTCTGCCAGTATTTTTTGCCTCATCACTGCGTCATAAAAGAGGAAAGCACATCGACAAGGCTTCGTGTTGTTTTTGATGGCTCGGCTGAAACCACGACTGGGCATTCACTTAATGATTTGACGATGGCTGGACCTGTCATTCAGCTGCCTTTGTTTAAGATTCTTATCCGATTCCGAACATTCACAGTAGCGCTGATTGGGGACATTTGCAAAATGTATCGCTGTGTCCGAGTATCCTCTCCCGACAACCTTCTTCAGTGCATCTTGTGGCGAGACGCAGCTGATTTGGAAATGCAAATCTACAAATTGGATACGGTGACCTATGGCACTTAGGCCTCGTCTTTCCTTGCCGTTCGTGCAATGCACCAGCTGGCAATCGATGAAAGCGACGCGTTCCCGATTGGCTCAGCCGCTCTGCAATGTGGATTACTTTATATATGGTGCCAAGTCGGTTGAAGAGGCCACAGACAAGATGCGTCAAACTACAGAAGTTCTTTCTCGTGGCAACTTTATGCTTCGGAAGTGGTGCTCTAGCCATTCTGCTGTTTTGGAAGGTATTCCCGAGGAAGACAAGGAGAAGTTCTTGAAGTTTAGCGATGGAAGCGACATCACCAAAACACTTTGTCTTGCATGGGATCCTGCCTCTGATAATTTGCTAATTTCTTTGTCGCCCTTGCAGGCAACTGCAACCCCTTCAAATCGCTCTACTCTATCCACCATAGCTCGTTTTTACGATCCTCTTGGTCTCATAAGCCCTGTTATAAGCAAGTGCAAAATCTTTCTTCAAGAGCTGTGGAAGGAAAAACTTGATTGGGACGAAAGCCTACCTGCTGCTCTAAATTCCGCTTGGATTGAGATGTGCAGCAATTTCGTCAATATTCGGCAATTATCATTTCGTCGTCTTGTGCTCGAGCCAGACGCTGACATAGAGGACCATGGATTTTGCGATGCCAGCACTTGTGCATATGGAGCCTGCGTCTACATTGTTTCTAAAGGTCGGCAAGCCTCAAGTCTGCTTCTGTGCTCGAAATCTAGGGTGGCGCCTTTAAAGACGCAGTCTGTTCCGAAGCTGGAGCTAAATGGGGCCAAGGCTGGCTGAGCTTAAGCATAGTATTCTCCAAATGGACAATTTCGGAGAACAATTTCACTGCTGGTCGGATTCATCTGTTTGCCTATCCTGGATCCGTGATGAGCCTTCTAAATTTCAAGCATTCGTGGCGAACAGAGTTGCGGCTATACAGGAACTGACTGCAAAAATGGAGTGGCATCATGTTCCCACAGCTGTTAATCCAGCCGACATCCTATCCAGGGGTGCGTGTTCTAGCAGCCTTATTGAATCGGACCTCTGGCTTCATGGTCCTTCGTTCTTGGTTGGCTGTAAAAATGAAAATGTTCTACTTCTCAGCTCTCCATATGTGGACATTACTCTTGGATGCAAATTTGCAAACTCGTTTCCTGCCATGCAGCGCACATTTGCGAATGTGCACAAATTTATGAGTCGAATCAAGAGACCTGCTCTAGCTGTTGCTGATATTCGCCATGGTACTCATCTTCTCTTGCGTCTCGTCCAGCTAGCTAATTTATGGGATGACATAAAGGAACGCCAGTCCAAGGGAATGGTCAAGAAGTCCAGCTCTATTGCTATGCTCTCTTCCGTTATTGATGACTTCGGTATTCTTCGAGTTGGTGGTCGCCTTGGAAATTAATCGCTAAGCTATGAGGCTCGGCACCCAATAATCTTGCCAAAGCGCCATCCTATCACACTTGCTCTTATTACATATTTCCATGAAAGGAACCTGCATACTGGACCCCAGGCACTTCTAGCCAAGATTCGCCTTGAGTATTGGCCAATAGGTGGCCTCAAAACTGTTTCCAAAGCAGTTAACAAATGTGTAAGGTGCTTTCGAGCCAGGCCTCGCTTGATTGAGCATGTGATGGGCGACTTGCCAAAGGAATGGATAGAAGGTACTCGAGCATTTTCAGTCACTGGAGTTGACTATTGTGGACCTTTCTTCCACAAGTCTGAAGTTCGCACCCGGCCACCAATCAAATGTTATATAAGCGTATTAATTTGCTTTACCACGAAAGCAGTGCACATGGAGCTGGTCAGAGACTTGTCAACTGCATCATTTATCGGAGCACTGAAGCGTTTTATCTCTACTCGAGGGCAGCCCAGTCAGATTTGGGCCGACAATGGAACAAACTTTGTTGGAGCCAAAAACGAGCTGCTGGATTTAAAGAAGTTGGTTTTGAGCGATCCTCATCTGCATGCTATTCACCAGTTTTGTCTGGAGGATTCTATTGATTGGCGCTTCATCCCCCTCGATCTCCTCACTTTGGTGGATTGTGGGAAGCGGCCGTGAAGACAGCAAAACACCATTCTCTGCTCAGTTTTGATGAGCTTCGTTCTGTTGTTTGTCAAATCTCGGCAATCATTAATTCTCGTCCATTGCTATCCCTTTCAGAAAATCCTGATGATCTAGATGTTCTAACGCCTGCACATTTTCTGCTCGGTGGCCCGCAAGCAACCATGATTGAGCCAGACTTAACGAATCTCAACTACAATCGTCTTGATGGCTGGCAGTGAGTCGCTCATCTGCAGCAGATTTTCTGGAGTCGCTGGCGCGAGGAGTATCTTACTCTTTTGCAGCAGCGAGCTAAATGGCGTTCACCTGGTCAACCACTGAGCATCAATGATGTGGTGCTCATTAAAGATGAGAACTTACCTCCAATGCGTTCGCCACTTGCACGAGTGGTCGATCTGATTCCTGGCAGAGATGGCGTCTGTCGCGTTGCTGAGCTGAAGACTCCGTCTGGAGTCACGAGAAGAGCCGTCAACAAATTGTGCCTGCTGCCAACGGGGGGAGTATGTTCGGTTCAGCGGCAGAAGCATCATCCAATCCTAAGCCTAATTTAAATATCTAACGTAAACTCTTATTGTTTGAATTGCATAAATACACTCCCTGTAATTAACCTAGACCGTACTGATGTCCCCATCTTGGGGTGCTAGCAAGAGCAGATTCTAATAGCTCACTAATTATGGGTAACAATTTACCCGTTACATTAGATCCAGGTCATCTGCGTATACTGTCACCCTTCATCCATTAAGCTTCAAGATAATATGATGTACGTTGAGAACCAGGTTTCAAAGAAGTGGGGAGATGACTCCCCCCTGCTGAGTGCCTTTCATTGTTCTTCTTCTTAAGTTGGCTGCATAGAGAGTGGAGTTAATCACTCGGCTGCTAAGCATGTTTCTTAGCCAGTGAGTAATCATCGGGTGTAAGCCGATATTAGCAAGAGCTGCCGTAATCGACTCGGTCCTGACGTTGTTGAAAGCTCCCTCGATGTCGAGGAAAGCCCCCAATGCAAATTATTTTTGATTCAGCGATTCCTCAATGCTCCCTACCACTTTATGTAGTGCGGTGTCAACAGATCTACCCTTAAGGTAGACGTGCTGCGCACCGATGAACGTTCTCTGAGCTTGCTGCTCAGATGGAGATCCAGGAGTCTCTCCATCGTTTTCAAAAGAAACGATGATAGACTGATGGGTCTGTAGTCTTTTGTAAAGTTGTGGTTTATCTTCCCGGTAAGCCCTGAGCAGACATCCCTTGAAAATCTTGGTCAGCCATGGCAGTAGATTCAAGATCGATACTTGCAACATGACTGGTCGAATGTCATCCGTTCCTGGTGATTAGAAGGGTTGGAATGACTTGATAGCCCAGACTGTCTTTTCATCAGTGATGATTTCGTCAATCGTCGTCGTGTCTCTTTCTCAGCTCAATTGACCCGACCTCTGGTTCAGCATCTAGGCAACCGGGAAATCTGTGTTCACGACCAATTCCAGAGACTCTTGGCTGATTTTTGTGTATTTTCTGTACGGGTTACACAGTAACTCCGGGTTGGATGGATCTTTGGCCGGAACACGTAGAAGTCTGTACGTTTCACTGGTGCAAGCGATATCCTCTCAAAATTTTGCCCAAGAGTCTCTTCTTGCCTTCCGACACGGCCCTTTGAATTTCAAAAAACCCAGTCGTTAGGCGTGCCAGTCTTCTTGCTTGTTTGTCGATTTGGCTTTATTGAAGAGCTTCCTCGTTTCCTTCTTAGTCTGGCCGAGCTCCGTTCTCCACCACACTTTCTGGTTGGAACTCCGGACGAGCGGGGAGTGTTTGACTGACTGTTCTTGCGAACTTTTCCCAGTTTGTTCTTTTATGGTTCCTATAGGGAGTAGGTTTCTCTCTGCACCAGTTTACATCGAACATTATCCTATAGTTGTTCGAAAAGGAGCACTTGGTGGATATATGGGGAAGTGGAGATGGTATTCACGAGCAATCAGTCCACGAACCCTTTTACCTAGGATCCAGGGTACCTGGACAAGTGCAACATCACCCCTCTCCTCCTCCATGAATCTTAGTAGGTAAACAGAGGGTCAACAGAGGGTCAACAGAGGTCAACAGAGTAATGCAGATTAATCTGCACCACCCTTAGATTGTTCTGTTGACCTAACATCCTAGCTCAGAAGTACTGCCCGAAGGCAACCCAATCCAAGCTTCAGCTGGCCTTGCTTCTTCAGGATGAGGCTATTAGATTCCCGACGAATCTGACCCTGAGATCCTTGCCGTTTCTTTTGTCGCGTGCCAGCCCTCTCATGAAGGTCCAGTCGTCGGTTCCGTACTCCTTGTTCTGACGTTTGATCATGTTTAATATGGTTCGGTCCACCAGGATTGGGAGTGCGATAAATACTTTCATGACCGAACGTACAGGGAAATGGTCCGGTGGTACGACGTCGATCTTTGCACTAGGCCAAAATTCACCAACGACCTGAATTGAGTCTTTAAAAAATATCAAGGACTCCTCGTTGCCACAAGCCTCGACCTTAGATCGCTTATACCACTTGACGCCCTCGAACTCAGCTAGGAACGAATCTTCTCCTCGTGTCAAGGTATCGTGGATGGCCTGCATGATGACTCCCTCCAGGATGAGCCAATTATCGGGAGAAATCTTCCGTTCCGGGTTGCTTCGTTCGATATCTAAAGCTCCAGTTTTGAGTTTAGGCTGGCCAGAAAGTCTTCTGGTCAGCTTCGCTCGTTTTCCGGAGTTACCACCCCTTCCGCCATCCGGAACCTCCTTTTGGGAAAGTGTGTTTGACGTAGGGGGTGGTCTTCTGCGGTGCTTCTTATCCCCAGTGAGTGCTTTGGCTGCTCTCGACATGGACGGAGATCCCGTCTTTGTAGCAATTTCCGGTGCTTCCACTTGGGCCATCGCACTCTGTGCTGGGGCTTGATCCGAGCTATCCTTAGACAGCCTGTTGTAGCGGCGCTCTTTGTAATCGTGCTTCTTCTTGAGTGCCTTCTCTCTTGCAGTCAGCGGCTCGAGGGGTTCGGCCTCCAAGTGTCTTGAGAAACTTCAGCGATGCCTTGAATCTGACTCCCTACACCGTAACTTCTGCTCCCCCAATGACTTTACTCATTGTTTTGCCCATTGGCTGGGTTGCGTTTTTTGCTTCGCAGCTCCCTCTCGACTTTACTGGCATGGGTGGCCCTGCCGGTAGCGATTGCTACCTCCGGCATACACACAAACACGCTCTTGCCCGCAACGATAAAAATATCGTTTTGAACTAGTTCGCAAAAAAAATATGAAAATGTCCGGCGAGGAGGAATACGAAAGCGCAGAACCAATCGAGCAAATTGCAAATAACAATATCGAAAATGCAAAGAATGTAAATTCGATTTTTGGCAAAATGCCGTTTCCACAACAGCTTTCGACTACAAACAAACAAGATCAAGAACAAGAAAAATACAAGTGTATGATTAGGTTCGCAACCCACCGCAATGGAATCTGTTGTACGACGTTATTGGATAAAACGCCTCCCACCTGCAGTACGGGCCGTCATTGTAGGCATGGTTGAGAGTTCCCCCAACACAACACTCTCACAACTTTCAACTCCGCAGACGCTGTGATAGATTCACTGAACTTTTCTCCACGTGATAATATTTCTGTCATATCACGCAACACTTTTGGACAAGGATCAACTGAGGAACGCATTGGTCGAATAGAGAAACGCCTCGACAACAACAACAAGATGTTCCAGCAAATTAACAACAAGTTTGGGCAGCTACTGAACACCAACAATCAACGTTCTCGCAGTCGTCATCGCTCACAGAGCAACAACCGTAGCCAAACCCCTACGGCGAACTGCACTTCATCCAAATACTGCCGATACCACAACAAGTAAGGGAGTGAGGCACAACACTGCAATGCTCCTTGCTCTTTTTATCAAGCCAGCAACACTGATCCAAAAAACTAAAACCCACCGTCGGAGGTCAAAAAGGTACCTTCGACGGACGAATTGTGGATGCCTTACAACACCATTCAAAGCTAAGGGTAAGTGTAATTACGATATCGACATCCAATCCAATCGACTTTTCGTTCCAGATACAAAATCAGGAAAAAACTTTTAAAATTTTAAATTTTAGTCGACACTGGAGCAGACGTTTCCGTCATACCTTCTGTTTCAATAAATCGACGTATCACACCCACTAATGACTATACGCTTTTTGCAGCTAATGGCACTGCAATTAAGACATGGTACAACTCGGACTACACCGTCCGTACACATGGAATTTCACGGCCGACTACCACACTCTCAATTCGCAAGCAATTCCAGATCGGTACCCTCTACCACATGTTCAAGATTGCACACATATTTTCTATGGCAAGCAAATCACCAGATCCCTATCGAACCAGGCGATGTTCCCAAAACAGCGATAACCACACCCTTTAGGTTATTCCAATTTACACATATGACATTTGGTTTGTGTAACGCTGCACAAAGGTTTGAACGTTACATGCATTCCGCATTCAGAGACTTGGATTTCGTATTAATTTACGTAGATGACATTGCCATCGGTTCAGATAACATGGACCAACATAAAGTCCACTTTCGTCTCGTAGTCGAACGACTCCGTCGTTTTCATCTCCCTATATATACAAGCAAATGTCATTTCGGCCAGAAATCTTTTGAATTTCTCGGTCATCATGTGGACTGCGACTGCATTATGCCTCTGACAGAGAAGATCAAAGCAATCACAAACTTTCCACTGCCAAAAATGGCAATAAAACTTCATCGATTTTTGGCAATGATCAACTTTTATAGATGTCTTTTGTCGAATGCCACACAACATCAAGCACCACGGGTTCAGCTGATTCCAGGTAACAAAAAGAACGGCACTACCTTACTTTGAAGAATGCAAACTTTCGCTAGCAAAAGCAAAACTGTTAGTTCATCCAGCTCCAACGGCCCACCTATTTCTCAGCACAGACGCAAGTAACATAGCAGTCGGTGTTGTCCTGCATCAAATCGTTGGACATGAATTTCAGCCAATGGGATTTTTTAGCGTCAAACTTACAGACGCACAACGCAAGTATAGCACTTACGATCGAGAGCTTTTGGCTTTAAACATTTCCGCTACATGCTTGAAGGAAGATTATTGGATGAACGCACAGACCACAAACCACTGGTATATGCATTTACCCAGAAACCAGAAAAAGCTTCTCCAAATCAACTTTGACAGCTGGACTTTATTGGTCAATTTACAACATCAATATTGCATGTAGCTGGCATTGAAAATACAACAGCCGATACCCTATCTCGCATCGCCACTGTGGAAGCTAACATCATCGACTACAGTCAAATCGCTACCTCTCAATTAAGTTGTCCTGAGCTTAAACAATTAATTCGCGATGGCACAACCACCCTGCAACTCAAAGCAATCAGCATTCCAAATACGACGAATCCAATCTTATGTGATTTTTCTACCTCCAGCGTGCGACCATTCATTCCGCAACCCCTCAGAAGAAAAATCATCAGCAAACTTCACAACATTGCCCATGGAGGAATTGGCTCAACAATTAAACTTATCAAGGAACGATTCGTATGGCCATTTATGCACAATGAAATAACTAACTTCGTCAAGCACTGCATCCCTTATCAGAGATCGAAGTTGACTCGTCACGTTCTCTCTCCACTTTAGCAATATCAACTGCCCACACAAAGATTCGAACACATCAATGATGATGTCTGAAATTCGACCAACTCAAACCGCTCACCATGACACCTCCAAGCCTTTCGTTTTCAAGCAATTGGACGCTGCAAACCATGTTTGTTTGCGCAATGACATGGTTCACTTCAGTCATCCTACGATGGACCATTTGAAGTAAAGTCGAAACAATCTAAGTAATTCACCAGATCAGTAAATGGTAGGGATACCAAGGTATCAATAGACCGCCTTAAGCCCGCCTTCAAAGAAGCTCATCCGCCTTCACCAACCAGCGCCGTTACTGATACACCAAAGCAGCCATCAAGTCAAATGGACGACGCAGCCAGAGCCACCACAGAGAAGCCGGCAGATCAACAAACTAACAGGCCTCGCCGCACTATTAGACTCCCTGTTCGACTCCCTGTTGCAACATGAAGTCTAGGAGGGAGTACTGTACCAGCTTACTCAAAAACGGTAACACTAAGACATAGGGAGTAAAGATGTACCTACCACGCGAACGACGCGCCATTATTCATTGTTCAATAAAGTTAAATTTTAAGTCTAAACGTAGTGTTTCAATTGACATTTAGCAAACTCAAAGATATAGGAGATAGCCATGGCAATCCCATCAATCTCTGGTCGTCATCCCACATGATCCGCGGCCATCATCCATATGCTTAATGCTAGGACATATGAAGTTTTGTGTTCTTTTCGATGCACCAAAGTTTAATATATGAAATAGATAAATAGGTTCTAAAGTGCTTATAATTTAGAGCAAAAAAAACAAATATTCGAATTCTAGTCCATGACTTTAAGTCGAGATCAAAAAGGCTGTTAGAGTATGGCGATATAAAGTCGGTGGGCTTACGGTCGAAAATATATCTTGCAATGGTGTATTGATTTATTATATATATTAAATTTATTAAATTGTTTCACAGAAGAAATACCAGAAGTTCAACCTCGTTTCTTGACATATCTTTATTTAATAATTCTTAATTCTGTTACAGTTTTGCATATAGCTAAAGACCGTGCAGCTGCGCCGCCAGTGACGCCGGCAGAGCAGCGGTCGACGCTTATGTATAAATGTATATAAATGTGTAAAGCGGGCGAGGGGTCGCCGCGGCAGAGAGAGGGTATTATGTTCACAAAGCCGTCGCGCATGTCAAATATGCCGACTCAGCAATGTCCAGGCCCAGTGCACTCAAGAGCAGTCATATTACCGGGCACTGCTTGGGTCTTAGTTTGTATATAAATACTGTGGCCAAGTGCTACAATGTGTTTGTAATAATATTAATGCATAACACTGAGTACAGTGTGCATTCGATATGTGAACATACTACATCTCCCTCCTTTAGAAAAATAACGTAATTATATGAAGTTATTTTCTTAGTATATTTATATATGTTCTATATATTATATATAAAACTGTTCAACCTGACTAATTGACTGACTGGTGACCGTCGCACAGCCTAAACGGTAAGAGATAGAAGGCTGACATTTTGACAGGAGTTTCCATATGTGATGAAAGTGCGTACTAAGGCGGGGTTTTGGAAAATTCGGTCGGAAAATGTGGAAAATTCAAAGAAAACTGTTGTATGCAACTTTTTTGATTTTCATCTGATTAGGCTCAAATTCATTTTCAGAGATCTATATGAAAATTCAACAATGACTGCATACCAGACTTCCGCAAAATTCACCTCCCAGGGTGGAAATTGGGTGGTAATGGTTGCATAAGTTGAAATTTAGATCCCAGCGATTAGCTCCAGACTCATTTTCAAAATTACACATAACAAAGTATAAACAACATGACTTTTCAATTTTGGAAAATCTACCTCCAAAGTCGGAAAATGGGCGGAAAACTGTTGTATGAAACTTTTCTGTTTTTCATCCGGTCATGCTCAAATTCATTTTCAGAGATCTATATGAAAATTCAACAATAACTTCATACCACACTTCCGGAAAACTCTCCCCCCAGGGTGGAAATTGGGTGGTAAAGGTTGAATAAGTTGAAATTTAGATCCCAGCGATTAGCTCCAAACTCATTTTCAAAATTACACATAACAAAGTATAAACAACAGGACTTTTCAATTTTGGAAAATCTACCTCCAAAGTCGGAAAATGGGCGGAAAACTGTTGTATGCAACTTTTTTGTTTTTCATCCGGCTATGCTCAAATTTGTTTTCATAGATCTATATGAAAATTCAACAATAACTGCATACCACACTTCCGGAAAATTCACCCCCCTGGAAGGAAATTTGGTGGTCAGGGTTGAATGAGTTAAAATTTATCTCCCAACTCCAAACTTATTTTCGAAGTTACCCATAAAAAATATATAAGCAACGTGACTTTCAACTTTTAGAAATTCTACCTCCAAAGTCGGAAAATCGGCGGAGAACTGTTGTATGCAAATTTTTTGTTTTTCATCCGATTAGGTTCAATCTCATTTTCAAAGATCTATATGAATTTGTATCATCTATTTGTATGGGGAAAATTTTATTTTTCATCCGATTGACTCGAAACTCGGTTTGTAAACAAAGTATGCGAAATAATTGGACACGTGTTTTCCCGATTTCGGAAAATCCGCCCACAAGGAAAACTCCCGGAAAATTCTACATGCTAAATAACGTTATTTCATCCGATTGACTTGAAATTCGGTACGTAAGGATAGTAAGTGATATAAATTGAGATGTCATTTTCCGATGTTGAAAAATTTGACCATTAGGTCGGAAAATTCCCGGAAAATTCTGCGTGCTAACAAACTATTTTTCATCCCATTGACTTTAAATTCGGTTTGTAAGGAAAGTATGTGATATAAATTGAGATGTCATTTTCCGATGTTGGATAGCGATAGCGTAAGCGTAATCGTAAGCGATAACGATAACGATAACGATAACGATAACGATGACGATAACGATAACGATAGCGATAGCAATAGAGATAATGATAATGATAACGACTACCCTGATGATGACAGCGGCGAAGCGCGCCGGGTGATACGCTAGTTTTTTTTTCGAATAAGAAAATATTTATTAAAATTTTTTTTTTTGTATATTTTGTTTATTCTAATTATTGTTCTTATTTTATGTATGGCCATACTTGAAATATTTATAATAGAAATATAGTGATTATGAAATAAAAATTTTTAAGCTATCTTTATGTACTGTTTGTTTCTTATTTTTATTATTTGAAATAATTATATTTTCATTTTCTTCTATGCTTTCTACTTGAAGTTTTACCAAAAACTAACTCATATGGACAATAGTCATGTGCCATAGAGGGGGTTGTGTTAAAGCAATATACGAAGTATTGTAGCCATACATCCCAATCTGTTTTGTCATATGAGATGTACTACTGTGAGCAAAAAGTAAAGTACATTTTCAATTTAAACTTCGCGGGCCTAATAATTCGGGCTAGTTCTTTTTTTCTTGAGTTGGCAGGACTGTTGATGACATCTGTGCCAAATTTCATGTGAATGTCATTATCAGTAATATATTTACGCTTGTGTTTTCCAAGTTCTTTTTTTCTTGAGTTGGCAGGACTGTTGATGACATCTGTGCCAAATTTCATGTGAATGTCATTATCAGTAATATATTTACGCTTGTGTTTTCCAAACGACCAAGAGTGCATTTTTCGATTTTTACAATGTCTGAGCAGAGAAGTGCCATCAAATTTTGTTTGCGGAATGAAATTTCGGCTGCAGTAACGTTGAGGATGTTGCGGAAGGCCTTTGGTGATTCTACCATGTCACAAAAAAATGTTTATAAGTGGTACAAAGACTTCAAAGAGGGTCGAGAACGTGTGGATGACTTGGAGCGCTCCCGACGACCATCGACGTCAACAGATGACCAACACGTCAATGAAGTGGAGGAATTAGTGCGCAAAAATCGTCGGTTGACTGTTAGAGACCTTACTGATATGATCGGAATATCAGAAGGATCTGTGAAAACCATTTTGAAAGACCATTTGGGCCTACGAAAAGTCAAATCTCGTTTGGTACCGAAAGTTCTCAATTTCTTGCAAAAAAGTCATCAAAAATTCGACGCATATCGTTCCGCAACCACCGTATTCGCTTGATTTGGCTCCGTGTGACTTCTGGCTATTCCCAAAACTCAAGAGACCACTTCGGGGAACGCGTTTCGAGTCGATTGAGGAGATAAAAGCAAAATCGAAGAAAGCGCTGATGGCTATACCGAAAAGGGACTATTTGGCATGTTTCGAGGATTGGAGAAAACGTTGGCATAAGTGTATTTTATCAGGAGGGGATTACTTTGAAGGGGATGAAATTGATTTAGATGAATAAATAAAGAAATAATATGAGCGGATGAACTCATTAAGTGTTCTGTGGCTTCGCTCCACGGTACCTACAGTCTGGTGATGATGTGCGGTAGAAGTTATGTTTATGATATTCAAATTTTTGCATAAATCTTCAATTATTGAATTTTTATATTCTGTTCCCATGTTCGTAATGAACGTCTTCTTTGGACCGTACTTTAGAATAAAATCTTCAAATATAGCTTTTGCTACTGTTTTTGCACTTTTGTTTTTGATTGGTATTGCTACAAGGTATTTTGTTAAGTCGCAGATTAAGGTTACTGCATATTCATTTTCTTGTTCGGATTTGGGTAGTGGACCGATCGTATCCACAATTACCCTGTCAAAAGCCATTTGTGGCGTTTCAGTTATAGTCAATGGAGTCTTTGTATGTTTGGTCGTTTTTGACTTTTGGCATTTAGGACATTTTCTTATATAATTTGATATATCTCGTGTCATGTTTTTCCAATAATAATGCCTTTTTATTTTAGCTAATGTTCTAGCTATGCCGGTATGACCTCCTTGTATTGGATTGTCATGGAATGTAAACAGTATTGCTTCTTTCTCTTTTTCATTATTTGATAATAGGGTCACCGGCTTGAGTAGCGCTACTCTTAGAGATTGTAATATTTTATTGCCCATTATTTTAAAAGATTCTATGGAGATGGCGTCAAAGATCTTTTCGCTCGGTGCCACTTTGAGTTGGCTTATATTAAGTATACCGGCTTCTTTTTCAAGCCTTTGAAAGAACTGACCTAAGTCGAGAATTCCATTGGTGTACATATCGCTAACGTCAATTCTTGCCATAATTTTTTTCCATGTATTAGTAGACATAGTGAATCCGTTATTCGCAAGGTCAGTACTTTTCGTAGCTCATCATTTACAATGACTTCGTATACGTTGGTCTGAGAAGCTTTATTTAGAGTTTGCTTATGCAAATCTACTTGTTCTTTTCCTGCGCAGAAGTTTTTCTGTTTACTTTGGTGTCTGGTAGTGACTTTCAGAATTTTATTAATTGTTTGAATATTTTTTAAGTCCATGATTGTAATTCTTGATAGCGCATCGGCTACATAATTATCTTTTCTTTATATTCGTCTAATTCAAGTCTCATGCGTGTTAGTTTGGAACTAGGGTTTACCATTGAAAATAGGTAGGTAAGTGCTCTGTGATCTGTTTTGACAGTGAAGTGTCTACCATAAATATATGGCCTGAAATGTGTTATTGACCAATGAATAGCTGATAGTTCTTGTTCTGTTGTACTTTTGTTGCTTTCACCTTTTGTAAAAGATCTTGATGCGTATGCAATTGGAAGCTGGAGTCCATCTTTGTTTTGAGTTAGGACTGCTCCACATGCTTGCTTACTAGCATCTGTAATTATGCAAAATTCTTTGCTGAAATCTGGATATTGTAAAAGAGTTGGGTTTATTAGTGCCGATTTTAGATGTTCGAAGGCGTTTTGGCATTCAGTTGTCCATTCGAATTTTACATCTTTTTTACATAATCTTGTTATGTGACGAGAGTAGTCGGCAAAATTTCTTATAACCCGTCTGTAATAATTACAAAATCTTCTAGCGCTGTCCGCATCATGTGGGACTGGGTAATTTTGAATGATGTCGTATTTTTTGTCGACGGGCAAGATTCCTTTGTCTGTGCATTTACTATATGTCCTAGAAAAGTGACTTCATGCATAAAAAATGAACATTTTTCGAGATGTAACGTTAAGTTATGTTGCCTACATTTCACAAAAACATCAGTTAAGTTTTTGAGCTTATGTTTTTCGGAACAACCAATGACTATTAGGTCATCCATATAAAGAAATGCTTGCGAAGGTTCTAGTCCAGAGAAAGCAATAGTCATCATTCTCTGAAAGGAATTTGGCACTATTTTTAAGCCGAATGGTACTCGCGTGATGCGATATGAACCATTGCTTGTTGAAAAAGATGTTATATCTCTTGAACTTTTTTCAAGTTCAATTTGATGAAAACCTGACATTAAGTCAAGGCATGAAAAATATTTTGCTCTACCTAGTTGATCTAAAATGACATCAACTCTAGGCAGTGGAAATTTATCGGACAACAGTTTTCTATTAATCTGGCGATAGTCAATTACTCATCGCCATTCTATTTTCAATGGGAACAGGGGGATCATGAAGTTGTGCGAATGTATGTAACAGGGAGAAGGAAAATTTTCCGACCCCATAAAGTATATATATTCTTGATCAGCATGAACAGCCGAGTCGATATAGCCATGTCCGTCTGTCCGTCTGTCCGTCCGTCCGTCTGTCCGTCTGTCCGTCCGTCCGTCTGTCCGTCTGTCCGTCTGTCTGTCTGTATCGAACGCGTTGATCATCAAGAGACTATAAGAGATAGAGCCACAAATTTTTTCACGAAGGTAGATTTATGCTGTACGCAGATCAAGTTTGTTTCAGATTTGAAAAATTCCACCCCGTCCCCCTTTTATCCCCAAAAAACCTAGACCTCCTCTATAAATCCAAGACCTAAAAACCCGTCAGATCCACAATTTTCAAGTTAGAGCCTCGTGGTTTAGTATACATCAAGCTAGGCTCAATATCTATCTATTCTGAAAAGTACAATCAGATCGGACCAAAAACACCGGAGTTATAAGCGAAACAGTTGAGCTGATAAAAGCAGCCCCCCCGTTGTTGAACAGGACTAGAAAAGTATTGCCTACATTTAGGATGACATCTTCAAAAATTCAAAAACAAATAAATGAAAATAAATGAACAGGGTATTTTGTGGTCGGGAAACTCGACTGCAGCGCCCTTACTTGTTTCTTTTCGGAATTTGGAAATGACTTTTTTGGTACTAGCAAAAGTGGGCTATTATAACGTGATACAGATGGTTCGACTATTTTGTCATTAATGAGTTTTTGAACTTGACGAAAGACGAAATTCAATCGTCTTTTTCACTATGAGGACTTCTGTAATTTTTTATGTATATTGGTTCATCATCCTTCAATCTCAGTTTCTGTTTATAAAAATTATTTGTAGTTATCGATTCGGTTTTTAATCCGATTACATCGCTATATTGGGTGCATAATGTTGTTAGTGGTGTATGAAATTGTGGCGAGAAATTTTTCGAAAGTTTGGTTAATACAGATTTTTCTCTGTTTCCTAAATCTGTTTCAACTACATCGTTGTTTGAAATTGGTTCATATTTTAAGTTTATGCTGACTATCTGATCTGTATTTGTTGTATTTAGTAGTCTTATGAATGCATTTTGGACTGTTGCTATGGTATTTGCTGTGTAAATACCATGCTGAATTTCCTGGTTCGGAATAAATACAGTGTCTTCTGCTGAGGTTATTTCAATTTTTCGGACAACTTGGGATCTTGCTGGCAGAATTAAGGAGTTGTTGCCAGAACTGTATGTTATTGGAACATAAATCGGATATTTTAAATTATTTGGTCTAATTATAAGCCAGTCTTCAGATGGCTTGAAATCTAATTGACAGTTGTATTTTTTTATGAAATCGATTCCAAGTATTAAATCACAAGGAATAGCGAATTGTAAATTTACGATATGAAAATCATGTGGAATTATATATTTAGAAGTTTGTATTTCGATAGAAGTTAGCCCTTTTGATTTGGTAACTTCTTGATTTATTCCCTGTATATTGATTATATGATTATTTTGGATGTATTGAAAAACATCGGAATTTTCCTTTAAGATGGATATTTGCGCACCTGTGTCTATTAAAAAGACTAGTTCTTTTCCCGTTGCAACATTTATAAAAGCTACGAATGTGTTTTTTGCCTGAGATTGATGGTGTGAATTTTAATGTTTTCTACTGCTGAGCAGGTTGTTGGGAGTTTCCCGGAGCGTTTTGGGCTATCCTAACATTGTTGTTGTTATTGTTATTATTATTATAAGGGTTATAACCACCATTTTGGTGGTTATTCCCTCTATAACTTCCTCTATTGTTTCCTCTGTCGTTGCCTCTATTGTTTTCTCTGTAATTGTTATTGTAGTTATGATTCTGTCCGTTGTTGCGATTATAATTATTATTATAATTATTATTATTATAATAACCGCGACCATTGCCTCTACCGCGATAATTACCTCTGTTGTTGTAATTACCACGCTGGCCTTGGCCCTTTTTGTGCGTATAGTATTGAATTAGCGTTGCCTGTCATTTCAGTCCTACATTGTAAGTACTTTGTGATGGCTTCGTTCATTGTTGTGAAATATCCTGCCTCAAGAATTGTTTTAAGTTTTCCATGTTCACAATTTTTGACCATTGTGCTAATGGCTTCTTTGGTGCTGAATTTATCAGCATGTTCGGCCGTTAGGCCTTCGTCAACATAAGAAGCTTCCAAGAGCCTACGTAAATTGTCAATTTCAGTGGTGAATTTTTCGGCAGTTTTTCCCTTCTGTGTGGTTTTTGCCATTTTTGCCTTTACTACATCGGATGTTTCACCAACTGTTGGCGTCAGCCAACAATCATTAAACTTAATTATAAGTAAATCACTGAAATGAAAAAGGTTAATGCGACTCAGTGCAAAGGGCTACGCACCCACGAAAAGAAACGCGTTTAGGCTAAATGTCATAAGTAGAATAAGGTCACACTACACTGAAGCTCACCCTGTTAAATTGAATTAAGCGCACATTAAAGTCGCACATATTTGACGCTCCTGCCTTTTTGCTGTGGACTGATCGTGGCCAGACCCAACTTGGCCAACTACCCCTCCTCTGCCATACCTAATTGGCAGCAACAGCAACAACCAACAACAACAACCGCCAAACTACTTTGGCTACCACCCCCTTGGGAGATCCTTGGCCAAATTAATCTTGGCATTTCAGCTCGGCCATCATCGGATTGGCAACCCAAATATCTCCCACTTTTACATGGTCCTTCGTCGCCACCAACCGCAACCGGCATCTTTGGAACTAACTGGAGGAATTCGAGAGCAGCACTTAAACGGAGCAACCGACCGGACCCTACTTGGTCAATCGCCGTCCAGGAAAAGAAGCTCACCAACTTGTCCCCCCCCCAGGAAGTTTAAGTAGTCCCTACCTAAACATATAAGGTAAAAACAATTCTTTTTTTTCTGTGAAAAAACCCGGTGAAAGCACGTGCACAAGTTGCATTTCACACACACACACATTTCTAAACACACACACACACACACCTAATGAATCATTATTAACTATATGGAAGTGTCCTAAACTCTCTCCAACTCTAAGAAAACACACACACACACACATATCCAACTACACGGATTCTGCGATGCTTCTGAGAAAGCATATTGTGCTGCAATATATCTGCGCACAAGCCATCCCACTGGCACTTCTCAAGTTCACCTACTCGTTGCCAAAAGCAAAGTAGCTCCACTTAAAACAGTCAGTTTACCCCGATTGGAACTGTGCGGAGCCGTTTTACTCGCCAAGTTGGTAAAACACACGCTCACAGAAACGCAACTATCCAACATCAAGCTGTTTCTATGGTCTGACTCCGAGATCGTGCTAGCTTGGCTCGAAAACCCCACATGTGTGGAAAACTTATGTCGCGAATCGCATATCTGCTATTCACTCAGATACACCCAATGCAATTTGGAGTCACGTCCAGTCAAAGGACAACCCAGCAGATCTTGGTACACGCGGTTGCACCAGCAACGAGCTAAAGGATTCCTCTTTATGGTGGAATGGCCCTAGTTGGCTAGCCTCTGCCAAAGATAACTGGCCTGGCCCTTCCCGAATCGAAATTTCGCCCCCAGAATCCAGAAAAGTCGACCAGTTTTTCACGCAGGCGAACGATGTTGACTTGTGCGACAAGTTTTCGTCTTACTCAAAAGCCCTTAGAGCAACAGCTCGTATATTGGGTTGGTGCCCTGCTCATGCCGAAATAGCGAACAACCTGACATCCCTTGTCAAACTTGCCAAAATCCGATTGGTAATTGCTGCACAACAGCAACACTATCCCGACGAGTACTCCCGATTACTCAAAAATAAACCAATCTCCCCCAAGAGTTCCCTTAATACTTTGGATCCATTCTTGGATAAAGATGGTCAAATAAGGGTCAACAGTCGACTCGCAAACGCAAATCTGTCCTACAAAGAACGTCACCCATTATTGCTACCAGCAAGTTCCAGGCTTTGCACTCTGTTTATCGATTTTGTACACTCTACCTTACTCCACGCTGAAAATCGTCTCATGCTTCGAGCGATTCGGCAGGAATTCTACATTCCTAGATTGACCAACAAGGTTAAACACTGCATTCGACGTTGTGTCGTTTGTACCCGATTTAAACAAGTATCTAAAAGCCAGATCATGGCAGCTCTTCCTCCCGAAAGAGTTCAATTCTCACCTCCTTTTACTGTCACTGGAGTCGATTTCGCGGGTCCTTTTGACATAAAAGCATCACCCATTCGCTCAAGTCGCATTCTGAAAGGCTATGTTTCGGTATTCGTCTGTTTTTCAACCAAAGCAATACACTTGGAAGCAGTCACAGAGTTGAGCACGAAGGCATTTCTCGCAGCCTTCGACCGATTCATTAGTCGTCGAGGCATCCCCAAAAAGATGGTCTCGGATAACGGGAGAAATTTCGTCGGCGCTAGCCGTGAACTCTCAAGAAGCTGGGAAAGTTTTCTGAAAAACTCTAACGAGCATATTTCTTCACTCTATAGTAGCCGGGAATTTGAATGGCAATTCATTCCTCCTCAGGCTCCTCACATGGGCGGTCTCTGGGAAGCTGCTGTAAAAAGCTTCAAAAAACATTTCAAACGCGTAGCGGGAAAAGCTATATTCACCTTCGAAGAGTTCTCCACACTCCTGTCCAAAATCGAAGCAGTTCTGAATTCAAGGCCACTCTCAATGCCGAAAGCCAATGTGGACAACTTGCTTCCATTAACGCCTGGACATTTCCTCCGGGGCGCTCCCATCACCGCCTTCCCAGAAAATCCAAATGAAACTCTCTCTATCACTAATCGGTGGCAAAAATTAAAAATTATGCACCAAGAATTCAGTAAACGGTGGCGAGACGAATACCTTACTGAACTCCACAGACGCTATAAATGGAAAAACCCATCTCGAAACATAGAAATCGATGACATTGTCATCATTAAAGACGACGCATGCCCACCAACGGACTGGCGCCTGGGAAGAGTCATTAAACTCCATCCTGGCTCGGATCATCATGTCCGCGTGGTGGACTTACAGACCCGATCTGGTCCTATTACAAGACCCATCGTCAAATTAATTGTCTTGCCTACAAAGCAAGATCCCTCATCCTAATACTTCCCTTACTCTAAAAACAATCTGTTTCTATCTCACTCAAAACTAACCTCGATCTCATGACATCATATCCCAAACCTCTGCTAATTGCTTGTTTTTTTCGCCTAGATGGATTTCCAATGCAAAATGTGCAAGAAGCGTCATCCCTTGCGATTTTGCCCCAAGTTTTTGGAGCTGGACACCATCGCCAGAAGACGCACCGTACGCCGACTAGGATACTGCGTAAATTGCCTAGCCTCCTCTCACACCCTCTTTGAGTGCGACTCAAAGGATGTGTGCCATAGATGTGGCGATTTGCACCACACAATTTTACATCCAGGAACCCCGCCAAGCAAGCCGAAAAACAGCGACCAGAGGAATCGGCAACCTCCAGCGAGATCATCATCAGGTTCCACCTCTCGTCATCGTGAGGAGCTCAACACCGGCACATCCAAGAAGGATGACTCGAACCGAAGCCGGTCTAGGCATGTCAACACGGATCAGCATCGCCAATCACGTCGAAGCGCTTCTCCGCCAGGACCGCTGCAACATCTACAAGAAGCAATTCGCTGCTTGTCCCGACTTCAGAACCTGTTGAAGTAATCTTGCCATGTGGCAAGGGGGCCGGCATGTTGGCGTCAGCCAACAATCATTAAACTTAATTATAAGTAAATCAACTGAAATGAAAAATGTTAATGCGACTCAGTGCAAAGGGCTACGCACCCACGAAAAGAAACGCGTTTAGGCTAAATGTCATAAGTAGAATAAGGTAACACTACACTGAAGCTCACCCTGTTAAATTGAATTAAGCGCACATTAAAGTCGCACATATTTGACGCTCCTGCCTTTTTGCTGTGGACTGATCGTGGCCAGACCCAACTTGGCCAACTACCCCTCCTCTGCCATACCTAATTGGCAGCAACAGCAACAACAGCAACAGCAACAACCGCAACAACAACAACCGCCAAACTACTTTGGCTACCACCCCCTTGGGAGATCCTTGGCCAAATTAATCTTGGCATTTCAGCTCGGCCATCATCGGATTGGCAACCCAAATATCTCCCACTTTTACACCAACTATAGTATCTTCCAATTTTTTTATAATTGCATTTATTGTAATTTCATTCTGTACCTTTTACAGTGTAGATCCTATTATTTTTGACTTTATGACCTCAACAGCTAACTCTTCGAATGTGCCTTTTGTTAGGTTTACTAACTTCTAAGCAGTTCACGAATCTTTGAAGATGTATCTTTTGTCCATTAAATTCTGGAATGGGACTCGAAATGTCTTTTATGTATGCCCTTTGGGCAGCTGGGTCCGTCATTATGTTTTCTTTTGCGTCTATTACACTTGTATCTGAATCTAATTCTTCTTCTTCCTGTTCCGGTAATGTTATTACCGCTGGAATTGTCAGATCGCGTACATGTTTTCTTTTATATCAGTAATTCCTTCGTTTGATTCGGAATCTTCATCTTCCGTTAAATCTATTTCTGCCTGTTCTGCTGATTCTTGCTCTTCCGTAGGATCTATTGTCAAAGGGGTATTTAAGATTTTCGGTATCGATATGTCTAAATTATACCTTTCTTTGACGGTTATTAAATTCGAACGTAACTTGATCAATAGTTTAGATATTATTGACCAGTTCGTTCTATTTATTCCTGTCCTATTTTCATGCACTAATATTCTTGCCTCATTAAAAGAATCGACAAGAATCTTCGCATGTTTGTTTATTGTATCTTTCTGTATTACCCTATTCTGGCTTACACATTTATGAGACTTATCGAAAGTTTCTTTTATTTTGCGGATATGGAGAGTTAGTTGCTCCCATTCCATACTAAGGTTTTATGTAAGGCCATGTAAAAGGTTTATTGTTTTGTTTTTGTTTTTAATACTATAATTTGTCCTAACACTGGGTAAAACTCGTATGCGTAAATTTTTATATTTATTTATTTTATTGTTGTTGGGTTTAATGACCTTTTGTTATGATTAAATAGGTTTTTGGTTTTTAGCCGGCTCCAGGTCGTAATTTATTATATAGTGTGTTTATTGAAAACCAAGTAAAACGCCACTATTTTGGTTTATTTTCCGATATATTTCGGGTTCCATCGGAATCCGTCTTCAGGGCTATACAATTTATTTACTTAATTTATTTAATTGTTAAAAAAAATTCTTCTTAGACAATCAATGTATTTCTCTTTATTTTGAATATATTTTTATGACAATTGTTTGTGCGTTTATTAAATTATATCTTGTCTAGATCGTTAGCTTGGCTGATAATGGTAATTGAAGATCCTGTTCGATGCTTTAGGATGTTTATGTTGGGAAGGTAACTAGCTTCCAGTTGACAGTCTTGGACTTGGTCAACTATGAATGAAATAAACAGTTTGGTGTTTTACGACTTAAGTCGGAGTGGAGCTTTATTATGCGTCTTATTCGTTGCGCTTCAACTCAGAACTAAATCTACAAACTACAATGGATCATAAGACTACCCTGTCGCTGCCATGCATCGCGCCACAAGCTACAATCGGCAAGCCGACTCAGCATTCTATGCAGAGCAACGCAACACTTCGAATATGAAGTGTCCGCTTACCGCTGCTTCCGTTCTTAGCGCAGAGCGCTGAACTCAGTTATGGCGCGTCAGCATTGTTTATAGAAAGCTACTTAGTTGCTTAAGGCAATACAATGTGTGTGTGAAGTATTCAATATGTGTGATTACAATGCTATGTGTGTGTGTAATGTTCAAAGTGTGTTGTTATAATACTTAGTTGTTAACTTATAGCTAAAGACCGCGCAGCTGCGCCGCCAGTGACGCCGGCAGAGCAGCGGTCGAAGCTTATGTATAAATGTATATAAATGTGAAAGAGCGGGCGAGGGGTCGCCGCGGCAGAGAGAGGGTATTATGTTCACTTGGTGACAAAGCCGTTGCGCATGTCAAATATGCGGACTCAGCAATGTCCAGGCCCAGTGCACTCAAGAGCGGTCATATTACCGGGCACTGCTTGGGTCTTAGTTTGTATATAAATATTGTGGCCAAGTGCTACAATGTGTTTGTAATAATATTAATGCATAACACTGAGTGCAGTGTGCATTCGATATGTGAACATTAGGGCGTACTTTTCTCCATACGATTTTAAAAGTTTTAGATTCTTTGAGGCTCATAGCTCAAAAAAATCACAATATTTTATAGAGAATTTAGCGAAAATACAAAATCAGATATCTTAAGGTTTAATGGTGCCGATGAGGCTTCAAAGTTTCCAAATTCCTCGAAATTTATTTTTGAGTTATCAATGTAGGCAGAGACCTTTAACCAAAATGTCGTAAAAAATATTCAAATATTTCACAAATTGTAAAGCTAGCAACACAATCGGAGGGCACCAAATTTGTGATTAATTGCTTCCATGCAATATGTAGAAGGGCGTCCTTATGTGTCATTTAATCTGGGATCTGCCATGGATTTGGGAAAAACACTGTTCAACAGTACACGTCCTTGCTTTGTTGCTAACAAGCAGCTATCCAACAATATTACAGTGATGCACTTCTTGGAAAACTATCCAAAAATGACACTTTATGGAACATCTATTTATACCAGCGGTGGCACCGTTTCGGCAGTATTTAGATCTTGAAGATGTTTGCCTTGCCCACATGCACTTTTCGTTTCAGAAGTTAACAAATCTTGAAATTAAGAACAAAAGAACGAGGAAAGAACTGTCATCTCATCGTCTAACTATTTTGAGAACGTTGGATAGACGACCTGACGAAGTTTGAGAAACCATAATGAATTTTATTTATATTCATTTTATTGTACAATAAAACTATACTTATTATAAGTTAAACCCTTATATAATTTTATTTTAGTTGTTTTTAATGACCAGCGATAAATTGGACTAGCTTAAGCTCTTAACCATAAAACAGAACTGCACGAAAGACTCCTATTAATATGAGATTTTCTTAGACGAGGGCCGATTTCACAAACCCAACCATATAATTCTCTTTTAAATTTCTCATAAAAGGTAAAAAATTGCATGAGTATATGACTAAAGAAAGTTGTTTAGATTGCATAACTATTGGAATTTACAGAAGTTAATATCGTCAATTGAATTTTGTCAGAATCTAATCTGCAAGCATGGGGTTCTGGATATTTGTTCAAAGTACTCAACGAAGACAAAGAAGAAGTAATTATAAGAGAGAATTCAAAGCGTTTTACATTCGAAAGAATCATTAATTTAGTGCCCTCCCATCGTGTTGGTAGCTTTTCAATAAATGAAGTATTTGAATTATTTTTTAGACATTTTGGTAAAGGGTCTCTGCCTACATTGATAATTCAAAACTTAATTACGGGGAAATTAGAAACTTTAAAGCCTCATCGGCACCATTTAACCTTAAGATGTTTGATTTTGGATTTTCGTTAAATTCTCTATACAATATTCTGAATTTTTTGTGCTATGAGCCTCAAGGAACTAGAAAAAATTGTTTTTTTCATACAAGGCAGGTACGCTCTAGTGAACATACTACACCATTTAAGAATATCATCAAAACTCCCACTTTGGAAAACATCAGTCTCCGTCCCGAAGTCTTCATTATTCGTAAAAGAATTTAACACAGCCGGCATTTCCAGAGTTTCGTCGTCAGGATCGACAGCAATATCATGTACCAGATCGGCAATTTTAAGTTCCTGTACTGATTCATCTCTTTCAGGGCTTGTTGCAGCTCTTGGTACATTTATGTCCATCGAAGAGCAAGGATCAATAGATGCACCACCCTTTACATATGTTAGAATAGCTCCATTATATTTTCGTTCACTCTCTTCCTTAGCTTTTTTCTTATTTCGATAAAATGCCCTGCTTTCTTTTACTCGTTTTATGATTAATGCTAGAATAAAAAAATTCAGCATTAACACTTACCGACCGAGCACGATTTATGTAAGGCACAATACACATTAGACACGGACACATAAACAAATGAACAAACATGTAAATAAACTTTACACACAGACGCATAAACATATGAACAAACATGTAAGCAACAATAGTAAGCAATTAAACAAATTTGAATATGTACGAACCTCAAGTTTTTGTGCAGTTAAATTAAATTAAACTAAATTTAACGGCAAACGAACAAGCACCAAGCTTAATGTTGATTTATACTTTGGATTTTCTCTCCGTTGTCAATTTTTGCGTTAAAGGTTAAAGACAAATGCTGCAGTGTGGCCAAATTTGGCTATGATATAAATGCGCTGGCTTAGTTTGCAATCGAAGTTTCCAGTGTGTCCCCAATCATTAATGTGGAAAATATTCAAAAATATTTATTTAAGAGAACCTCAGCCAACGTCCTAGACTTAACCATGACCCTAGGGAACAGTACTCAGGCGTCAGAATGGAGAGTTCTTGATAAACCCTCCTTCTCCGACCACAAGTACATCCAGTTCAAGATACAATTTCACTATTGTCAAACTAGAAACGTCTATAGGAACCCCCGGAATACCGACCTCGACAAAACCTCGTGTAGGCTTACAGTTACAAAAAGGAGAACCAGACCCCCCTGGTGGACCCCAGAACTGAAAGAGCAGAGGAAGGACGTCCAGTAATGCTTCAAACTCGCCAAACAAGCGGATGAAGTGATCATCTGGGAGGAGTACAAGATAAGACTTCGCCTTTTCAAAAAAGAAGTAAGGAAGGCAAAG